>JANAVB010044419.1:1903658-2037307 GCA_029216955.1 Iris pallida
CTACCATCTCCAAGAAAACTCGCACTTCGACAGCTTTCCATGCAGTAGCTCCTTCCTGAGAGTCTCTAGCACAATCCACAGATGCTCCTCGTACTCCTCCGGTGTCTTCGAGTAGATCAATATGTCATCTATGAAGACCACTACGAACAGGTCAAGGTACTGATGGAATACCTTGTTCATCAAGTTCATGAATACCGTTGGGGCATTGGTCAACCCAAATGGCATAACTGTGAACTCATACTGGCCATACCGAGTCCGAAATGACATCTTCGGAATGTCTTCCTTCTTCACCTTCAGCTAATGGAAACCAGACCTCAAGTCTATCTTCGAGAATACCTTCGTGCCACTCAACTCATGGAACAAGTCATCAATTCTCGGCAACGTATTCATATTCTTGATAGTGAGGTTGTTGAGCGATCTGTAGTCAACACACATGCGTACCGTCCCATCCTTGTTCGGTACAAACAGAACAGATGCACCCCAAGGTGAAGAAGAAGGATCGTGCATATATTTCAGGCGTCCCCAAAATACATGTACTTGGTTGGGGTTAGCATACTTGCTAGTGGATGGGACGAACCCACTCGTCTAAACCGATATTGCTTATTAAGGATTCTGGCATACGAAGTGATCTTTCTATTTAGAACTATATGAATTTCAGTTCATATTGAAGCACATTTTAAACAATAACAACATAATCAATTTTAACCATTCTTACCACGGCCGTGCTCCTTTCCTGCACAAAATATACATAATACTTACCTCCTACACAAGACAATAGATGAGCATGTAATCTATCCTAGATGCGGTCATTGGTAATATCGACACCATGAAGGACGATTACGTAGCATTACGACGTGCCCTCCAGTCCAGGTTGCGAGCCTAACTGGCAGTATCATAATGCCTCGTGCCGAAGCAAGATTTCCATAATTTCCTCCTAGGCCGATTCGGTCCCAGGGCACAGGGTACCGTCTCGAGGAAAGTTCACCTTGTGCACAAGTCGTCCATGACCATGCGAATATATGAACAGTTTAATATGAATGAAGTAAATTGCGTAGCGTAACCATTATCAAACCACATAATCATTCCTACTTGTGCAAGGGTCCTTTACTCCGAAATCGTACGTTCTGATTTAGCATCCCGTAGGCACCAAATTCTCCGAGGCATGATATACCGCAACTAAGGTTTCTTCTTTTGTGTTTTGTCAAGCATAAAATAATTTCTATCTCTTTCCTAGGACTTTATCTTTTCTCTACTTAGAGTGAACTTATAGATTCGGAGTTGACTTCTCTAGGTTGCTATATTATCCCGAGCTCTTGATCTTAGTGGCAAGCATACATCCCGTTAGCATCATCGATTTAAACGTTGAACTTTAAGAATTTAGTTGGCGGGAAGGAGTAGAAAAGAAGGGACCGAAGAACCACCAACCTAAGGAGATTGCGCCGAGAGTAAGAGAACGCTTCGCGAAGGTCAAGCATCAGTTACACGAACTCCTGTAATGGCACGAGCATCGAATTAGAACCCTTCCTTCAATCCCTCCTTCGAAATTCCCAAAGCCGTATTCAGAAATCGACGCGAAATCACACTATCAAATCCACGCAACAATTCGTTCAAAAAGTGAAGAAAACTAATAAAACCAACGGCAGACGGGTTGCGTCGCTCTCTTTAAAGTTCATTCGCCAAGATGCCGTCTACCACATCTAGGACTTATTCCAACAGTAGCCGATCCATTAGTTGGAACGGTACTCATATCACTCGTCCAAATCGATTTTATTGATGCCATAGTTTTTGCATATCAAACTCGTCGCCGAGTCAGACTAGCCATCTATGTTCCCGACCATATCTGACTTTCCACGAGCCTATTACATAGTCCTTCGCCCCAACGGGAGCGGGGCACTACATAATATACCACTAAAAAAAGTTTCGTCACGAAACTTAAGAATAAGGGTCTGACCTTCGTCGACAAAAAGTGAAGGGTACTTCTCCTTCATCTTCGCCTCTAGTTCCCACGTAGACTCCTCAACAAAATGGTTGCGCCAGAGTACGTGAACCAAGGACATCGATCGGCTCCGCCGGATCTTTTCTTTACGGTCCAAGATTTGTACGGGATCCTCCGAGTATGATATATCGGCGCGCAGCTCCAACTGATCGAAACTAACCACCTTGGGTCATGCATATACTTTCGAAGTTGGGAGACATGGAAGACGTCGTGCACTTCAGCCAGGACAGGAGGTAGCACGATACGGTAAGCAACTGTCGCCACTCTTTTAAGAATCTCGAAGGGCCCTACGAATCTCGGACCCAGTTTGCCCTTTACCCCGAATCGTATGATGCCCCGCATCGGCGTCACCTTCAGAAACACATGGTCCCAACCAAGAACTCTAACGGTCGTCGACGAGTATCTGCATTACTCTTTTGTCGACTCTGAGCAATAGGGAGCCTATCTCGAATCATGCGGACCTTTTCGACCGCTTGTTCGACTAGTGCTGGCCCGAGCATATGTCGTTCTCCGACTTCGTCCCAGCAAATTGGAGATCGGCACTTCCTCCCGTAAAGTGCCTCGTAGGGAGCCATCTGGATGCTCGATTGATAACTGTTGTTGTATGCGAACTCTGCGAGCGGCAAGTGCATGTCCCAACTAGTCTTCAAATCTATCGCACACAGACGTAACATATCCTCCAGGATCTGATTCACTCTTTCTGTCTGGCCATCGGTTTGTGGGTGGTACGTGGAGCTAAGATTTATCTTAGTGCCCAGCGCCGCCTGTAGACTCGTCCAGAAACATGATAAGAATCGCTCGTCTCTGTCCAAAATGATTATGTCAGGTACCTCGTGCAGTCTGACGATCTTATCGATATAAGTCTAAGCTAACCGATCGACGCTCTATGATGCTTTGATAGCGATGAAATGAGCAAATTTGGTCAAACGATCGACGATGACCCAAATCGCATCATTCTTCCGCGACGTCTTCGGAAGGCCCATGATAAAATCCATAAAGATGTTATTCCACTTCCATACTGGAATATCGAGGTTCTGTAGCTCCCCGCCTGGTCTTTGATGCTCGGCCTTCACCCGTTGACAGGCCAAGCAATGTGACACAAACGTTGCCACATATTTCTTCATGCCGTGCCACCAAAAGGTCGTGCACAAGTCCTTATACATTTTGGTACTCTCGGGGTGCAACGAGTACTTCGCATAATGGGCCTCCGTCAGAATCTCCTTTCTAAGTTTGCCATGGTTCGGCACGCATATCCTCCCTTTTATTCGCGTCATTTCGCCCTCGTCCACCACAAAGTCGGTCGCCTTTCCCGTCGAAACTAGCTCGCGCATCTTCTTCAAGAATGGGTCGTCCTCATGTACGGTCTTTATCTTATTGTGCAAGCTCGACTCAAGGTACAACTGGGCCAATCGTGCTCCACGGTAACGTATTCGGAGTTCGATACCCATCTCTTCCATGTCTCGCTGTATGTTACGGTTGATAGACAAGCACCATGCAAACATTCTACTCAGAGCGTCTGCCACGACATTTCTCTTACCTGGCGTGTACTCGAAAGTCAGATCGTAGTCTTTGATGAGTTCGAGCCAACGTCGTTGTCGTAATTTCAGGTCCCGTTGGGTAAAGATATATTTAAGACTTTTGTGATCCGTATAAATGCTGCAAGCCACAACATAGAGATAGTTCCGCCATAGCTTCAATGCGAACACAATCGCTGCTAACTCAAGATTATACGTAGGGTAATTCTTCTCGTATTGCTTTAATTGTCTCAAAGTAAACGAAATCACCTTATCCCATTGCATAAGCACGCATCTCAAACCAGTTCGCGATGCATCGCTAAATATTTGAAACCCTTCTGGCCCGTCCGGAAGTGCAAGGATCGGCGCTGAGATGAGCCGTTTCTTCAACTCTTGAAAGCTAGATTCACATGTGTCGTTCCACTCGAATGCGACTCCCTTCTGAGTAAGGCGAGTCAGAGGCGACGCAATTTTGGCAAAATCTTTCACAAATCTACGGTAGTAGCCTGCCAAGCCGAGGAAACTTCGAATGTCGCCTGCTGAGGTAGGCCGCTTCCATTCGACTATCGTTTCAATCTTCTTTGGGTCCACCGTGACGCCGTCAGCTGAGACAATGTGCCCAAGGAACGTCACGCTGCTCATCCAGAACTCGTATTTGCTTAACTTGGCATAAAGTTGGTGTTCACGCAGAGTCTGTAGCACCGTCTTCAAGTAGTCCATGTGCTCGTCCTTGCTTTTTGAATATATGAGAATATCATCGATGAATACGACGACAAATTTATCTATGAATGGTCGATGAATACGACGCGGTAGGAGCGTTTGTCAAGCCGAAGGGCATGACTAGAAATTCGTAGTGACCATATCGAGTTCGGAAGGCGGACTTTGGCACGTCCTCGGACTTGATCTTTAACTGATGGTAGCCTGAGCGAAGATTAATCTTGGAAAATACCGTCGTCCCTTGGAATTGGTCAAACAAATCGTCTATCCTCGGCAACGGGTACTTGTTTCGTACCGTAGCTTTGTTAAATTCTCGATAATCGATACACAGTCACATCGATCCATCCTTCTTCCTTACAAACAATACTGGAGCACCCCACGGGGAGACGCTAGGACGAATATATTCGCGATCTAGCAACTCTTGTAGTTGTGCCTTCAGTTCCTTCAGCTCTGCCGGCGCCATTCGATAGGGTGCTTTGGATATCGGTCGGGTGTCCGGAAAGGTGTCAATGCTGAATTCTATCTCTCGGTCCGGCAGCATCCCTAGCAACTCGTCTGGGAACACATCAGGAAACTCTGTCACGACTTCAGTCTGGGCCGTGCTTGCAATCTCTATTCTCGTGTCTCGAACTGATGCTAGGTACCCGCTGCACCCAGAATATAACATACACCTTGCCGAAATCGCCGATATCATTATTGCTGCCTTTGACGCTGCTCCGTACGAATAGAAGAACTCGGTTTCGCCCGGAAGGCGGAACATAACTCTCTTCTCTGCGTACTCGATCGTTGCGTGGCATGCACCCAACCAATTCATGCAGAGAATTATATCGTACTCCTTGACGTCGAGGACGATAACTTCCAAGGATAGATTTTTCCCCCCGATGCAGATGTAACCATCCCTACAAATTTGAGTGGCAAACATATCTACTCCCGATGGAGTACTAACACTAAGATTCATATCCAAAAGTTGCATGGGTCATTTATTCTCTTCTATAAAGTCGGCAGGTAGGAAACTATACGTAGCACCCGAATCGAACAGTACTCTAGCAGGTATATTTTTATAGAGTAGTATACCTGTCACGACAGTGTCGGACGCGAATGCTTCATCTCGAGTCAGTGCATAGACTCAGCCTTGCGCCCCTTGGCAATTTTGTGGGTTCACAGGCACTGTGTTTGCACCATGGGTGGAAGGCGTCCTGTTCTGGTTCTAGACGTTCCTTGGTGGATATTGGTTTGCCCTTTCCATGCGACAATCTACCACCTTGTGACCTAGCTGGCCACACTTGAAGCATCCCCCTTGGCAATCGACCGCCAGATGTCCCATCTTGCCACAGTGATGGCACCGTACACCTGGATGAGGCCCCCGATACTCGAACGTGTTCTGGCATTTTGGCACACTAGATCCTTCTACATCGTGAGGACGCTTGTTGAAGTTGTTGTGGATGTTTGACCCGCTCTTCTGCGAAGCTCGATCAAAGATTCGCTCACTATCAAGGGCAGCATTATATAATTTCCAGTAAGTCTGGCATTTTTGGTTCATAACGTCCCAACGCAAATCATCATTCAGGCCTTGCTGGAAGAGCTTGTACCACGCCTCCTTATTCGGCAGAAAGGATCTGGCAAACTTCGTAAGCTTCACGAACTTTGCATCATAGTCTTCAACGGACAGGTTTCCTTGCTTCAAGGACATGAATTCCTCTTCCTTCTGTCGACGAATGGCACGAGGAATATATTGCTCGAGGAAGGCCAGTTTGAACGTCTCCCACGAGATCTTGGTGTTGTGGTTGGCCTCTTGGAGTTCTTATTTCTTTACCTCCCACTAGTCGTAGGCCCTCAAGTTTAGCTGTAGGGCTGCACACCCGACTCTCTTGGACCCTTTGATGCTGAGGAGATTGAATAGACCCTCAATCTTTACTAGCCACCCCATGACTTCGTCAGGCTCTGCTCGGCCGTTGAATTCAAGCAGGTTCATCGTCTTGAATTTGGTTGTCTTGAGCAGGGAGGAGGAAGACTTGTGCTTCTTCGCTACCGGCTACACTTCCTCTTCTGACATGGCGGTCGTCGAGTTCTGTTGGGTCGCTATAGTGCTCACGATCCGAGTCAGGGCCTCCATCTACTTTTGTTGGGCGCTGATTTGGGCCTGGATCTGTTCTTGCTGCTGGCGTTGCTGCATCTCCGCCTGGCGTTGTTGGAGTTCCATGAGGCGTAGTAGTCACTCCATGGCGGACTCGCTAGGCGTCGCGTCTTTGGTGCTATCCGTGCTAATCAACGTGGCATTGACAACGGGGACACCCGGTCTGTTCGGCATTCCTACAAAATTGAGCAAACCCGTTAGTATGCTTAAAATATCTACTGGCTTATATGTATGGAACGATTATTTCAGGCCGCATATGTCAAAAATTATAGTTTTTGAAAAATTGCAACGGCATCTAGAAGAAAGTATTTTGAAAGGTCTGAGTTGTGAACCATGCTCTGATACCAACTTGTCACGCTCCAACCCGTCGAATCTGTCGTCCTCGCCTTGGCTCGAGCTAAATCGATCCCACGAGCCGGGATGTGATGTCGTAGAAGTCTTTATTGGACTTGCACAAGGCAAGGATGTGCACTTAGGATTTACTTTGACATGACGCGTTGAAATTTAAACAGTACAGAGAGTTGAAGACATAACGTAGGAAGAAATTTAGCTTTTCATTCATAAACTTGCAAAGTATGTACAAGGTCATTTTTATATTACATAGGCCGTTGCGGCTACATCTTGAAACACAAAAGAAAACTCTCGACCAGATTGCCGTGAAATAATCTTCGATGTTCCATACATTCATGTCCCTTTATACATTTGAAGAAAAGCCTTCGGTCTGAATTGGGCTTCAAAATACTTTAAAATAGGAAAGCTTCGTGCCGCCTTCCGTTCTTCAGCTCCAGTCTAGTCTCGAGCTCCCGCAGCGCGCTCGTTACCTCGGAATATATGTGGAGGAGGTCGTCATCCCAATGATCTTCCTGCAGAACTCAAACTTTCTCCTTGGTAGAACCTTGATGAACATATCTGCTCCGTTATCATCTATATGAACCTTTTCAAGCTCCGCATCCTTCTTCTCAACCACATCCCGTATCCAATGATACCGAGTCTCGATGTGCTTGGACCGGCTTTGAAATGTCTGATTCTTTACAAGGTGAATAACACTCTGACTGTCGCAAAGCAAAGTATACTACTCTTGCTTTAGCTCCATTTCCTGTAACAACTTTTTCATCCACAGCAACTCCTTGCAAGCCTCCGTCGTCGCAATGTACTCTGCCTCTGTCATTGACAAGGTAACACACTTCTGCAACCGCGACTGCCACGATACCGCTTCTCCAGCAAACATTATCACATAGTCCGAAGTCGATCCTCTTGTGTCTACATCTCCAGCCATATCAGTGTCAGTATATCCAACCAGCTTTGGCTCGTCACCACCAAAAGAAAGTCTCCAATCGTCAGTGCCCTAAAGGTATCGTAGAATCCACTTAACTGCACTCCAATGTACCCTTCTAGGATTTGAAAGGTACCTACTAACGGTGCCAACTACTTGAGCGATGTCTGGCCTCGTATACAACATAGCATAATATAAGGCTTCCTACCGCTGAGGCATATAAAACCCGTTCCGTATCTTCTTTTTCGTCCTCGGTAGATGGACACTGCTCTTCAGTGAGCTTAAAGTGAGACGCAAGGGGGCAACTCACTTTCTTCGACCCGTCCATCCCGAAACGCTGAAGCACCCGATAAATGTACTTCTTTTGAGGCAAGTGTAGCAGCTTGGACTCTCTTTCTCGGCTGATCTCCATCCCAAGAATAGTCTTTGCTGTGCCCAAATCCTTCATAGAGAAGGCCGCGTCCAGTTGGCGCTTCAACTCTGCTATCCTAGTGGCATTCTGACCCACTAATAGCATGTCATCAACATAGAGCAGTAAAATGATGAAATCATCATCGACAAAGTACCTCACAAATACAAATGGTCCGACGTCGTCCATGCTCCCCATAAACGACTCGTGTAGCTTCCCTTCCCAAATTTTTTTAAAATATTATTTATTTATTTATTTGATTCAAATATTGGTTTTAGAATTTTATAAATGATTATTTAGTTAATTATTACGGTAGATAATTTTAGCCATTGTTGAATTTTGAAGTACCAGATGACTAGAAATCATGGCACGGATAGTGCAGTGGCGTGCCTTGACTAGTGTATTAGCCATGCCAAGGAAGACCCAGCCATAAGAGTGTCCTAACTAGGAAAACCAGGCCAAGTTATGACTTAACCCTTACCGAAGATTTATTTATTTATTAATTATAATATTGAGTTTTAGGGAACCCGGTTGTACCGAACTAGTCCAGATTGGACCCAAAATAAGCCTAAGCCCATGTAGTCATGCGGTACGTCCAATGACTTTCGTGTTGGTATATTTTGGTATGATTGTGTTGTATTTCGTTTTAACGATCTAACGAATATTTTCTAAATATTCATTAATTAAATGTTATAAATATCATTATTTGATGTTCAATGATATTTGTATAAGATAGGTCCTTGTACATTTTAGAATTTATTAGACTGTACAAAATGGTATATACATCATTATTAATCTATTGAATTTTGTTATTTTTATTATTTTTATTATCTCAAATCTCTAGACTGAAAATAGATAATATTAAATGTATGAAATGTAAGAGTGTTAAATCTATATATGATTTATGTGCATAAATGGATATATATATATATATTTCTATATATATATATATATATATATATATATATATATATATATATAAATATATATATATTAGACTAAATATTAACAAAGCAACAAAGAAACCTAATCCCAGCCCAAGCCAGTCGGGCCAGGCCATCTGCTCAAACCTCCCCAACACAGCACTGTAGCAAAGCTCACATAAATTGCAAACACCCACGCGAACCCGAGGGGGGCATACCATTCCAGTCGATCGGCCCAACCCAGAATAATGACCCGAGAGTATAACCCGAGAAGTATAACAGAGAGCACCGCTCGGTTCCAACATGCCATGTATAAAATACGAGAGATAGGGAGAGAGTGCAACTAAACGCTAACCCGCGACCCCCTAGCAACTGGGTGGCCGTTCACCGCCGACGCCGCCACCACATGCGGCCGAGAACCGCTGCAACAGGGCCGCACGTGCGCACAGGCTCAGGCTAGACAGCAGCGTATGTGCGGACAGGTATGTCCCTTTCCATCGCAGTTTCTCCACGTATACTAGATCAAATTCGGTTCCGTAAAATTTGTACGAAGCCTAGTTGACCCTCTTGAGACCCAAGTAGGTAGAATCAGGAATGGCTAACCCGATCATCTAGAGATTTGAGATAAAGATCGACAAAAATCTGTTAAAAATAGGACAGTGAGACTGCCCCGAACCCCGAGTTTGAGGGAAGATTTAGAATCAACCATTAATAATTTCAGAAATATAATTCATAATAGTCCTAGACAACCTATAGGGCTCTGCAACCTAACTTACAGAGTTTGATTTCGTCGACTGTACGTCGAGAAATCAGATTCCAAAGATTGGCGAAAAATTGTTTTAAAAACTATAAAAACCTTCGATACGATGTGCGTCCCGCCAATCCGGGCGACATGGTCGTACACCATAAGCATCGAAAGATGAGTACGGATATTACAGACGTGTGGACTTTGATAGAATTCAAATTGGTCGCGTGTGCGCGACGAATTTGATACATATCCGCCGAAATTCATCGTATCGACCTCTGTACAAATTTCTTAATTACTTTGTGCATGTTCATCATATCGAGACAAAACTTGTGCCAACAGGATCGTATCATTTTTTTCTCCTGTATGCCAAGTTTGGTCCAATACTGAGACAGTTGATCGGATCGCTATTTTACGGGCCCCACGATCAGATTCGACGGACAATTTTGTGCACGGCCCATCGGAATCCAAAATTGGACATACCGTTGGGTTCGTATCATCAAACCAGATCCGTAGACATATAGTTTGATGACTTTAGAGACCATTGACTCTGGTATACTTTTTGGTGCAAAGCGGGTCCAACGACGGACACAGTTTTGGCCTGAAATGACCGTTTTGCCCCTGTGTCCAGAATTGGACTTAAGGACAGACAATTCTAGCTAATTTGACTATTCTAAAAATGTTAGCAATATCTATTTCAGTTTTTGGAGACAGTTGTGAGATTTGGACTTTCTGGCGTACTAGTTGACGGTATATTATTGGATCTTCGCGCTACCACCGGACAAGAGACCTTGCCTCCCTCTACAGTTTAATTTCATGCTTATAGTTTTTCCTGTGATTATTTGTTTATTATTTGGTTACTCTAGTTCTATGGATTTATATGTTATTATCAGTTCTCTAGTTGACTTGATTTATATATATTCTTCATACCATGTTCACTAGTTCTTTGACTTGTCTGTATATCATCTTCATGACTTGATAGTATAGATATGCTAGGCTTGTTCACCTTATGAGTTCATATTAGAGTTGTCCTTATCTGGGTCTTTTCCGAGTTGTACCATGTCGTTACTTGTACCTCGACTGGTTCGCGTCATAGAACGAATACGTGTAATTGAA
This sequence comes from Iris pallida, assembly GCA_029216955.1. Classification (NCBI taxonomy): domain Eukaryota; kingdom Viridiplantae; phylum Streptophyta; class Magnoliopsida; order Asparagales; family Iridaceae; genus Iris; species Iris pallida. Next base: position 1,914,486 of record JANAVB010044419.1, read on the forward strand.
CTGCTAAATCCTTGTTATTATTTCCTTGGCACCAGAGAGTCCACTCGGGACGAGGGTGTTTGTCTTGATCTGTTGCACCAGAGAGTCCAAACTCGGGAAGAGGGTTGACCATTTGCACTAGAGAGTCCACACTCGGGACGAGGGTGTTTGTCATGTTTACATGCATCAGAGAGTCCACACTCGGGACGAGGATGTAGTACTTGTATCAGAGAGTCCACACTCGGGACAAGGATGTAGTACTTGTACCAGAGAGTCCATACTCGGAACGAGGGTGCTTTGCCGTGAACTAACCAAAGAGTCCACACTCGGGACGAGGGTTAGTGAATAGTTCAAACCTGCGAGTCCACTCGAGGCGAGGGTTTGGTATTCCATTGATCTCGTGTTCACTTGTTCATCCAGCAGTTCAGTCACGTGTAGTTGTTCTTGTATTCCAGCTCATAGTCACCAGTCAGTAGCCACTTGTCTTAGTCACTTGGTAACAGTTTGGTCGTAGTCTCGTGCCATGTTAAGTGTCTTTTCTTGTTTATATCTCGTTTATATTATCATACATGATTAAACTGCTAGATAGGCATATTTTTATGTATCTTGCTATGTCCTCTGAGGACCTGATGATCTCTTCAGGTTAGTGACTGTGTGGAGTTAGTTAGCAGTTCTGGATGGCGGATGATTATGACTCTTGTGGGTTTCAGATGATTACAATATTGCTTGTGAGATTCAGGTATTTGTCACTGGTATTACATTGTTATCCTCTCGTGCTTTCCTTTTATTATCATGAGATACCATGTTTATTGATTCAGTTTGTAGACTCCTATTATATTCTTTGAGTCTTATCGGACATATATGCTAGTGGGCTGCAGACCACGACCCATAGTGTTCATTCAAGTTTCGTACACCTATTGTGGATTTGAGATATAGATTTGTTTTACCATGATTTGGCAGTTTACCATAGCTGTGACAGCGTTTACGTATTCGAGTCGGGCTGGAGTCCGCTTGTTACGTAGCTAGCTTGCTCACGCTCTCGCATCCGAAAAGCGGGTGCGGGTCGTGACAAGTTTTTTGGTGGCCCATATAGGTCAGAGCATATCGTATCGGTTACATAACTGTACCGGTACGAGCCTGCGAATATGACTAAACCTTAGAAATCTCTCTGCCTTGAAAATTCTCCTAGAAATTCTCTATGTCCTTAAAAACTCCATATTTGCTCTCAATTATACTTCCTTGCTTTCCGTACCATTGATTCTCGTCCTTTCCTATTTCGGGGTGACGAATGATCGTGCTGTCTAGAATTCATCAAAATTTTTTAAATTATAGTATAATATTGCATGATTATTGAGTATTGGTTGTTTGTAAATATGAGGGATTATAGATGCCATACGCCCAAAATATCTGTTGGTAGAATTGTTAGCAACTAGTTAGAAGACAATAAAATTTTAATGACCGTGTTTTGAGGAGTAGTGTGACCAAAGGTGGGTAGAAGTCCCCAAGTATTCGGAGTTATAAAATGGCTAGAGAAGCTTATAGAATATTTTTGAGAAATTAAATTTGAGAAGATTAAGGAAATACTAGACTTGAATTTTAGGGAATAGTTATGAATTAGAATTTCGAGGACGAAATTATTTTTAAGGTGGATAGATTTATAGCTTCCCTTCCCAATTTTTTTTTTAAAATATTTATTTATTTATTTATTTGATTTAAATAGTAATTTTAGAATTTTATAAATGATTATTTAGTTAATTATTACAGTAGATAATTTTAGCCATGGTTGAGTTTTGAAGTACCAGACGACTAGGAATCATGGCACGGATAGGGCAGTGGCGTGCCTTGACTAGTGTATTAGCCATGCCAAGGAAGATCCAGCCATAAGAGTATCCTAACTAGGAAAACCAAACCAAGTTACGACTTAACCCTTACTGAAGATTTATTTATTTATTAATTATATTATTAAGTTTTAGGGAACCCGGTTGTACCGAACTAGTCCAGATTGGACCCAAAACAAGCCCAAGCCTATGTAGTCATGCGGTACGTCCAACGACTTTTGTGTTGGTATATTTTGGTATGATTCTGTTGTATTTCGTTTTTACTATCTAACGAATATTTTCTAAATATTCGTTAATTAAATGTTATAAATATCATTATTTGATATTCAATGATATTTGTATAAGATAGGTCCTTGTACATTTTAGGATTTATTAGACTGTACATAATGGTATATACATCATTATTAATCTATTGAATTTTATTATTATTATTATTATTTTTATTATCATTATTATTGAGGTTATTATTATTATTTTATTATTATTGATTATATTATCATTTTCAAATAAATATTATTATATATAGTCATATTTATATAAATAGGGCCCTAGACTAAAAATAGATAATATTGAATGTATGGAATGTAAGAGTGTTAAATCTATATATGATTAAATCTATATATATATATATATATATATATATATATATATATATATATATATAAAAAAAAAATATATATATATATATATATATATATATATATATATATATATATATATATATATATTAGACTAAATATTAACAAAGCAACAAAGAAACCCAATCCCAGCCCAAGCTAGTCGGGCCAGGCCATCTGCTACAACTCGGTAGATGCGTCAGAAATTATGTTCACCTCCTGTATCCCCTGTGTGCTCCCTCCATATAGTAGAGACTGGACTTCTTGCTTCCTCTGGCAATCACCATCGAACCTCTGAAAAGCTTCCACTGACTATTCCCGAAGAGACTGAAGAATCCCTCGTCATCCAATCTTCCAACCGACACCAGGTTGAAACAGATATCAGGGACATGACGAACATCTTTGAGAACAAGAACTGTACCCGTCTTCGTCCTCAAATGCACATTGTAAACCCCCTAAATTTCAACTACAATTTTTTTAAATATTTTTTATTTTTATTTTTGTACGTCGTATTTACACGTGGCATACGAATTCACATTGTTATAGCGTGCAAGATTTGTGTTTCGTAATTACTCGTCGAATGCGAATATGTGCGAGATACATATTTTTGTAAAATATTTTATTAGAGATTTTATATATATATATAGACGAATTTAATTTTCAAAGTAATATGTGATAAATATTTTTATTTCTAAAAAGAGTTATTTTGTTCGTCGTTTAAAAATAGGTGGTGATTTGAAAATTTGTGGTTTATATGAAAAGTATTCCAAATATTTTTTCAAAAATTTGAAAGTTGATATTTAAAATATTTTGCTATTAATAAGAGCTATTTTATGATTTAATATTTAATTATTTATCGTGATTTTCAAATTTAATTATTTTCATATTTATTTAATTATGAAAATGATACTTGAGATTTTGTTAATTTTAATATTTGATTAAATATGCTAATTTAAATTAGAAAAGATTTCATTGAAATTTGAATTAAAAGTGAAGGTTTTATCTAACTTTGATTTGGATTTGAACGATTAAAGTTTAAATCAAATTTTAATTTAATATGATATTATCCATGGGGGATTTAAATCCTCCCAATCCCTATCCAACTGGAAATTCTCACCTCTTATATAAGGAGAGGTACTCATCCATAAATTTTTATCATCAACAGATTGTGCATCGTGTCTGTGCCGTCCATCTACTATTTTCCTCCATTACAACTACAAAAAATTTCGTCCCGTTCAACAATTCCGGACGTCCACCCAGCCGTGTCGGACACTCTCGACACGATGACTCAATCCTAAACCTAACTCAGCCTCCATGCCACCTCTCCTGGCGTTACCCGCCGCTGTCACCTCCATCATCCCGGCCTCCAACCACTGCCTGTTCCTCTCCGACCCCGTTCTGACATCATCACCACAGCCATCATCGTCTTCATCACGCACCACCACCATCAGCCAAGGTGCAACCCAACTCCGACGAGCCCGACTCCACATGCCCCGCCGTCTCCGGCCAAATCCCAGGAACACCAACCCGGCCAACCACCGGAACACCCATCACCACCATGAAAAAGAGAGCAAATCAAAAGCCAAAACCCTAACCTGACTTTCTCCGGCGACCCGACGATACTCCTCAGCCGCCTCCGGCAATCACCAGCACCGGAACCCTAGCCGAGCTCCGCGCTCACCTTTCCTTCGGATTCGTCAGCGCTAATCTTCCCTGAACCGCCGCACGAACTCGGCAGCGCCGCCGCTGCCTCCTGCCGACCATCGGGCCGGAGCCGCTGTCTTACACCGTCGCCTTCTGCCGATCTGGGACCTCCGCCGAGCCGCGCCCTATCCGACAAGGCGCAGCCTCCAGCACCGATCGCCGCCCCTCTCAGAGAGTCTCCGTCCCCCTCCGTTCACTTCTCCCCTCCTCTCTCTGATTTCTCTAAAAGATTACTCATCTCTCTCTCTCTCTCTCCTTTCATTTTTTTTAAAGAACAGGAGCCAGCTATTACAGTTATTATTATTATTATTATTGTCATTGGCTTTATATTTTCTAACTACTGTATGATATTTAGAGTAATTACTTATATTGTTATAAGTATCTTTTTATCATTACTATTATCATTATTAATAGTATTGTTATTCTGGTTTATTAATGAATAGATAATTAACTTTTACCAAATTTACGTTGACAACTCTGTAGCTCTAAAATATTTTCCTGAATTTTTAGATATTTATTTAAAATATTTTGGACTAATAAAATTTAGTTTCTACCTAGAAAATCATATTTTGACAAGATTAGAGTTTTTGCCTAAAATAACTTTTTGATCTACCTAAAAGTACTTTTACTAACAAAAAGATAGTTTCCAAATTATATTTTCAAGTATATGTTAATATTTTGACTAATAAAAAGATATTTTCCAAATTGTATATATAAAATATTTTCAAGTATTTACGTGAAAGTATTATAAAAATATTTTCTAAAAATTAGTACATTTATTTATTTTCACAAATTCTTTTCAAATTATCTTAGTTAATCATGACTAATCTCCACTCCTATGTTCTCGTGAAATTTGGACCCCTATCCATCGACCATAGCTATTAGACTATTGGAACATGACAGAACATCGCCCCACAGGCGACACACCAGACAAGATACCTTGCCTTATTTACTGTTTATAATTAGATGCATCTTTATTTATTTATTTACTGCACATTTATTATCTATTTTCAGTTGGATCCATTACTAGCTATTTTTAGTTCACTTTATTTTGCTTTCAGTTATTTTTTCGTCTTGCCTTTTTTGTTTGTATATGGACCTAGTCTTAGCGAACTACCTTTTGTTAGTGACCTTGGGAGGGAGAAAACAATTAAATATATGGGCTTCCCAAATCCAAAAGTTGTAGTAACTGCGTACTACGACAGTCGTATCACGATGGTCACTAGCCTCGAGCTATGTGGACTGATGGGTCACGTGGGCCACTAGCCTCGAGTTATGTCGGCTGATAGTATTGGTACTTGACGTATGCGTATTGAGAGTTGTTACCTTATCCTGGGGGAGTCAGCCTTCACCTGCCCATACATCGAGATGTCTTCTAAATTGCCTACTAGAAAGGTTAGGAGACCTTAGCAAATTTTATGTTCCAATCATGATATTGAAAAATGTCACATCGCGAAATAGTATGTTACCTCTTGTCCTTGTCTGGTTGTAGAGATAGCCTACTATTTCGATGATGGGATATTAAGCCGTGTTATGGTTTGGACACTTTACTTTATCTTTATTTTATGGTGCATTTATATCCAGTTCATATGGCATGTTCTTTATGTATCTTGTTACGTCCCTCTAAGGACCTGGTTATCTCGCCAGGTGTGTGCTCTTGTCTTTCGCAGGTGTTCTAGCCGTGACCATCTCTATTTCTTTGAGGATGATTGTGCTTGGATCATCTTCGCTTCGTTCGCCAAAGTTATTTTATTTTCCATGTATTTTTATTTACTTGTTGGTAGTGGATTTGTCTCTGCCCAACATATTGTATCAAGACAATTCATTATCATTATATGATATCTTTTATTTATTTATTTTGTGTGGATGAGATTAGTTATGGTTCTACTACATTTTACAGCTTATGTATCCATACGAGGCATAGGTACTTCGTATGAATACAGCTGGCATGTCTGCGTTCCTAGTCCTACGTATTTTGGGACTGGGGCGTTACATGTTTTTGTGGTGGCCCATGCAGGTCGAGATAAATTATTTGGTTACTTTACCGTACCAAGCAAGCCTGCGAATAGGATTAGAAGTCTAGGATCTCATCTACATACTTGACCTTTTTTCTCGATTCTATATTCGACCGACTCATCGATTGTATCTTGCTTGATTCCTTCTATCATAATTCCTATCTTTCCTTCGTGTTTGCTAGAGGCTAGACAGGTGACCCCTACGAGTTAGACATATTCTTTTGTCCCAAAACACCATTAGTTTAATTCTTTTTAAGTTGGGTAGAATGTCTTGTGACCTAGCAATCCCTTTGTCCTTGTGACCTATATTAGTAAGTTCACTTAGGTTTTAGAATTTAGAGGACCTTAACCCATTTAGTCAACCAAGGACTTGGACAAGAAGATTATAGGACGACTGTATAGAGACCAACACGGGATATGACTTAGAATCATTTAAACTAATTTTGCTTTCTTTCAATCTTAAACTCTCGTGCCTATATTTTTTTACTATCTAGACTAATGATGCTAATGTAGCCTAGTTTTTGCAAGCTCAATTCTTTATCAAGCTTGTTCATGACATATATTATTGGAGACCTCCACTAACGTATTGTCTACTCAGAACCGGTGCAGGATGGTCTGATCAACCTAGTGCACTTTGGTTCTTTTTTATCTATCGTTCTACGTAGATGGAGACATAGCTAAACTTGCCCTCTAGAGCTCCATCTATGACTGCCTTAACAACTTCTTTCGAATTATTCGGTCGCCTTTGAACCAAGTATTCGTATTCGACGCCTCCTTCGAACTCTATATTGCTTTCGTCTTCACCTATTTTAGAAGGACGAAAGCGTGGTGCTAGAAATTCCTCTAGCTATCCTATCACCTATGACCATTATCACTCGATGTTGCTATATCTTCGTCTTAAACTAATCGTCCTTTTCTTGGCCCTATATTCGCTATCATGAACCTTTCAAATCACTTAATTTAGGCATGAACCTAATCGATCCCTTATTCGTGCCTCAACCCACTTTCAAAACATATCTTTTAGGCCTCTCATTTTTCTTTTGATATCATATTATTCCTTTGCATGATATCATGACTAACTTTAAACCCTTAATCTGCTACTCGTGTCTTAACTCGCAACCCTCATAACCATACCCATGTTAAATTCTATGATTTATATCACGATTTCTTACAACATGATTTTGTTGAAACATTGTCATTGTTTGTTCCTCATTGCTACCCTTTTGTGCATTCTCACCCCCTACTAATTTCTAATTTTGAGGACAAAATTCTTTTAAGTTGGGTAGGATGTAAACCCCATAAATTTCTACTATAATTTTTTAAATATTTTTTTATTTTTATTTTTGTACTTCGTATTTACATGTCGCATATGAATTCACATTGTTGTAGCGTGCGAGATTTGCGTTTCGTAATTAGTCGTCGAATGCGAATATGTGCGAGGTACATATTTTTGTAAAACATTTTATTAGAGATTTTATATATATAGAAGAATTTAATTTTTAAAATAATATGTGATAAATATTTTTATTTCTAAAAAGAATTATTTTGTTCGTCGTTTAAAAATAGGTGGTGATTTGAAAAATTGTGGTTTATATGAAAATTATTCCAAATATTTTGCAAAAACTTGAAAGTTGATATTTAAAATATTTTGCTCTTTATAAGAGCTATTTTATGATTTATTATTTAAGTATTTATTGTGATTTTTGAAATTAATTATTTCCATATTTATTTAATTATGAAAATGATACTTGAGATTTTGTTGATTTTAATATTTGATTAAATATGCTAATTTAAATTAGAAAATATTTTATTGGAATTTGAATTAAAAGTGAAGGTTTTATCTAACTTTGATTTGGATTTGAACGATTAAAGTTTAAATCAAATTTTAATTTAATATGATATTTTCTATGGGGGATTTAAATCCTCCCAATCCCTATCCAACTGGGAATTCCCACCACCTATATAACGAGAGGTACTCATCCATAAATTTCTATCATCCGCAGATTGTGCATCGTGTCTGTGCCGCCCATCTACTATTTTCCTCCATTACAAATACAAAAAATTTTGTCCCGTCCGACAATACCGGACGTCCACCCAGCCGTGTCGGACACTTCTGACACGACGACTCAATCCTAAACCTAACTCAGCCTCTATGCCACCTCTCCTGGCATTACCCGTCACTGTCACCTCCATCATCCCGGCCTCCAACCACTGCCTGTTCCTCCCCAACCCCGTTTCGACATCACCACCACAGCCATCATCGTCTTCACCACTCACCACCACCATCAGCCAAGGCCGTAACCCAACTCCGACGAGCCCGACTCCACATGCCCCGCCGTCTCCGGCCAAATCCCAGGAACACCAACCCGGCCAACCACCGGAACACCCATCACCACCACGAAAAAGAGAGCAAATCAATGGCCAGAACCCTAACCTGACTTTCTTCGGCGACCCGACGACACTCCTCCGCCGCCTCCGGCAATCACCAGCACCGGAACCCTAGCCGAGCTCCGCGCTCACCTTTCCTTCAGATCCGCCGGTGATGACCTTTCCTGAACCGCCGCGCGAACTCGACAGCGCCGACGCTGCCTCCTGCCGACCATCGGGCCGGAGCCGCTGCCTTACACCACCGCCTTCCGCCGATCTGGGACATCTGTCGGGCCGCGCCCTCTTCGGCAAGGCGCAGCCTCCAGCACCGATCGCCGTCCCTCTCGGTGAGTCTCCGTCCCCCTCCGTTCACTTCTCCCCTCCTCTCTCTGATTTCTCTAAAAGATTACTCATCTCTCTCTCTCTCCTTTCATTTTTCTTTCTTTTTAAATAACAGGAGCTAGCTATTACAGTTATTATTATTATTATTGTCATTGGCTTTATATTTTCTAACTACTGTATGATATTTAGAATAATTACTTATATTGTTATAAGTATCTTTTTATCATTACTATTATCATTATTAATAGTATTGTTATTCTGGTTTATTAATGAATAGATAATTAACTTTTACCAAATTTACGTTGACAACTTTGTAGCTCTAAATTATTTTCCTGGATTTTTAGATATTTATTTAAAATATTTTTGGTCTAATAAAATTTAGTTTCTACCTAGAAAGTCCTATTTTGACAAGATTAGAGTTTTTGCCTAAAATAACTTTTTGATCTACCTAAAAGTACTTTTACTAACAAAAAGATAGTTGCCAAATTATATTTTCAAGTATATGTTAATATTTTGACTAATAAAAAGATATTTTCCAAATTGTATATATAAAATATTTTCAAGTATTTACGTGAAAGTATTATAAAAATATTTTCTAAAAATTAGTACATGTATTTATTTCCATAAATTCTTTTCAAACTATCTTGGTTAATCATGACTAATCTGCACTCCTATGTTCTCAGGAAATTTGGACCCCTATCCATCGACCATGGCTATTGAACTATTGAAACATGACAGAACATCGCTCCACAGGCGACACACCAGGCAAGATACCTTGCCTTATTTACTGTTTATAATTAGATGCATCTTTATTTATTTATTTACTTCATATTTATCATCTGTTTTCAGTTGGATCCATTACTTGCTATTTTTAGTTCACTTTATTTTGCTTTCAGTTATTTTTTCTTCTTGCCTTTTTGGTTTGCATATGGACCTAGTCTTAGCGAACTACCTTTTGTTAGTGACCTTGGGAGGGAGAAGACAATTAAATGTATGGGCTACCCAAATCCAAAAGGCGTAGTAACTGCGTACTACGACAGTCGTGTCACGGTGGTCACTAGCCTCGAGCTATGTGGACTGATGGGTCACGTGGGCCCCTAGCCTCGAGTTATGCCAGCTAATAGTATTGGTACTTGACGTATGCGTGTTGAGAGTTGTTACCTTGTCCTGGGGGAGTCAGTCTTCACCTGCCCATACATTGAGATGTCTTCTAAATTGCCTACTAGAAAGGTTAGGAGACCTTAGCAAATTTCATATTCCAATCATGACATGGAAAAATGTCACATCACGGAATAGTATGTTACCTCTTGTCCTTGTCTGGTTGTAGGGGTAGCCTACTATTTCGATGATGGGATATTAAGCCGTGTTATGGTTTAGACACTTTACTTTATCTTTATTTTATGGTGCATTTATATCCAGTTCATATAGCATATTATTTATGTATCTTGTTACGTCCCTCTGAGGACTTGGTTATCTTACCAGATGTGTGCTCTTGTCTTTTGCAGGTGTTCTAGCCGTGACCATCTCTATTTCTTCGAGGATGATTGTGCTTGGATCGTCTTCGCTTCGCTCGCCAAAATTATTTTATTTTCCATGTATTTTTATTTACTTGTTGGTAGTGGATTTATCTCCTTCCAACATATTGTATCAAGACAATTCATTATCATTATATGATATCTTTTATTCATTTATTTTGTGTGGATGAGATTAGTTATGGTTCTACTACATTTTACAGCTTATGTATCCATACGAGGCCTAGGTACTTCGTATGAATACAGCTGGCATGTCTACGTTTCTAGTCCTACGTATTTTGGGACTAGGCGTTACACACATCTCCAATGGCAACCGCCTTCGACACATCACCATTGCCCATCATCAATACTCCACAGTCTTCTATCGTATATGTGACAAATAGTGTCCTGTTATGAGATACGTGCGTTGAAGCCCCCTAAGTCTACCAGCCAAGAATTGTCATCGCATGCGAGGTTTGTAATAAACTCATCACCTACGACGATCACATGCTTCCATGTATCGAAGCCGCCGCTGTAGTGTTCTCATCTTGCTTCCCCTTGTCGTCCTTCTTCTCTCTCTTCCAAGTGAAATAGTTTCGCTTGATGTGGCCCTTCTTGCCACAGTGGTAACACTCCGAGTCCTCGTACCGACCTTTGGACTTTCTCCTGCTCTTGTCTCTGCCACCACCTCGACCCCTACTTTTGTTCCTTCCGCGGCTCTCTGAAACTAGTGCCTCTGAGTGGTTGTAAGCCCACTTCCCGATTTATTTTTATTTTATTTGATTATGATTAATTTTTATGGTCATTTAGATTTGTACCTAAGCTCATAAGAGAGCTATGATCATATTATGGTCATTTGGCCCTTATATAGTTTATATAAGCATTGTTTAATTATTTTATAGCTTATTATAATTTTTAGATATTTTTAGATATTTATTTATAAGGTTTAATATTTTTAATGATTTTCAAGATTTTACAATAGGTTTATTTGAGACTACTTTGAGACCCAGTATTTTATGTAGACTCTAGTAGGTTATAAATATTTTCTATAATTTTATAGATTTTTTCTGCAATTTTTAGATATTTATTTTATTAAGTTTTATATATTTTAAAGGTTTATATTTATTATAAGGCCATTTGATACTAATATGAGGTAAATTATTTTTATTTATATTCTAGGAGGTTAGATATATTTTCTGTAGTTTTTTACAATTTTTTAGAAATTTTTAGGATTTTATTTGAGTTTATTTGGCCTTAGAATAATTTTTAAATTATTTTCTGAAAATTAATTATCCAGTCATACCCAGTCAGCGCCGGCGGGGCCCAACCGTCATCCATCGCAGCGCCCAGTCAGCGGGTGCTGACTTTACCCACCTTATATATATATATATATATATATATATATATATATATATATATATATATATATATATACGCAGAACAATAAACAGAACAAAAAAAAATATATATATATATATATATATATATATATATATATATATATACGCAGAACAATAAACCCTAATTAATCCTGGCCGCTTTTGGGGAGACTTGTTCCAAGGAGACTCCCGACTTCCCGAGGCGATTGCTGTCAACTCCGACCTCAGATTCGTGCGCCATTATTTTTATTAGATTCGTCTCGAGGTAAACTTTCTGAATATGTAATTTATTTTCGTATAGTTTGTTCCTAAATTTCTGGAAAATTCGTAGAGTGTCGGTTATGCGAAACTTGACATGTTTTGGTGTTTTCGAGATTTCAGGAGGACTGTAAATCGAAATTATGAACCGTTTGAAGTTTCAAAAAACCAACACAGATATCTATGACATATATTTTCCCCAGAAATTAATTCGTTCATCCAGTATTTTAGTTATTTTGTTGAACTCAGAATTGATCGGTTAATCATCGTTTTGGTCACGATTAGCCATAACGGCGATATCTTTTGACCAAAGCATGATTTTGTGGCATAGTTTATTCCAGCGCACTCATGGCGCTGAAATCTACCAAGTTGCACTTTTCAAATCTAGAGTTCATGACGTTTGACTAGATAGACAATGGCACGCCTCGATTTGCGTGCCATAGTTTTTAAAATTGAAAATATGACTTTTGATGACCAAACTTGTATATTTAGATTATATTCATATTATTATTAGGTTAAATTAGGTTTTTAAGTAGTTTATTTCAGAATTAACTATTACTAGATTAGTTAACCCATTAGCCACTTATTCCATGAATTTAGAACTAGAACCTTAGAATTGACTTATGATTTTCGTACATGGTTCGTGGTACGATGTATGTTATAGGTTCACGAATTCTAGATCAGCAATTCCCTCATCCTCAACTTGTGACTACGATTTGTGCAAGAATTTAGGCAAGTACAATATTGCATTTATGTTTTAGTTCATTATAACGTTTTCTCTATCGTTTTCTTGTTTGATATCCCATTGAGACATTGCTTAATATTTCGTTGAGACACGATTGTGACGCCATAGTTATTATATCCATCTTATTGTATCGTTTACCGTTATTGATTGTTAGTGAGTCGGGAGGGTAAATACTCGATAAGTACGTAAACAAATCCAAATATTATTATTGTGGATAGCTAAGTCATACACCCCACGTATGAGTTAGCCGTACCCTATTATTGTGGATAGCCATCGTATGATGTGCCATATTAGCCCAGCCGTTCACGTATTATAAGGTATTTCACACACACATAGTTGTTTTCATTGTTCCTTTTTCTAGTTCTTGTCTTGCTAGTTCATATCTTGCTAGTTTATATCTTGCTAGTTCTTTATATACTCTTTGTCATCATTGTTTCTCGTTGTTCTAACTTATTTTAGGCTAACAATATTAATTGCAATATGGTTGTACTTTGCTCATTTCTTGACTGGATCATTGTTATATGTGAGGATGACATGCCTACTTTTGCGCTATGGACCATACGGGGGGAAATAGAGACTCGAAGGACAAACTATAGAAGACTAGTTAGATGTGTGGTAGTTTTATATAATTGTAAAAGCTTATATTCTTTTTCAAATATAAAAATTCTAAATTTTGTAAAGTTGATTTAGTTGTTGTGAATGAGCAGTTAGTACTTATGAGAATTTTGTTTATTGCGGGCTAGACAGCGTACTACCGCCCACACTGTGGCGTAGGCTGGGCTTGGACACGTCACGCATCCAATAAGTGGGTGTGGGTCGTGACAAATTTTTATGGTGGCCCATGCAGGTTGGATTTCGCAAATGATTATGAACTTGTGGTAATACTTAAGTTATTTGTACTACTTCAAGCCTGCGACTAGGAAGTACTCATTCACAATTAGGATTGATTTAATTTTAGAAGAATACCAGGACTAGGAGTGCCTTATTTAATTCTATTATTAGGTAAATAAGGTTGCTACATAGGCCACATAATTCTATTATATTTTAATACGATAGTATGATCCAAGGTGGGTAGAATATACGTAAGTTAGGCCTTCATAGAATTAAATTCCTAATTTTGATCATTTTTTGTGCCATTTTATCTTCTGCCTTATCTAAACCTCGTTTTATTTTCAAAACTATTTTGCGATCATTTTATTTTCAATTCTTAATATTGGTTCAATTATCTGTATATTAATTTAAGTTGTCTTCGTTTATTTTGCGATCGTTTTGTTTTCAAAACTGACACTTTTATTCAAGGACATATACTTATATTTTCTTATCATGATCGACTTGTTTGAATTTATATAAGCTCCTTGAAATTATTATGGATACAGTTGAAATAATTTTTGATGACTTACAATGGTAAGGCAGATGTGTACTGTTCCTATTTATTTGAATTATGAAGACTGCGGGTTCACTGCAGTCAGCAGCGCACTGGCGTGGCATGATCCCTAAGTTGAAATAATTTAAATATTCGTAGGTTATCAAATATTACTAAAATTATATCCTAGTTGTATTATTGATCTTTTGATTTATATGCCCATATTGGGTAGAGTTGGTAGAGTGTTCGATAACATATTATACTTGAGTCATAAAACTAAGGGTTCACGACAGCTAGATGTACACTAGCGAGACATGAATTCTCGGTTAAATGACTTCGGATATACTTATGATTTTTGAATATCCTAGAGGCTATATCTTTTATTGGCATACAACTATTAATTTTTCTAAATTGATTTGATGTCTTACTTCTTGTTACCATCTTCTTAACAATTGGTAGTTCTTTCTTTCTATCCTATTTCGATTCTATTCTTAACCAAGCCTAGATTTTCACTAACCCTTTTGACTATAATTTGTGGATAATATTTTTAGTCGTGCCTAGTCGTATCCTTTAAAATTTTGAGAACAAAATTTTTCTAAGGTGGGTAGATTTGTAAGCCTACTTCTCGATATTTTATTTTATTTTGATTATGAATAAATTTTATTGTCATTAGGATTTGTACCTAAGCACATAAGAGATATATGATCATATTATGGTTATTTGGCCCTTATATAGTTTATATAAGCATTGTTTAATTATTTTATAGCTTATTATAATTTTTAGATATTTATTTATTAAGGTTTAATATTTTTAATGACTCTCAAGATTTTACAATAGGTCTATTTGAGAATATTTTGAGATCCAGTATTTTATGTAGACTCTAGTAGGTTATAAATATTTTCTATAATTTTATATAATTTTTCTGTAATTTTTAAATATTTATTTTATTAAGTTTTATATTTTTTAAAGGTTTTCAATATTTATTATGAGGCCATTTGAGACTAATATGAGGTAAACAAATTTTATTTATATTCTAGGAGGTTAGATATATTTTCTGTAATTTTTTACAATTTTTTAAAGAATTTTTAGGATTTTATTTGAGATTATTTGGCCTTAGAGTAATTTTTAAATCATTTTATGAAAATTAATTATCCAGTCATACCGAGTCAGCATACCCGCCTGTTTATATATATATATATATATATATATATATATATATATATATATATATATATATATATATATATATATATATATATATATATATATATACGCAGAATAGTAAACCCTAAATAATCCTGGCCGTTTTTAGGGAGACTTGTTCCAAGGAGACCCCCGACTTCCCGAGGCGATTGCCGTCAACTTTGACCTCGGATTAGCGTGCCATTTTTTTGTTGGATTTGTCTCGATGTAAAATTTTTGAATATGTAATTTATTTTGTATAGTTTGTTCCTAAATTTCTGGAGAATTCGTAGAGTGTCGGTTGTCCGAAACTTGACACGTTTCGGTGTTTTCGAGATTCCGGAGGACCGAAAATCGAAATCATGAACCGTTTGAAGTTTCAGAAATCCAACACCGATCTCTATGACATATATTTTTCCAAAAAATTAATTCATTCATCTAGTATTTTAGTTATTCTGTTGAACTCAGAATTGATCAGTTATTCACCATTTTGGTCACGATTAGCCATAACAGCGATATCTTTTGACCAAAGCATGATTTTGCAGCACGTTTGATTCCAGCACACTCATGACGCTAAAATCTACCAAGTTGCACTTTTAAAATCTAGAGTTCATGATGTTCGACTGGATAGTCAACAGCATACCTCGATTTGCGTGTCATGGTTTCTAAAATTAGAAACATTACTTTTGATGGCCAAACTTGCATGTTTAGATTATATTCAGATTATTATTAGGTTAAATTAGATTTTTAAGTAATTTATTCAAGAATTAACTATTATTAGATTAGTTAACCCATTAGCCACTTATTCCATGAAATTAAACTAGAACCTTAGAATTGACTTGTGGTTTTCGTGCATGGTTCGTGGTACGATATATGCTATAGGTTGACAGATTCTAGATCGGCAATTCCCTCATCCTCGACTTGTGACTATGGTTTGTGCAAGAATACATGTAAGTACAGTATTGCATTTATGTTTTAGTTCATTATAACTTTTTCTCTATCGTTTTCTTGTTCGATATCCCGTTGAGACATTGCTTGATATTTCGTTGAGACACAATTGTGACACCGTAGTTATTATATCTTTCTTAGTGTATCTTTGACCGTTATTGATTGGTAGTGAGTCGGGAGGGAAAATACTCGGTAAGTATGTGAACAAACCCAAATATTGTTATTGTGGATAGCTAAGTCATACATCCCACGTATGAGTTAATCGTACCATATTATTTTGGATAGCCATCGTATGATGTGCCGTATTAGCCCAGCCGTTCATGTATTAAAAGGTATTTCACACACATATAGTTGTTTTCATTGTTCCTTTTTCTAATTCATGTCTTGCTATTTCATATCTTGCTAGTTTATATCTTGCTAGTTCTTTATATACTCTTTGCCATCATTGTTTCTCGTTGTTCTAACTTATTTTGGGTTAACAACATTAATTACAATATATTTGTACTTTGCTCCTTTTCTGACTGGATCGTTGTTATAGGTGAGGATGACATGCCTACTTTTACGCTATGGACCATACGTGAGGAAATAGAGACTCGAAGGCCAAACCATAGGAGACTAGTTAGATGTGTGGTAGTTTTCTATAATTGTAAAAGCTTATATTCTTCTTCAAATTTAAAACTTCTAAATTTTGTAAAGTTGATTTAGTTGTTGTGAATGAGCAGTTAGTACTTATGAACATTTTGTTTATTGTGGGCTAGACAGCATACTACTGCCGACACTGTGGCGTAGGCTGGGCTTGGATACGTCTCGTATCCGATAAGTGGCTGCGGGTCGTGACAGTGGTGTGATATGGGTGAAGTATCCTGAGAACGTCTCCGCATCTCTTCATTAAGCACCCCGCTCTTGGCAAACTCCAGACTGACCACTCCTTCTGGAGCAGAAGCGATCATAGATACTCGTACGGTCTTCCACGTGTCTGGTAATGTACACAGCAACCATAGTCCCTGAACCTCGCCGTCGAACTTGACTTCCATCGAAGATAGCTGGTCAACCATGCCCTGGAAATCAGTCAAGTGATCCGTAATAGACGCCCCATCTTTGTACCGCAGACCCATCATCGTCTGGATCAAGAATAGCTTGTTTACCCCAGTCTTCTTTGTAGTGCCCCGCTCCCGTTGGGGCGAAGCACTATGTAATAGGCTCGTGGCAAGTCAGACATGGTCGGGAACATAGATGGCTAGTCTGACTCGGTGACGAGTTTGGTATACAAAAACCATGGCATCAATAAAATCGATTTGGACGAGTGATATGAGTACCATTCCAACTAATGGATCGGCTACTGTTGGAATAAGTCCTAGATGCGGTAGGCAGCGTCTTAGCGAATGAACTCTAAAGAGAGCGACACAACCCGTCTGCCGTTGGTTTTATCGGTTTTCTTGGCTTTCTGAACGAATTGTTGTGTGGATTTGATAGTGTGCTTTCGCGTCGATTTCTGAATGCGCCTTTGGGAATTTCGAAGGAGGGATTGAAGGAAGGGTTCTAATTCGATGCTCGTGCCATTGCAGGAGTTCGTGTAACTGACGCTTGACCGTCGCGAAGCGTTCTCCTATTCTCGGTGCAATCTCCTTAGGTGGTTCTTCGGTCCCTTCTTTTCTACTTCTTTCCGCCAACTAAATTCTTAAAGTTCAACGTTCAAATCGATGATGCTAACGGGATGTATGCTTGCCACTAAGATCAAGAGCTCGGGATAATATAGCAACCTAGATAAGTCAACTCCGAATCTATAAGTTCACTCTAAGTAGAGAAAAGATAAAGTCCTAGAAAAGAGATAGAAATTATTTAATGCTCGACAAAACACAAAAGAAGAAACCTTGGTTGTAGTATATCATGCCTCGAAGAATTTGGTGCCTACGGGATGCTAAATCAGAACGTACGGTTTCAGAAAAAAGGACCTTTGCACGAGTAGGAATGATTATGTGGTTTGATAATGGTTACGCTATGCAATTTACTTCATTCATATTAAACTGTTCATACATTCGTATGGTCATGGACGACTTATGCACAAAGTGAGCTTTCCTCGAGACGGTACCCGGGGACCTGGGACCGAATCGGCCTAGGAGGAAATTTTGGAAATCGTGCTTCGGCACGAGGCATTGCGAGACCTACAGTTAGGCTTGCAACCTGGACTGGAGGGCACGTCGCAATGCTACGTAATCGTCCTTAATGGTGTCAATATCACCAATGACCGCATATAGGATAGATTGCATGCTCATCTATTGTCTTGTGTAGGTGGTAAGTATTATGTATATTTTGTGCAGGAAAGGAGCACGGTCGTGGTAAGAATGGTTAAAATTGATTACGTTGTTATCGTTTAAAATGTGCCTTCAATATGAACTGAAATTCATATAGTTCTAAATAGAAAGATCACTTCGTATGCCAGAATACTTAATAAGCAGTGTCGGTTTAGATGAGTGGGTTCGTCCCATCTACTAGCAAGTGTGCTAACCTCCAACTTCACTACAAGAAAATGTAGCATTTACGGCACGCAATTTACGGCGCGCAATTGTTGCGCGTTGTAAATGACACTCTTTTATAGCGTGCAAATATGTGCGCCGTAAAAAAGTTATTTTTGTCTTTTTTACGACGTGTTTTACATGCACGCCATAATTGAAGCCTCATTTACAACATGCATTTTTGCACGTTGTAATTGAAGATTCATTTACGGCATACATTTTTGTATGTTGTAAATTAAAGATACATTTACGGCATGCAATATTGTGCGTTGTAATTGAACGCTTATTTACGACATACATTATTGTGTGTTATAATTGAAGACTCATTTACAACATGTAGATTTGTGCGTTGTGAAAGAATACACATTTACAGCGTGCGTGAGCACGTTGTGAAAGATATTTTTTAATTTCCCTATATCCAGTTTCCCTGCTAGTTGCGTCCATCGAGAAACCACAAGTGACTGCTCTCATATAAGAGAAAAAAAACCTCTCCTTTAAGTGAAACCCTTCTCTAAAGGAAAAAAAACCCTCATTCTTCTCACTCCTCTTCTTCTCCAGATTTTTTTTCAATTGAGGAAGCCTGACGAGGAAGGGCCAGAAGCGGAAGCTCGAAGAGGTCCCTTCGACGGCAGAAGACACGGCGATGGAGGTGGATGACGAGATCTATCCCCACTCCGAACAGAGCCTAGTGGTGGAGATCGAGGCCCAGGTGGGGGTCCTCGACGGGAGCTTCTCGTGGCGGGAGGCCAAATGCGTCGTCGCCAAGCGCGTCGTGCACGTGCGTGCCGAGCTCGCCAAGAACGGTGAGGAACGACGACCGGTACTCCTTAAATTTTATAAAAAAATTCTAGGGTTTCTTTCATTTGATGGATCAATTTGGTTTTGGGTTTGGGCAGAGGAGGTCGTAAACGAGAATCTGCAATTTTGGGATTGAATTTCGTTCAATTTTTTCCACAAAGGTCAACGACAACTACTACTTGATGAAGATATTCTTCGAAATCCACAAGCGGAAGGGTCTTGAAACCCTCGATAAGTACTCAAGGTCTTTTTTTCCTCCAGATTTAGGGTTTTGATGTTGAAATTTTTTGGGTTCTTGGTTTGCCCTTGTTATTAATCTATTATTTTTATGGATGATTGAATAGATGGATAGGAAGAGAAGGACTGTGAGTGGACGATGCGATTTGGGGGTTCTTCGGCGACACGTTGGCATAGATGAAGGAGGGGTGCAACATGTACGCTATATGTCTGGAGAGGATCCTCATGAAGGAGACCGTACTCGTCGTGGGCACGAGCATGCCTATTGGTTCTTATTTCCCCTTTTCGCTGCTTCTTTTGTTTCCTGATGCTAAATAAAGACTGGATCTTGGTAGTTTTCTGTAGTGTTTGTGTGTATTGCTGTGTTGGTTGGAATATGGGGTAGTAATCTTAAAATTTTAGGAATAAAGGTTTGTTGTTCTTATTGTTGGATAGTAGTACAAGCAAGGTCTTTAGGTTAGGTTTACCTTAGAATCTGGAGTCTTGGGATTTAAAATGGAGATTCACAAAAATCTAAGAGGAGTGGAGTTTTGCTAAATCTAGTTTGAAGGGTCTTATGGGGTTGGAATGAGCTTCGTCGAACTCCAAAAGAACTTTAAATATTTGAAGGTTGGTGGCCTAGTTCCACTAAACCCCAAATTTATTTTAAATTTATTTTCAAAGTGAGGCCTTAAGAGTGTTATTTGATATGAAATGGTGTACATTAGCATTGTTGATTGAGTTGAGATACCATCGAACCGATTTCTTAATTATGATATTCTTTTATGGTTCCACAATATTCTTTGGTCAATTTGGGTAGCTTAGGTGGTTCTGGCAATTTTCTTACCGACTGATAATTTTATCGACTGATCCTTAGGAACCTTATTTCAATGTTCTTGTTTTGCTCCAACTATAATGGTTCACATGGGTCCTGTTCTAAAAAAATACAAGGGGTGAACATGGTAAGCAGGTCAACACAGGCCATCAGTTTTAGTTCCCTGTTTTAGTAAGCTATAGTGGCCAACAAGACCTACAATTATGAAGAGAGAAGTTGGCAAAATGTAGCGAATGAGAATGTCTTGAATGACATTTGCCCATGTAAACAAAACTGTTTTAAAATGTCTACTGGCTGCCTAATGCATCCTAACAATGAACAGCTAAGATTAGAGAATTGTTTTTGAATGAATTCTGACTGATAATTTTCTTATCGATTGATACCGATGTAGCTTATGTCTATCGGCTGCCTAATGCATCCTGATAATGAATAGATAAGATTAGAGAATTGTTTTTGAATGAATTATGACTGATACTTAATTTTCTTATCGACTGATACCGATGTACAAATATTCTCGCTAGCTTTTTTTCGCTCAAGAACATGATGTACAAATATTCTCACTGGATTTTTTTTTATGTCATTTGGTAAAACTTTCCTTTATTTTTCATGGACTACTTAGTGGCATACCTATATGTCTAATATACCCTTCTAACAAGTATCATATGTATCATATATGACATATTTCACTTTTTTACCAGGTACGCGTCCGGGGTTGCCAAAGTATGTTCCTGTCAATTTAAAGACATTAAAATGGTTGGATTCCGGAAAGATGGTGAAGTGTCATTAGAGTCCTTGAAAGCTAAGTGCTTAATCAACCCTTGTGGCAGAGAAAGAAATGTATTCTTAAAGGTACACTGATTTGCTTTCATCTGCTTTAGAATAAGCCCATCAAGTCTTTTACTTTGATCAAGTATTTGCTAAGACTTGTAACACCCAGTTTTCTAAAATGAGGATAATTTTGAAATTTTATATTTTAATTTATTTAATTATGGTATTTAAGATTTTCCATAATTTTTATTGATTTTTAATCATTTTAAAACTATTTTAAAATCATGACTTATGATTTTGGTGTTTGGCTAGTGTAACCTTGGAGACTGTTGACCTAGAGCCTAGCCATGTGATTAGGATGTTTAAATTAGTACATTTTAGCCTAGAGGGTATTTTGGTCATTTTAGGATTTAATTGAATTATTTATGATTTATTGGAATTTGTGTGATTTTAATTATTATTTAAATAAGTGCTATGTGCTATGATAGGTTTTAGCCTAGGGAAGCCTAACCTAGAAGCTTAGACTTAACCCATGGGCTAAGTAGGATGGTTAACTTAAGTTGAGGGTAGAAATTATCAAGTTAGAAATCAAATGGGAGTTTTAGTCATGAGAATTGATTTTTGAGAATGGGCCCTTAGAAACTTAGATGTAACTTGACTTAGAGAGGGAGGCCCATGGCCCAACTAACTAAACCCTAACCCTAGCATTTATGACAACCACCTAGGGATCCACACTCCTATTTAATGTCTCCTCAAACTTAGGGCTAGCCTCCTTAGAAAAATAGCAAGTTGAAAATAGAGGTAAAATCATTTCTTCCCCAATCCATAACTCCTCCATTTCAACTCCTTTTCTTCCTAATTTCTTGCAATAGATTCTAATCTCTGTGTTTTTGATGACTATGGTGAGAAATTCCAGGGAAGGGGCAATTTGGAAGAGTTTGGGTAGCTTGAAGAACAACTCACTTTGGGGCTTTTTGAGCCATTTCAAACCTATAGGTAAATCCCTATTCTCTCTACCTAATTTTGATTTCTTTGCATGGTTAGGAAGCCCTAGGTGTCCTCTCTCTGTTGGTATAGGTTTTGCAAAGTTTTGTGTCCGTTTTATGTCCGTATCGGACACGTATCCAATAGGATACCTAGGTGTTTGTAAAAATGCCACTAAGGATTCTATTTTCGTATTTTTGAAATTTGATTGTATAGATCTGTAGATCTTCATGTGTGTATTAATTTTTGTGAAGATTTTTTTGTGTTTTGGTGTCGATTCGTGTCGGTTTTGGACACAGGAACCCGTGCACGACAAAGCGAGCACTGTCCCCTGCTGTTCGGGTGTCCTAGCGGACACGACACGAAACTATTTAAGATGAAATTTTGGTGACACTTAGGACACATGACTGACATGACACAGACCAATTTTTAAATCATCTTATTGAGCTGATTGGGAGAAATCCCTTCCGCACCGATTTTACACTGCACGTCGCACTGTTGAAAACACGCACTGACACGGGCTTGTAGTTTGGACACGACACAATGTGGGCTCCTTTTAGGCGGTTGGACACCTACTCTAACCCCTGGCGAACACGTGTACGTGGCCACGTGTCTCCACATGGCCTGTGTCGCGTGCTAAATACGTGTGCACGCCCGCACGAGCCTGTGCACCCACTGTTTACTGATATTCATGTTTCTCCTATTTTGGACACCTCGTATCCCCTTGTATGGACACGAGACACCTCCCCCATGACACATACACATGTGGGACACCTCTGTACACTGCTAATTTTGGTTTTCGAATTGTTGTGGTGTTCGAATTGGGTTCAAACTGTCATTCCTAATACATTGATTTCTTTTCTTTCCTTTTTACAGTCTAATAACTGAAATTGATGTTGTTTAGTTATTTTCAGCAATATGAAAACCTGAGTTTTGATTCAATTTAGTGAACTGAGATGTTGATTCACAGTTGGGATAATTAAAATGGAATGTTGATTTATTTTAGATTGTGTATTGATATGGGTTTGGCTTTGGCTTGTTGATTTGAACTGTTTGAGTCTGCAAACTGATTTAGGATTGTTGTATCTTGATATAAGATACCTGAGATTGCTGTTACAGCTGATGTTCAGTTTTCCCTCTTTCTTTTTCTGATAAGTTAATGTATTATGGTTAACATAAGGTAGTATAATGTATGCACTGTTCTGAGATTTGGTTCCATAAAACCTGAGAATGATTTATCAGATCACACCCTACATCCTATTCTGAAATCTGAACTCTGATTTTAGGTTAATTTAGTGAACTGAGATCAAGTTGTATTGTAAAACTGAAATTTTGAACTGTCATCTACATATCCTGAGAATGTGAAACCTGAGAAACAACATAAAAATCTGAGAATTAAATTATAGGGCTGTTTTGAACTCCTTGTTTGGGTTTATGTCAATATTGTGAACTGAATTATGTATCCTTTTCAATATATTGATATCTGAGTTTGTTAAAATCTGGGATTCCTACTTAGAGGACTGTTTTGTAAATCTGAAATGTTATAAGTGTTAAATCTGAAATGTTATAGGAGGGTTAAATCTGAGTTTGATAGGGGGGAGTTGTTATGTGAAAATCTGAGATTTGAATGAAGGATTAAACTGTTAAACTGTGTATTGATTTGGGGAATTCCTGTGTAAATACTGAAATATGGGAATTGGTTATGTGGACTGTTTTGATCCCCTACACACACACACACACACACACTCATGTATGTTCCCTCTAGCTTTTGACACACACCCTCACATTCACTCAGACCCACACACATTACACTCTCACATCCCTCACACCCTACACACACACACACATTACTTTTCCCCCCTCTCTATATACTTATGCATATATATTAATGTGTGTATACCTATACATGTAATGTATATATATATATAGGGTAATGTATAACTATATGTATACATGTATTAAACCTATATCTATATGTATGTATATATATGTGATGTGCCTATACCTGTGTATAGGTAATATGGGTAACCTAATGCTAGTGTATTCTATGATTGTGTTAGATAACATATCATATGAGTAGTATTTTTAGATGTAGATAATGTCTTATAGTCATGTATTATGGATTAGCCTATAGGCATGATATAGCCTCTGGGCTGTGTATGTCTGTTTGACTAGAGAGTCTAGATTAGACTTGTTTAGCCTTGTTTAGACTAGTTTGGGCTAGTTAGACCTATAATGACTTGTTTGACCTAAGTTTGACTTTTTGGTTGACCAGAGTTGACCTTGGCCCAGTTTGACCTAGACTCATGTAGATGCATTGTAGCAGTCTATTTTCTTATTTTAGACATGTTGTGACTTGTGCTGTTCTATAGGAGACAGACACCACTCCTCGGACAGTAGATATTCTTCAGATACTCAGGATACAAGTGAGTACATTCTCTGACCGTTTTATACTTGTCTGGATTTACATTCTTGCTCTAGATTATTGTACTTGATGCTGACATGATCATTATCACGGATTGGTACTATATGAATCTTCTCCTGAGATGTTATCTCCTTGTATTCACTAAATACATATTGTGATGTGCATTTCATTTACATATTGTATTTATTGAATACCCTTATCATTGTACACTCATTGTGCATGTTATACTCTCATTATCACATTGAGCCATTGTACAAGCTATTGTATAAGGTAACATAAATGAATTGGATCCTTGTGTATTGATTGGGGGAGGGAGAGTAGAAGTGGTTATGTGATCAATCCTATTGTATAAGAAATTGTATATGTCCATTGTACACCCACGTACAAAGGAGTCCCATTTTATTGTATAACCTAACCCGTTTACATAACCATATTGTGCTCTAAATCACATGTTGCTACAGTTCTTACTTATCATATATAGATATTTCCCATTATCAAAACTCTGTTGTTTTCATATACATTCTTCTTTCAGCGTTTTATGTACCTTACTCTATTGCATGCTTTATATTTTCTAACTTGATATGAACTGCGTGAGATGTTTTGTGCTCGCTCCTGTCATGACTGGACCTATTAAAAATATTACAGAGGATGAGGATGAGGCCTGTATAGACACCTTCTTTGGGACAGCTGTAGATGGCTCGTGTGACCCAGATTTCCAGCGTGATCTACTATCTTAGAGACTGAGGCTCCCTAGTCTAGGTTTTACTATTTCTGTCTTATGAGATCAGGATTGTATATATATACTCTTTCATATTCAGTATTAGACTCGTATTGAGCTGGATGTTCTATTTGTATAGCAGTAGGCACTTAGACTCTCTCTGGTTGTATCCTGTGGATCTTTTATTCCAGTATCTATCTATCTATCTTTTATCTTATCATTCTGCCTTAGATGTGATTGAGACTGTATATTGCTATGTCACCTCCAATCGGAGGGTATATACTGTACAGGTACCTTTATATTGTTAGATTATTGACCTAGGACAGCATTCTACCGCCGATACTGCGGCGTAGGCTGGGCGTAGTTACGTTTTCGTACCCTCACAGTGGGTGCGGGTCGTGACACGTTTTTAGTGGTGGCCCATGCAGGTCGAGTTTATGTAGTGGTATTCGAACTAGAGTACCACTACAGCCTGCAGTAGGATTAGGATATTTGTGGAGGTACTCAATCACATTAGGAAAAGCTCTTAATTTGATTCTTGTTATCAAATTCTTGCTACTTTAATACTTTCTTTTGAAATAAACTGTCCTTCCTTGACTTGTCGCTTCTTTCTCAGCAATTGATACCCTTGTTTGATCTATCTTCAGGATGGTGGAGACGCGGTTACAGCGTACCATTTATGGGGATACTGTAGAGGGGACTGCTACCTCTCAGCCAGTTCAGCAGGGTTGGGAGGCTACAGCTCCTGCCACCTCTGCTCATATTGGGACTTCAGCAGCAGCAGCAGAGGGTATGCCTTCACCAGTTCGGAGGCAGGACCTAGTCATCCCAGAGGTACCATTCCAGCAGCCGCCGCCTACAGGACACATGGACGCGGCACAGATGTTTGCGTACTTTCAGCAGTTTATGGATATGCAGCAGACCCGGCATAAAAGGGGCATGGAGCTGGCCATTACGACAGTCGCAGCTCGACCAGTAGTCCAGCAGCCGAAGACACCTGGGATAGAGCAGTTCCAGAAGATGAGCCCCAGAGACTTCTTGGGGACGGAGGGGATTATATATGCTGACGAGTGGATCGAGCATGTAGAGGAGGTCTTCCGCCTAGCTCGGATACCGGCAGATCTCCAGATAGAGGCAGCAGCTAGCCGGATGCGAGATCTTGCTCGCACATGGTATCAGTCAGACCCCAGGGTGGAGGTAGCTGGACAGACTTGGGAGGAGTTCAAGGGCTTCTTCAAGAAGAAGTTCTTTTCAGATTCAGCGCTCGGAGCCTTGGAGTCGCAGTTCGAGAGCCTAGTCCAGGGGAGCCTTTCAGTGGAGGAGTACGCTGGGGAGTTCGGCCGCTTCGGCAGGTTCGTAGAGGGCTTGAGCGAGACGGCGAAGGCCCAGAGGTTCCGGAAGGGTCTGGTCAAGGAGGTCAAGTCCCTGACCAAGGGCAACAGGAATGCCACTTTTGAGGAGATCTTGACGGGAGCCTTATTGGCAGAGGATGATCTTGAGCTGAGGCTCAAGAGGGGGCGATACCCAGTTGAGGGCAGCAGCAGCGGAGGCCAGGCCAAGAGGCCTCACATACAGATTCAGCAGCAGTATCAGCAGCCGATGGTCCACTTCCAGCAGCAGCAGCAGAGGCCTGTTCAGCATCAGGGACAAAGACATGTACTGTATCAGCAGGCACCCAGGCAGCAGCAGAACACTGTGTGCAACTTCTGCAAGAAGCCAGGCCATTGGTGGAACGATTGCAGGAATAGGCTGGAAATGTGTTTACTTTGCGGTTCAGCGGAGCATCAGTGTAGAGAGTGTCCCAAGAACCCGACACCGTTGGCTCAGATTGTACCAGGAGCTAGGGCTCCGGCAGGGCAGCAGAGGGGACCACCATTGCAGACTCAGCAGGAGAGGTTCGTACTGTATCAGCAGCAGGCCATGGGAGGCCAGCCAGGGCGAGCTTTCACCATGACAGTCGAGGATGCTCAGGCCGTTGGAGATCTAGTTGTAGGTTCCGTTCTTGATTCAAATTCTACAATTACTGCCTTGAACTTCGATTCTCTCTGTTCCTTATTGGTTGATCAATTCTGTCTTGTTGTTTTTGTGTTATGTTTGATTTTCTTCGGAGATGAATCATATGGGCTAGGTCACCCAGTTATGGAATCTAGAATCTTCGATGGTCGTGTTTAGTTGGCATAGTGAGGACATATATTCAGATTTAGGACGTATTTCTCGGGTGTGGGAATTTAAGGTTTTTGCTGCCAAGCATGCGGCAACGCAAAAATCTTAAATACCATGATTCTAGAGGTATGTGCCTTAGTCGAGAACTCTGTGATTATCGTAGCCTTGCTCACTAGCACGACGAAGATTCTGAGTATCATGATTTTGGACAGACGCATATGATTATCTGACGGTATGTTTGAGACTTTGATTGTGGGGGTGTTTGACCTAGAAGGACTACTACCATTTTAATTTCGAGGACGAAATTCTTCTAAGGTAGATAGACTTGTAACACCCAGTTTTCTAAAATAAGGGTAATTTTAAAATTTTGTATTTTAATTTATTTAATTATGGTATTTAAGATTTTCCATAATTTTTATTGATTTTTAATCATTTTAAAACTATTTTAAAATCATGACTTAAGATTTTGGTGTTTGGCTAGTGTAACCTTGGAGACTGTTGACCTAGAGCCTAGCCATGTGATTAGGATGTTTTTAGCCTAGAGGGTATTTTGGTCATTTTAGGATTTAATTGAATTATTTATGATTTATTGGAATTTGTGTGATTTTAATTATTATTTAAATAAGTGCTATGTGCTATGATGGGTTTTAGCCTAGTGAAGCCTAACCTAGAAGCTTAGACTTAACCCATGGGCTAAGTAGGATGGTTAACTTAAGTTGAGGGTAGAAATTATCAAGTTAGAAATCAAATGGGAGTTTTAGTCATGAGAATTGATTTTTGAGAATGGGCCCTTAGAAACTTAGATGTAACTTGACTTAGAGAGGGAGGCCCATGGCCCAACTAACTAAACCCTAACCCTAGCATTTATGACAGCCACCTAGGGATCCACACTTCTATTTAATGTCTCCTCAAACTTAGGGCTAGCCTCCTAAGAAAAATAGCAAGTTAAAAATAGAGGTAAACCCCTTTCTTCCCCAATCCATAACTCCTCCATTTCAACTCCTTTTTCTTCCTAATTTCTTGTAATAGATTCTAATCTCTGTGTTTTTGATGACTATGGTGAGAAATTCCAGGGAAGGGGCAATTTGGAAGAGTTTGGGTAGCTTGAGGAACAACTCACTTTGGAGCTTTTTGAGCCATTTCAAACCTATAGGTAAATCCCTATTCTCTCCACCTAATTTTGATTTCTTTGCATGGTTAGGAAGCCCTAGGTGTCCTCTCTCTGTTGGTATAGGTTTTGCAAAGTTTTATGTCCGTTTCGTGTCCGTATCGGACACGTATCCAATAGGATACCTAGGTGTTTGTAGAAATACCACTAAGGATTCGATTTTCGTATTTTTGAAATATGATTGCATAGATCTGTAGATCTTCATGTGTGTATTAATTTTTGTGAAGATTGTTTTGTGTTTTGGTGTCGATTCGTGTCGGATTTGAACACAGGAACCCGTGCACGACACAGCGAGTACTGTCCCCTGCTGTTCGGGTGTCCTAGCGGACACGACACGACACTATTTAAGATAAAATTTTGGTGACACTTAGGACACATGACTGACATGACACAGACCAATTTTTAGCTCATCTTATCGAGCGGATTGGGAGAAATCCCACCCGTACCGATTTCACACTGCACGTCACACTGTTGAAAACACGCACTGACACGGGCTTGTAGTTTGGACACGACACAATGTGGGCTCCTTTCAGGCGGTTGGACACATACCCTAACCCCTGGCGAACACGTGTACGTGGCCACGTGTCTCCACGTGGCCTGTGTCACGTGCTAGACACGTGTGCACGCCCGCACGAGCCTGTGCACCCACTGTTTACTGATATTCATGTTTCTCCTGTTTTGGACACCTCGTGTCCCCTTGTATAGACATGAGACACCTTCCCCATGACACATACACATGTGGGACACCTCTGTACACTGCTAATTTTGATTTTTGAATTGTTGTGGTGTTCGAATTGGGTTCAAACTATCATTTCTAATACATTGATTTCTTTCCTTTCCTTTTTACAGTCTAATAACTGAAATTGATGTTGTTTAGTTATTTTCAGCAATATGAAATCCTGAGTTTTGATTCAATTTAGTGAACTGAGATGTTGATTCACAGTTGGGATAATTAAAATAGAATGTTGATTTATTTTAGATTGTGTATTGATATGGGTTTGGCTTTGGCTTGTTGATTTGAACTGTTTGAATCTGCAAACTGATTTAGGATTGTTGTATCTTGATATGAGATACCTGAGATTGCTGTTACAGCTGATGTTCAGTTTTCCCTCTTTCTTTTTCTGATAAGTTAATGTATTATGGTTAACATAAGGTAGTATAATGTATGCACTGTTCTGAGATTTGGTTCCATAAAACCTGAGAATGATTTCTCAGATCACACCCTACATCCTATTCTGAAATCTGAACTCTGATTTTAGGTTAATTTAGTGAACTGAGATCAAGTTGTATTGTAAAACTGAAATTTTGAACTGTCATCTACATATCCTGAGAATGTGAAACCTGAGAAACAACATAAAAATCTGAGAATTAAATTATAGGGCTGTTTTGAACTCCTTGTTTGGGTTTATGTCAATATTGTGAACTGAATTATGTATCCTTTTCAATATATTGATATCTGAGTTTGTTGAAATCTGGGATTCCTACTTAGAGGACTGTTTTGTAAATCTAAAATGTTATAAGAGTTAAATCTGAAATGTTATAGGAGGGTTAAATCTGAGTTTGATAGCGGGGAGTTGTTATGTAAAAATCTGAGATTTGAATGAAGGATTAAACTGTTAAACTGTGTATTGATTTGGGGAATTCCTGTGTAAATACTGAAATCTGGGAATTGGTTATGTGGACTGTTTTGATCCCCTACACACACACACACACGCTTGTATGTTCCCTCTAGCCTTTGACACACACCCTCACATTCACTCAGACCCACACACATTACACTCTCACATCCCTCACACCCTACACACACACACACATTACTTTTCCCCCCTCTCTATATACTTATGCATATATATTAATGTGTGTATACCTATACATGTAATGTATATATATATATATATATATATATATATATATATATATATATATATATATATAGGGTAATGTATAACTATATGTATACATGTATTAAACCTATATCTATATGTATGTATATATATGTGATGTGCCTATACCTGTGTATAGGTATATGGGTAACCTAATGCTAGTGTATTCTATGATTGTGTTAGATAACATATCATATGAGTAGTATTTTTAGATGTAGATAATGTCTTGTAGTCATGTATTATGGATTAGCCTATAGGCATGATATAGCCTATGGCCTGTGTATGTCTGTTTGACTAGAGAGTCTAGATTAGACTTGTTTAGCCTTGTTAAGACTAGTTTGGGCTAGTTAGACCTAGAATGACTTGTTTGACCTAAGTTTGACTTCTTGGTTGACCAGAGTTGACCTTGGCCCAGTTTGACCTAGACTCATGTAAATGCATTGTAGCAGTCTATTTTCTTATTTTAGACATGTTGTGACTTGTGATATTCTATAGGAGACAGACACCACTCCTCGGACAGTAGATATTCTTCAGATACTCAGGATACAGGCGAGTACATTCTCTGACCGTTTCATACTTGTCTGGATTTACATTCTTGCTCTAGATTACTGTACTTGATGCTGACACGATCATTATCACGGATTGGTACTATATGAATTTTCTTCTGAGATGTTATCTCCTTGTATTCACTAAATACATATTGTGATGTGTGTTTCACTTACATAATGTATTTATTGAATACCCTTATCATTGTACACTTATTGTGCATATTGTACTCTCATTATCACATTGAGCCATTGTACAAGCCATTGTATAAGGTAACATAACTGAATTGGATCCTTGTGTATTGATTGGGGGAGGGAGAGTAGAAATGGTTATGTGATCAATCCTATTGTATAAGAAATTGTATATGTCCATTGTACACCCACGTACAAAGGAGTCCCATTTTATTGTATAACCTAACCCGTTTACATAACCATATTGTGCTCTAAATCACATGTTGCTACAGTTCTTACTTATCATATATAGATATTTCCTATTATCAAATCTCTGCTGTTTTCATATACATTCTTCTTTCAGCATTTTATGTACCTTACTCTATTGTATGCTTTATATTTCCTAACTTGATATGAACTGCGTGAGATATTTTGTGCTCGCTCCTGTCCTGACTGGACCTGTTGAAAATATTACAGAGGATGAGGATGAGGCCTGTATAGACACCTTCTATGGGACAGCTGTAGATGGCTCGTGTGACCCAGATTTCCATCCTGATCCACTATCTTAGAGACTGAGGCGCCCTAGTCTAGGTTTTACTATTTCTGTCTTCTGAGATCAGGATTGTATATATATACTCTTTCATATTCAGTATTAGACTTGTATTGAGCTGGATGTTCTATTTGTATAGCAGTAGGCACTTAGACTCTCTCTGATTGTATCCTGTGGATCTTTTATTCCAGTATCTATCTATCTATCTTTTATCTTATCATTCTGTCTTAGATGTGATTGAGACTGTATATTGCTATATCAACTCCAATCGGAGGGTATATACTGTATAGGTACCTTTATATTGTTAGATGATTGACCTAGGACAGCGTTCTACCGCCGACACTACGGCGTAGGCTGGGCGTAGTTACGTTCTCGTACCCTCACAGTGGGTGCGGGTCGTGACAAGACTACATTGAGCTTGAACTTCCTTCTACTAGATTAATGATAATTGCGTCTTACTAAGTGCATGACTTTTTACTCTTGTTGACTTTCTGGTTATTTTTTTGGTTGGGTAAGATTGACCCAATTATGTTCGGTTTGGTTTAGCCACACCATCAGGTTTTGGATATGACTATATGCAGATCAACCCAGTATTTGTCATACAATTTTATTTCTGTAAACAAGACAATACGGTGAACAATGTCATCCCCTAACAGACCAGTAATCGAATTGAGAGAGTTATAAGTGTTCGGTTTGTTTAGGAGAAGTTATTTGCTTAGAGTATTGATAAGTGGACAAGTTCAAGCTCTGCTTGAGTTGGACCCAAATCAATGGATGGTTTAATTAGGCAACCTAAGTCAAGCTCAAATCTTTTCTTGAATAGCTCTTAGCTAGATACCATGAACAATGTTTAAAATGGTCCCTGCAGTGTAGGGCCTTGCAATCATTTACTGTTAGTTTATCATATTAGTTCTACACTGATTATTTAATAACAAATTCTCAAATCTACTTCTTATTTCTTACGTTGATGTATCATATTAGTTCTCTTAGGTTGTTATTAATGTTAGTGCAATTCCAATGTAGGAAAGATAAACAATATTTTAATTGTTCTTTTTTATGTTTCTCTACACTTTTCTTATTATAGCTTTAGCTTTGACCACTCTCAAAAAGCTCAATGTCAAGTCATTTTTTTGTGGAAAATCAATACACAACCTAAACAGGCATCAAACTGAGGAATGGAAAGGATGATGCAGGGTAGAACTACACTATTGTCTACTAATTGTCTTTCTTTCAGTAAGCAAATGCCAGTTGTACATATCTAAGCCTTCTCATAATCTGTTAATGATACTCAGACTACCGTATGGATTTTAGATGAGTACTCCAAGTTCCATGTCCACTCACTTGTTGTTGTCTTCGAAAAGTCAATAGTCAGTATCAAAAGTACATAAAACTTATATTATATACCCCCATTAAGAATTTGCATCCTGATTATAGGACAACTTTTGCTTCATTTAATGGTTACTCTATGACCTCGGTGGTTCATTAGGTAGGGATGTTGCTACTGGACGAGGCGTTGTGTTTGCAAGAGAGACTTTATTGGATGAGTATCGAAAATCAGTTTTAGGATTGACATTGGCGATTCAGGTTTTTTCACACTATGGTTCTGTTATTCATAACTCCTAAACCAAGTTAATTTATAGAAGGTTGTAACATTCATAATTCCTCCGAAATGTTGGTAGAAGCATCCCTAATTATTTCTTGTAGTTTTTTGTTGTCACAGAATTTTGGAAACAAGTTCCTCCAAGTGAGCTTATCGTGTTGTATGTGAGGGACAAATTATATCATACACATGAACGAACTTGCAATTTATTGTGAAGTGTAGGTGCTATAACATTCACGAGGAAGTGACTATCACCAATATTGAGCAGGTGCCTTTTTTCTTCACTCTATCAGTTGTATTAAGGACTATGCTTGTAGCAAAGTACATATGCAATTCTTGAAGTTTGATTTTCACATGAAAAGATTGTCTTGATCATGATAAAATGATCATACAATCTAGAAAATAGTAGAAAATTGAAACCTAAATAGACATTTCCTTTCCTTCACATACTTTTTAGAAATGAAAAGAAAATATTTATATGATTTTTCCATTAAATTTGTAAGAAATTTCATTCTATAATTAGAACAAATAAAATGTGGTTTCTAATGATGTTTTCACTAATTTTTTGTATAACCGAATTAAGATGCTTTTTAAAGTTGTATGTATATACCTTCTTTTATTTAAATAGAAACATTTTAAGTTGTCATATTTTTTTACTGTTCCAATTGATTGCATAGAATGTATGATTCACTAAAAGACATGTTGTTTCCATTTGAAGATTATGAAACTTCATAATTATTTGGCAATAGCAGTTCCTATTATGAATTAAGGACTTGGGGACTGTTTCAATCCATTTAAATAATTAGCTTGTATATACATCTTATTTGAATTTCCATGTCACATCACAAAATGTTTGGATGTTCATGTTGTATACACTTTCTATCCGGGTTGCATATCACTAATATGCCTATTGTTTGAAGGGAGACGATATATCGTAGAATAGTATTTTATTCATCTCATTCATCATATGGCAAGGGCCATATATATAGGGATAAGGGGCAACCCAAGGGTCATGAGTTACATGACCCAAGGGTCATGAGTTACATGATCCCAAGGGTCATGTGTAACTCATGACATAATGGTGAATAATAAGGTTTACACAACACTCCCCCTTATTCATCCATTTCCTTGGATCCACTTATGAAATACTTTAGGGTTCAATAAGCTAATGGGGTGGATACTGCTGGATCCAGAGTAAACTTGGTTTGCCTCATTAAAACCTTGGCTGTGGAAAACCCAGTGGGAAAAACCATCAGTCCTAAGGAAAAAGAGTACAATCCTACAGTTTTACTCCCCCTGATCTATACAAGCTTCAGGCTTGCAGGTCTTTTAGTTGCCTCATCCCTATTTCTCTTACAAGCTTTACAAAAGTACATCGTGGCAGTGTTTTGGTAAACAAATCTGCTAAGTTATTACAAGATTGAATTTGTTATACTTTGACTTGTCCCTTCTCTTGAAGGTCGTGCGTCCAGAAGAATTTAGGGGATATGTGCTTCGTCTTGTCACTCTTCATGTATCCTTTCTGAAGTTGAGCTACGCATGCTGCATTATCTTCAAAAAGGGTAGTAGGCTCAAGTTCACCAGTCTTCAGGCCAGTAGATGCCAAAATGTGCTGAATGACGGAGCGAAGCCAAACACACTCCTTGCTTGTTTCATGGATTGCTAGGAGTTCAGAATGGTTGGATGAGATAGCCACACTGGTCTATTTGACGGACCTCCAGGAGATAGCCGTACCACCGAAAGTAAACACAAATCCAGTTTGTGATTTCTCTGTGTGGAGATCTGATCTATAACCTGCATCTGAATAACCAAGTAAAGTGAAAGACCCAATATTCGGGTAATATAGTCCTAGGTCTATAGACCCTTGGAGGTAGCGCAGAAGATGCTTCACTCCATTCCAGTGGCGCTTTGTGGGCGCTGTACTGTATCTGGATAATAAGTTAACTGAAAATGCTATATCAGGACGCGTACAGTTTGCCAGATAGAGTAGTGCCCCAATGGCACTTAGGTAAGGTACTTCAGGACCTAATGATTCCTCCCCCTCTTCCAGTGGACGAAAAGGGTCCTTCTTTACGTCCAATGATCGAACGACCATTGGTGTACTAAGGGGATGGCATTTATCAATGTAGAATTGTTTAGGTAATCTTCGTGTATATGTAGATTGGTGTAACAGGATACCACCCTTTAGGTGTTCGATCTGTAAACCAAGACAATACTTTATTTTGCCTAGGTCTTTCATTTCAAAAGTTGTCTTAAGGCTTTCAGATATCTCAGTGATCTCTGCAGGAGATCCAATGATATTTAAGTCGTCGACATAAACGGCGACTATAACAAATCCTGTTCACGATCTTTTTATAAAGATACACGGGCAGACTTTATCATTAGTAAATCCTTGCGTAGCAAGAAACTCACTTAGTCTGTTATACCACATTTTTCCTGATTGTTTAAGACCGTACAATGATCTTTGTAACCTTACAGAATAGGTGTCCCGAGGTCTATCTATTTTCTCTGGTGAAATTCTATATCCTTTAGGGAGTTTCATATAGATATCTTTATCTATATTGCCATAAAGATATGCAGTCACAACGTCCATGAGCTGCATTTCTAGACTTTTCAGAGAAGAGAGGCTGATCAGGAATCTGAAGGTATTCCCATCCATGACCGGAGAATATGTTTCTTCATAATCTATTCCCGGTTTCTGGAAGAAACCTTGTGCTACAAGGCGTGCTTTGTAGCGCACAACTATGTTGTGTTCATTTCTTTTTCTTGTGAAGATCCATTTATATCCCACAGGTTTTACACCTTCAGGTGTTTGGACTACTGGTCCAAAGACTTCGCGTTTCAAGAGTGAGTCCAGCTCTACTTCTATTGCCTCGTTCCACTTTGGCCAATCGCCTCTACGTTTACATTTCGCTAGAGACCGTGGATCGATGTTATCGTTATTTTCAGTGACGTGAACGGCAATATTGAACGTAAAATCGTCGTCGACGACTGTGCTTTTTCTGTTCAGTACCTCTCCAGTACGTACATAATTTAATAATATTTCTTCTGTTTGTTCCTCTTCAGGGGAAACTAGGAGGGGAGAGGTAGCTGATCTGAGCTCAGAATCCTATGTTGGGATCTTCTTAATTTCTCCAGGATTTTTTCTTTTACGAGGGACTTTGTCTTTCGAACCTGGTGGGCGTCCTCTTTTTAATTGAGGTATTGCCATTTCTGTTGCCGGCAGATTGCATCCATCTTTGGGGATGTCAATCCTAGCTGGCGTATTGGCAGCAGGGACGTGTGATCTAACAATCTTCTGATTGTCAGTAAATGTATCCGAAAGTAGATGTACAGTGTTCTGAAGATGTAATATCTTCAGGATCTCATCTTCACATTGACTTGTACGCGGATCAAAATGAGACAAAGTTTTTGTGTCCCAAGAAATTGTCTTAGAAGCTTCTGGCTTCTTAGACTGTGTGCCCAGTTTAGGAAATAATCCTTCATCAAACTCACATTCATCAAGACGTGCCTTAAATACATCACCCGTTAGGGGTTCTAGGTATCTAATTATAGAGGTTGAGTCAAACCCAACATAGATACCTAATCGACGTTGTGGACCCATTTTGGTCCTTTGTGGGGGGGAAATGGGGACGTAAACGGCACAACCAAAAACTCTCAAATGAGAGATATTTGGAGGTGAACCATAAGCGAGCTGCATCGGAGATAGAATATGACCCCCAGAAGGCCGTATTCTAATAAGTGATGCGGCATACAATATAGCATGACCCCAAGCTTCCACAGACAACTGTGACTGCATCAATAATGGACGAGCAATCCATTGTAATATCTTAATAAGAGATTCTGCTAACCCGTTCTGGGTGTGAACATGAGCTACAGGATGTTCAACTTCGATGCCAGTTGCTTGGCAATAGTCTTGAAAAACCTGTGAAGTAAATTCACCCGCATTATCAAGTCTTAATTTTTTGATATGGTTGTCGGGGAAATGAGCCCGCAACTTAATTATTTGTGCCAATAGCTTAGAAAAAGCTAAGTTGCGGGTGGACAAAAGGCACACATAAGACCATTTAGTAGATGCATCTATAAGTACCATAAAGTACCTAAATGGACCACTTGCGGGGTGAATAGGTCCGCAAATGTCTCCATGAATTCTCTCTAAGAAGCTAGGAGACTCTAGTCCCACTTTCAAAAGGGATGGTCTCGGTATAAGTTTGCCTTGAAAATAAGGTAGACACGAGTAATCATACTTCTGAAGAATCTTCAGGTTCTGCAGGTTGTGTCCACTGGATTGGCTCATGATTCATTTCATCATAGCTGATCCTGGGTGACCCAGTCTATTATGCCAAAGTTTAAATTTTGGCGATGAATGACACTTCTGGTGCACAATCATATTAGCTTCTGTTGATTGAATATGAGTATGATAGAGACCCGACGGGAGTCCCTTGAATCGTTCTAAGATAGTTTTTGAACCATCTTTCAGATGAGTAACATACAGATATTCTGCCTCATTTATTTTATTTGTTTCTAAGTGATATCCGTTTAAACGAATGTCCTTGAAACTTATGAGGTTCCTATTTGATTTAGGAGAGAATAGTGCATCTTTTATTATTAGTCTTGTTTTATTTGGGAGCAATATAATTGCTTCACCAGATCCTTCTATTATGTTTGATAGTCCTGATATCGTAATAACGGGACCGTCATAATCATATAAGCTATAAAAATAGCTTTTTTCTCGAAGGATTGTGTGCGTCGAGGCGCTGTCCACAAGGCATTCACACCTCATCTATAGATCTATGAAAAAATAACAACAAACAATCGTAATTAAAACAACAGTTTTGAAATACAATTTTTGTTTAAAAAAATTCTCTTATATCGATCGATGGGCCGATATAGAGAGGTCAATAAGTTGCTTGCAAAAATGCATAATTTATAAATACAATTTGAGGAAAAAAAATATTCGGTCAACTCCTTTCGGTAGCTCTACGTGAATATGACTAGACGGGAAAATGAGGGAGGGAGGTCACCGGGGACCAATTAAATACCAAGCCTCAAGTTCTTTCTAACATCATACCCAAATAGGTGAGCCTATTCGAAGAGACTTCGTAAAATTTTCTTTGTCAAATGTAAGAATAAATATTATTTTTCAAGAAATTCACATTTATCAAGAAATTGACACTACCAGTGGCCGGAGCCGATGGGAGAGGAGTTGAAATGGTGGCTAATAAGCCCTGGACACGTAAATGGAACTTCAGGTCCACGTGCCAGCTCAAATAAATTTTTTTCAGCAGCGTCTAGTACTACGAAATCGACACTCGCTATTTTTTTTCCGGCCATTTTATCTTTAGATCAATCATGCCAAAAAAAAATATTGAGTTAATTTCCTTAAACTTTTTCTTTCCATTAATCAATGGAACTTTAAAGTTTAAAACAAGATATACTTGTAGCAAGATATTTAAAGTTTAGTCTCATTTATGCAATTATGTCCTCATCCATTCCATGAGATAGCCGACCCTGCTGGACTCAAAATGCTACTGTAATGAACACTATGAAAGTTGGAAAGAAGAAGAAGCTAAGAGCATTACTATTTAGTATCCTTGACAGATATCTACTATTTAGTACCAACATGCATATATGCATGCTTCAAAGTCTCAGAATTAGATTGTAAGTTGGAAATAACATCCAATCTTTCCCATGAATTGATCCATCTTTCTTTGGTGTAAAAAAAATGCCTACCCAACATAAAGCACTACTGTTGCAAGTTGTGTGGTCCACCCTTCATTAAAGGTGGATGGCTTCAAACGAATTTGTTGGTCCTTTGTCTATTATATATGTTACACAAAACCACATAAACTGAAATACAATATTTCAAAATGATTACTGTAACATATTGCAAGATTACTCTGTTATATTAGGCAATTTATTTATGCCCTCGGACCATATACCGATTGTTCGAATCACAAGGATGATTAATAGCAATAGACAGACATTCGACTAATGGATTAAACCATTTGATCAGAATTAAGTGATTTGACGGTTCTCAAGAGATAACACGATTTGTTGAAAATATAAAATCCCAACTTCGAATATAAAGCTATAAACTGCAAACCATTTGTTGAAAATCTAAACATATCCAGACACACCACATGAATATGTCGATTTAGGAGCTCTATGAATTATAGCATATGGAAATGGATTTTATCATTTCTCTAGAGTATCGTACTCTCGAATGAAATTTTAGATATCATCTAGAAAACTATCAAATTGAATATTGTATCATGAGCAAGTACTTACATGATTCAGAAAGTAGTACATCTCATGAATAAGATGAATTTTTCAAAAATAAATTTACCTTTCTTATCGTACGGTGGAAGAAGGTAAAAAAAAATTAACGGTACGTCGGATCGGCTGGGAAAGGAGGAAGGATGACGTCGATTCTCCTTGCTTCAGCAATCGTGCTAATAACGTGTTTGAAGGGAGACGATATATCGTAGAATAGTATTTTATTCATCTCATTCATCATATGGCAAGGGCCATATATATAGGGATAAGGGGCAACCCAAGGGTCATGAGTTATATGACCCAAGGGTCATGAGTTACATGATCCCAAGGGTCATATGTAACTCATGACATAATGGTGAATAATAAGGTTTACACAACACCTATTACTTTTTAAAGTTTTTTGCATTTTTTACATGATGAGATATTCTTTTTTTTTGTTTTCTTTTCTGAAATCTAGAGAGAATATAAGTCAGAAATAGGTGCAACCAAGAAGAAAGAAACACTAGAAACTTTGAGATCTAGAGGTTTTTGTTCTTTTATTCTTGTTGAATGTACCTTGCTTTATTTAGTTGCTCATCTTTCTTGCACTTTGTGCCTAGATACTTAAGGATGTTTGCACCAAAGTGTGCTCTCTCCTTGTCAATTATTAGTATGAACATGGTGTGTTAATGTCTAGTTCGCAGCTAACATACAAATAATATTATCTGCATTCATGTCTTGTTCTTCTGTAAACTTATTCTAAAAACCATATCCTTTACTTTTTGAAGGCCAATCTGGAGTATACGTTGCTTCTTGAATGCTATTCTTTTGTTGTTGTATATGGCTTGATTTGTTTACTTGGGTGGTGTTCTCCTGGTTAAAATTTTACCCGGTTTCCCGAAAGAGAGTAATATCTTATTTGTTGAAACGTGACATACTACAACCAAGTACAATTTCTCTTTTTTTTTACCTTACAATTTATCATGCAGATTCCTCTGAGAAATAATTTACTTTTCATGTAGGTTTATGTGAAATAGTTTTGGTTTAGAATAACTTCACTCAATTCTGGGGCATATCTATATATTTCTGTTGGTTTTGCAAGTACTGTAGTCTAATTTTTGTATAGGCATTCTTCAATTTGTAGTGTGCACTCTGTGTTGCGGCATCAAAGTATCATTTTTTTTTGTCAGCATATTTTTAGTTGCCTCTGGTGTTATGTACTGTAACGGTTAGTCACTCGATCGAGCTGTGGCATCAAAGAGTGAGTTCCTTTCAGATTC
Organism: Iris pallida; assembly: GCA_029216955.1. Lineage (NCBI taxonomy): Eukaryota > Viridiplantae > Streptophyta > Magnoliopsida > Asparagales > Iridaceae > Iris > Iris pallida. The sequence goes on from JANAVB010044419.1 coordinate 1,955,609, forward strand.
TCTATATGATGTGACATTAAAGAATTCGTTTCTCTGTGCTATGGCATCAAAGAATCGTCGTCTTTTTGAGCTACCTCTGGCTGTGGTATCAGCAAGTGATTCTCTCACATATCATGTTCTTGTGATGACATTGTTTTGGCTTGCTGATGGAAGCCTTGATTTTCTGTATTAACTTTCAACATTTGGCTTATCATTTGCAAGACTTGATATCAGGCAAGAATGTGATAGATACACCAATGTATTTAATGTTATCACTAGACATTTAGAAATTGTTCAAGGCCTTCCTAAAACTGAGGAGATTGTTGATGTTATGAACATCACAGAAGAAAAAAAGGAACCATTTCATCTACAAAAAGTACGTGCATTTTGATTTATTATGATTATAGTTTTTTCTTACCGTGTTAAATTTGTTAATTTTCAGTGTAAAAGGCCACACGACAGATGATACGATTAACTACAAAATGTTGAAGAAAATGTATTTAATGTTAATTTTTAAAGTTTTGTTTCATATATTGCTCATAAAACTGTTGCTATGGTAATAAGAGGACTCCATGGTGTCTAACTCTTGTTTTTTGTTTGCAGTGGGTTCTCTCACCAAAATATTTCAAATTTCCCTTACCTAAAATGCTTACTATACTATGATTCACATGGGTTTTCTGGTGTGGTAGCTTGCTTTCTTGTTTGCATTTTTAAGGTAAAGTTTTAATCATTGTACTTATATTTGTTTTCAATCTATTTATTAAATTGTAGTAGCTTATGTTTTACTTTGCATTACACCACAAATTGCAGGGATACAATATTCATATGTGTGACTTCTATTCTCTCTAGATTTGAAATTGGCAATCTTAAGATGATTGATGTAGCAGTACCTGCTAATTTGGCATATTGACTCCAAGATGATACCTCAGAGGCCCAAGCATCAGCTTAGTGTATGTATTATTGTAAACTAGGGGAGCAATATTTCATCTGGATGCATGTTTCTTCGGGAGTGGATTGTAGCTCACTATAATTATATGAAGCTTTCTTCGATTCAGGAATAAAATTGAATGCAATCTTGTAACTTGAGAAATGTCTTGACAGTGTTATCGGAGTGTCAGTAAGCCTTTTATAATAAAATGTAGAAGTTTTATAGCATCTTGATGTTTCTGGACAATGTATCCCTTTTCTTGAGATTGGATGTTCAAGTCTCCGATCAAGCATTTGAAAGAAATGGATTCTCACATGTGCACAATATATAGTCAGCCTATTTTTGGGAAATTTGAGGGCTAATGTCCAACATATCATTAATGTCTAAGAAAATAAATTTGATTTTTAGGCTCAATATGGCCACAAATTTTTTAATATTTTTTTAATTCCTAACAGTCATTTACAGCGTTCAAATGCGTGTTGTAAACAGATGGAGAGAGTCATTTACAACGTTCGAAAGCGCGTTGTAAAAAATGGAGGGGGTCATTTACAAGAAAAATGAGCATTTACGGCAGGCGAAACGTGCCGTAAATGATCTTTTACGACGTACATTTTGGTGCTGTAAAAGGCCATGCCTTAAATGACCATATTATTTACGGCACGCATTTGAACGCTGTAAATGACCATCTTTATCTTTTTTACAGCGTTCTAATGTGCGTTGTAAAAAAGATGGAGATGGTTATTTACAGCGTTCAAATGCGCGCCATAAATAATAGGGTCATTTACGATACGACCATTTACGGCATCAAAATATACGCCGTGAAAGATCATTTACGGCACGTTTTGCGCGCCATAAATGATCATTTTTCTTGTAGTGCGTGGTTTTTCCCGCAAGGGTTTTCCACGTCAAAAATTTTATGGGTCTGCGTGAATTATGTTTGGTGTTTGGTTCGTGCGTTGTATTGCTCGGTTCTCTCGTAGATACTCTCTAGTTTGTTAAAAGGTTTCCACGCTTCTTTCACAACACATGCAGCAGCTGCACGACCACCGCGTCATTGTCGTCGAGAACTACGTTGGAAAAGGAGCCTCTCCTTCCTCCTCCACGACCATGTTCCAAGTCAGAAGTGATGTTGTTGTCAAGGAGCTCGAAGTCGATCTCGTCTTCGGTCTTGGACGATGGTTGTATACTAGGTCGCAGTAGTCGTAGACTAGGTGGATTTCGTTGGTGGAGGGGGAGTGCTAGCAGGCTCGACAAGGAAGGGCATCTGGAAGTCTGGACCGCTAGAACCCTACGCCGGCCGCTGGAACCCGGTCGTCTCTGCCGAACCCCACGACGATGGAGGGGGCCATCGAGCTCTTGGTCGAGTTCGTCGATATTAGGTTTAGGGTTGTTAGAATTAAGGAAGCTTCCCGACCCTGAGGAGGCTTCCCGGCTACATGAGTTGGACGGCTACTGTGTCCACGGAAGAGGAAGAGGGAGAGAAAAAGGGAGAGGGGGAGAAGAGAACCGGGTGGAGTGAGAGAGAGAGAGAGAAATGAGAGGCTGGAAGAATCAATAGAAAGGGGTGGGCCCACCACGTTTTGGAAAAACAACTTTTTCTTATTCTCTGAAAATTGGTTTAAAAGCTGTTTTAGGGAAAATAAATTCTAAACTATACTTTCTCAGAAACCATAATCAAACGTAGTTTCCTCTGAGTTTGATGTTTAAACTCGGAATGCTGATTTTAAAATGAAAACCAAACGGAGCCATTGGGTCCATTTGGATATGTTTTCTGAAATTTGGTTCTGAAAACAGTTTTCTGAAAGTAGATTATAAAGTTATTTTTTGAAAATAGATATTCTGAATTTCCATTTGGTTACTTTTATCTGAAAAAATAATTTTAGAAACAAAAGTTGAAGATTGTGTTTGGTAAAATATTTCTAGAAATTTTTTAATAAAATTTTATAAAATATATATAGTTATGTTAAAAAAATTCCAACATCCTTGTTGTGTCCGCCAGATATAAATTATGTGTCAGCCGTGTGTCCGACATCAGATTCGACTATGGCGTGTCCACACCCATTTTTTGTGTTAGATACAAGAACAACCAAAAATCCAGCAGAAAACCAAACTATTTCCTGTGTTCCCGAATCGGACCCCGAGGACACAATACAAGCCCTGACATCGGACATAATACAAGCCATGCTATCGGACACAATACAAGCCATGCCATCGGACACTGTCAGCCCTCGTCCCCGCTGTCCTCGACACCTAACCCTCGTCCGTATCGTCATTGCCAACCCTACCGCCGTCCTCGACCCCTAACCCTCGTCGCGCCGTCGTCGCCAACCCCACTGCCTTCTACGAGCTTGGCCCCTATCCCTCACCCGGGTCTGGATGTCGGCGTTGGGCTCACCGGACGCCGCATGAGATCGCTTCCACGCCACTTCCACGATGACCTCCTTCTGGATCTCCACTTCTCGCCCCCAGGTATTCCAGTGACCCGTCGGGGATCTAAAAACAGCCACCTGGGGACGCGTCGGGGATTACGGTCCACTCCGTGTCTCTTCCTGGGAGAATCAACGTGATTAGGTCTTCCGGTGGTGGAGGAGAATGGGGAGGAGGAAATTCTGGTGGTGGAAGGAAGGGTGTTGGGGGGGTTCGAATTTGGGGAGCAAAAGAAAGAGGAAGAGGGAGAGAGAAATTGTGAGAGAGAGAGAGGATGGATGGTTTGGGGTGGGGGTGCTTTGGGGTGGGACCCGCCACAGTAGTGAAAAAAAGCATTCGAAAAGTAGGTTTTTGCTCCATCCTCAAAACTGCGTTTAAATGCATGTTTTGAGAAAAAAATTTGTGAACGTGGATATAAGAGTTGGCAGCCAAACAGGTTTTGAAGATGTGGCTCCGTTTAAACTCAAAAAACTGAATTTAAATGGAGAACCAAACAGGCCCTAACATCCACGTTTCAAACGTGGATGTGCACTGAAGTACCAAAATTTTGTAATATATTTTTTGTTATTAACTTTTAAGCTCACTGTCTTTTTTTGGTTGATAATAATAAAGATGTGGTAGATAGTTTCTAAGCCCAGAAAAATAGAAAAATAAAAATAATTAGTTTATATTTTTTCTTGGTGTTATTAGTTATTAGTATTGAAACTAAGAGAAGTTAAATAATAGTTTAAACAAATAGTTATTAATCTTGTAGCTAATTAATTATTTTAGTTATGGTTATAATTTACTCTTCACTTTACCATCACTTCCATAGTCATCCAAACACAGAGTGTAAATTTGGCCACTTCTAAATTACAAAATATCACATATCCATACATCAAAAGTTATTTTCAGCAAACAAAAATTAATAAGAAACTTATAAACATATGCACTTCAATTTCACCTGACAAAAAATTACTTTTATACTTCCTTACACTTTCAAACAACTAAACAATCCCTTATGGAGAGCTTGATACTTGTTCTCTACCATTTATTATTCAAAAAATGTATACATAACATTATATTTTGTTGAAATTGCTCATACATTATGAAGTTTGGAGAAATTGCAAACACAGAAACAACATCAATTAATTGGACGTATCATTTGAAATCGCTAGCTAATCGCCGATTTGATGGGAATGAATCGCGAAAAACCGTTCCCCCAAACTAGATAGTCCTGCGAGAGAACCAAGCAAAAGCACAAAAACTAAAAAAGCCAAACACAAATCGCAGACACAAAATTTTTTACTTGTAAAATACAGATGGAAAAAGCCACGGGACGATCGGAGTCCAACCCTAAAGAACCGTCACTAATGGAATAAAGAAAATACGCCCTCTACAAGTTCCTCCCGATCCAATCGGATCACCACAACTCAGTGGGACAAAAAATAAGTTACAACCACGAAGATCAAAGACAACAAAAAATACTCGAAATTGATCTCCTACTCCGAAACGGGCTCTAGTCCTTCTTTCCCCTTCCCAAAGTTGCACAAGCACTCTTGTCTCATTTTTCTCTCTTGTTGCTCTGAGATATATTTTAGGGTGAGGAAACACCTAGTATGTATAGTCTCAAACCCACAACTAATTGAGTTATTCTACTATATGTAAGAATACCCAATCCAAATCATTGACGTATCTAGAAATACTCAATCGAACTCCACTGAGATATTCCTACTATATATAGAAATATCCAAACCAAATTCATTGTAATATTTTCTATTATATATATAGGAATGCTCAATCCGACTTCCGAATATTTTTCACATTGGTTGGGAATTTCACCCACTACAACACGATCAAAGAAAACTCTCAGTGTTTGGAATTTATTACTGACAAAAAATGTCCATTGGTTGGACGAATTGTGGGCCAAAAATGCCCATTGACATTTTTTATGCAAAATAAGTTTAGTGTAAAAAGGCCTCTTTTCTTTTATATATATATATATATATATATATATATATATATATATATATATATATATATATATATATATATATATATATATATATATATATATATATATATATATAGGAAGCGGATCAAAAGTTCCTTAGAAAACTCCCTAAAAACCCTCCTCACTCTCGACCGTAATATTAATGTTATTAATGTTAATATTAACATTAAATACTAAAATTAACATTAAACTTAACATTAAAATTAATATTAACATTAACATTAATATTAACATTAACATTAACATTAACATTAATATAAAAAAATAATATTAACATTAACATTAACATTAACATTAATATTAATGTTAATGTTAACAATAACATTAACATTAATATTAAAATTAAATTACGGCCGAGAGTGAGTGGAGTTCTTAGGGGGTTTTCTAAGGGGGCAAGAAGGTAATTATGGCGAATACTCCCAATGGGAATCGATCTTCTGACCACTCGAGCCGCATGTATCTCTCTTAACCACTAGACTAGAAGTCATTTGATATATATATATATATATATATATATATATATATATATATATATATATATATATATATATATATATATATGGCTAAATTATAACTTGATACCCTCAACTATTCGAATTTTTCAATTTGATACCGTCAACTTTGATAGGTATCAAGTTGATACCCTTCCCTCATTCTTGGTCTAACGGTGTTAAATAGAAACATGAAATGACAAAATTACCCTCCCACATTCTCTCTTTCCCCTCTCTCTCTTCCATAGCCCACCCTCGCTCCTGCACGGGAGGTCGCCGGAGGGAGGGAGGTTATTTGTCTCTTCCGCAGCATGCAGGGGGGTCACAGTAGAAGCGACAGCAACAACAGTAGCCGACACGGGGGCGGGGACGTGCGCAGTCGGAGGGGTGGACGTGGTCGGGGGTCGCCGGAGGGGGGTCGCCACAGCTGCAACACCGGCCGACGGAGGATCGGGGGTGGGGGGACGCATCGCCGGAGAGGGGACGCGGGGTTGTGGAACGGTGCGTGCCGACGAGGGCAGGGCCGGTGGTCGTGGGAGGTCGCCGGAGAGGAGTCGCGGGAGGTCGCACTCTGTGGGGGATGGGGATGTGTAACACCCAGTTTTCTGAAATTGGAATATTTTTAAAATTTATTATTAAATAATGGTGATTTAGTCATGTTATGAATTTTGGTGATTTTTAGATTGTTTAAAACTATTTTCTAAGTCATGGCTTATGACTTTGTGATTTTACTAGTATAACCCTAGTGTAAACCCTAGAGATTTCATAACCTAGAGACTAACCATGACCATGTAAGCCAAACCATGTGATTAGGATATCAAATTACCACTTTTTAGTCAAAAGGATATTTTGGTAATTTATTAGAATTTATGTAATTTATTATTAGTTAATTAGTTGATTAGTGTCATGTTAGCTCCTAACCTAGTTTAGCACTAATCTAGAGGTTAGCAACTAACCTAGAAGACTAAAGTTAGATGTTAGCTTTATGTGTAAATATCTAGGTTTGATAAATATCAAGATATGTTACTTTTTAGATATTTTAGAAACCTAATATCTATCCCCTTAGTCAAAGACTTAGAGACTAAGTTTGCTAGATGGAAAGGAACCCTAATATCTACCCATACCCTTCCCATGGCAGCCCAACCCTACCCCCCATCCTATATAATCACATCCTCTCATCATTCATGCCATTTTTCATACACCCTAAAACCTAGTTTTTCCTACAACTTCACACCCTCACCATTTAATCATTTTGACTCCAAATTGAGCCTAGTTTCTTGCATTAGAACCCCCTACACTAGAGGATACCAATTGTGGCTTGCTAGCAAGAAATTGTGGAGCTTTGGACATTGGGAGTTGAACGAGATTTTCATTCAAATAGGCCTATTATTGACGATTTTGCACTCATAGGTAAATACCCCCAAACCTTGTTAAGATTGTGTTTTCTCTTCATAGTTGCATGCATATAGGTATATCCTAGCTGTGGGTCAAGTTTTGTAGGAAATAGGTTTGGTTTGGTTTCCGTATCGGACACGTATCTATGCTTAAATTACAGTATTTGGTGAAATGCCACTTAGGAATAAAAGTTGTTGTTTTCCAAAACAAGACTGAGCACATTATCGTGTCGTGTGCGTGTCCAAAATGGACACGAACACGCTGTGCACACACAGTGCACTGTTCCCTGCTATCCGATACTGTTTTCTCTACGAATTGGACACGTGGACACGTGCCACTTAGCACAGAGGTGGGGGCACCCTCTGACAAGTCCTCCTTGAGTTTGAGACACTCTTGTGTCGTATCGGACACGTAATCACACGTGCACTGGTTTAGTCTATACTGCACACAGTGTTAAAACACGTACTGACACGGCCTTCGTGTCGTGTCTAGACACGACGTGGACACAAAGTGTCAGGCCTAAACCCTAGCCCTAGACCTAGGCTGCACCCTGACACAAGCATGACACGTATCGATGTGTGTGTCGTATCCACGAGGATCTGTCCTCGCTGCACGAGACCGTGCCACGCGCGCGTTCAGTCCCCTGCTGTTCGGGGCTCATGTAGGACACGACACGACACGTGGAGGGGTGACACTTGGTGGACACGAGGGGGCAATGTCTGCGAACATGCCTCCCAAGTTTCGTGTCTTCTAGTGTAGTGTAGGACACGAATTCGTGTGTGCATCAAATTTGCACTGACAGCACACACGTGGAAATTGGGCTCTGATACGGGCTCGAACACGACACTGTACGACGCTTGGACACATTTCAGGCTGTGGAACACCTAGCCTGACCCTAGGCGAACCTACACACGTGTGCACGAGACACATGGACACGTGTGTCATGTCCTACACGCGTGTGCATCTCTGCACGACGCTGTGACACAGTGCACAGTCTGTACTTACCCGATTTGGTATTTTGACCATTGGACATGCCGTGTCGTGTCGTGGTGGACTTCCATGGACACACACGACACGTACACGTGTGGGGACACGATTACCAACCCTTGGTTTTAGGTTTTAGTTGGGTTTAGATCGATTTTGGGTGGTTACATATGGGTTCAGTTATGAACAGTAAATTTTGGTATTTTTCAGTATTTTAAATGAATTTCAAACCAAATTTTATGTATGTTTGTGTGTATATACATAGTATATGTGTGTGTATACGTATATGAGTGTGTGGGTATGTGTATGTGTATGAAAATATATATATATATATATAGGTATGTATAGGTCCATGTATATATGCATATATGTATGTGTGTGTGTGTGTGTCCCCATCTCAGAATTTCTGAGATAGACCCCCCTTGCTGTCATGACCCCATCCCTCTCTCTCCCACTCTTTTATTCACACACATGACACCTCTCACACCCTCACTCTCTCTACCTATATTATGTATATATGTTATATATGTGTCTAAATATATATGTTATGTATATATAGTGGTATATATATATATATATATATATATATATATATATATATATATATATATATATATATATATATAAAAGGGTATTATATATAATGGGTATATGTGGTTATATATATGTGAATGGGTATATGGATAGATATCTATATATATATATATATATATATATATATATATATATATATATATATTTTTTTTTTTTTTTTTTTTTTAACAGAATGAAAGTTTATTGATAAAAAGAAAGCTCAAAAAGAGCGTACACGAGGGTGACAGAGTCGAGAAACACAAAACTCGCTCTGATAAGTACGATTGCAATAAAAGCTGGAAAAGAAGTACGAAGGAGCAGGTATGGGCGCTCGGCCATAGGGTTTTTTTTTTTTTTTTTTTTTTGAATTCAATATTTGAAAAAGAAATTCAAATTTTGAATTCGAAAACGACGCTCGGGGTGAAAGCGCCATGCACGCTGCCCGAGAAGGACACGAGTCCAGAGGGGGGACATAGGGCGCGGGGCCCAACGAGAAGGGCGCACGTCCCAAGGAGGACGGCGCGGGGCCCGGAGCGCGGCGCGTAGCGCGAGGGGGCGGGCGGCGCGATGGCCCGCGAGCCTCCCGCCGGCGAGCCACCGAGGGGGCCACCGCCGAGAAGGGGCCGACGCAAAGGAGGCAGGGGGCGACTGCGGTGGCGAAGCCACGGTGGCGGGGAGAGCAGACCGAGGAGGGGGCTGATCCAATAGCCGACGGAGGGAAGGAGAGCGCACAGCCCTGGAGGAGGGGAAGGGGTGGCTCGGTGAGAGCACAGCTGAGAAGGAGGGAGGGGGCTCCCGTCGCCTGAAAGCATGCAGGAGAGCGACACCGGGATCCACGGCGAGCCGGAGGGGACAACGACGAGAGGGACGACCGCTGCGGGTCCACGACGAGAGGGACGTCCGCTGCGATCCGGAGGGGGGAGGGAGCCACGACGATAGGGGCGTCCGCTGCGGGGCACGGCCGCCAGCAGGGGAAGGATCTCGGGCCGCGCTAGAGGTGGCGACTCGCGCCAATAGAGAGAAGGACAGCCTCCGCCGGGTGGTTGGCGGGGACCCAGAGCAGCCCCGCGTAGGCCGGGTGTTGCCAGTAGGCTCCGGCCTGGGAAGAGGGAGACGGGGAGGAGGCGGGAACTGAGGGACCGGACGGGAGGGGGGCCTCCGCCACGGCGAGGGGATGCGCGGAGAGCGAAGGCACAGAGAGGGATCCCGCGACTGAGAGCGCGGCGGGGGGGGATCTCCGGGGAGGTGGCGGCAGCCGGGATGCGCGGAGAGCGAAGGCACAGAGAGGGATCCCGCGACTGAGAGCGCGGCGGGGGGGATCTCCGGGGAGGGTGGCGGCAGCCGGGCCGGCACGCGCCAGGGAGGGAGGATCCGGAGGGGGAGGAGCAAGCTGAGCGTAGCTGGAATCTATATATATATATATATATATATATATATATATATATATATATATATATATAAAATATATATATATATATATATATATATATATATATATATATATGTATATATATATATATATATATATATATATTATATATATTTGGTTATCTATATATAGTTGGATATATATGTAGGTTATATATAGGTGAGAATATATGGTATTAGATATGTATTGTATAGATGTATGGCTATAGACACCTATATGAGATACCTATACATGGTATCTAGTTACACTAGCCTATAGCCTATGGTTAGTGAGTTTGGAATTGACCAATAGGCTTAGTATACCTAGGTTGACTAGCAAGTTGACCCTTGTTGACCATTGTTGACCAAAGTCAACTATAGGTCAAACCTTGACCTAATTGACCTAGAAATGACTTGGATGAACATAGAAGGACTATTTGACTAAGGTTTGACTAAACCCTAACTAGTTGATTTAGGTTTGACCATATGGATTATGAGGGTAATCCTATATAGATTAAGATATGTATGGGGTTAAGTGAGATATTTAGAGTTGAGTCATGACTTGAGTTAGTATGGGATTAGCTTGATTATAGGATTAAGGTTGGTATTATATATATGTATTTATGTGTGGTATACTTTGTATAGATAATTGGTTATGCCTTAGCTTTGTGGTATAGAATCTTAGGTATCCTAAAACATGTTAGTGTATGTTTGGTTTTGAGTTAGCCTTATAGAGTTTGACTTAGATAGTTGACCATTGACCTAATTACCTTATTGACTAATCTATGATTAACCAAAACCTTAGTTAGTCTAAGATTGACCTAGACTTTGACCTAGTTTGACCATATTGATTAGTCTGACCATTATTGACTAAACCCTAGATAACTTGACTAGTTTGGCTAAAATATTTGACCAAGAGTTGACTTTAACCTGGATTAGATTTGTTTAACCTTGTTTGACCTTCTATGACTTAGTTTAACTTCTTATGACCTAGTATGACTTAATTTGACTTAGTTTGACTGAAGAGTTGACCAAGTTTGACTTTGACCTAGATTGGCTTAGAAATCATATAGATTGCATTGTATCTTATATTTACCTTCATATTAGACATGTCATAACTATATTGCTCTATTTTAGGACATTGTGACCCTGGTACAGACATCTGATATTACACTACTCTTTTCAGAGTATCAGGCGAGTACATTCTCTGATAGTTCTCTCATTTATTTGTCAATTACTGTATTTCAGTTCTAGTTAGTTCTATGTGATTCTCTGTATCAACACGTATGGATATTTCTGGATTCATATATCGACACATACCTTACTTGCTGGCCTCTATTACTGGAGTCATTGGAATCATTCCGGAATCATTTCTGGAATCATCATGTATTGGCCAGACTCATCTCGATTCTTTTGTCGATTTTGGATTCACTTGCTGGGCGGGGAAATATTGAGTAAGACATGTAGACATACCCCAAATTCGGAATCTCCTACTGAAATCTACCGAAAGCATAGCCATCTCTTGCCCGATCAGTGAGAGATGTGCCTGATACCTACGGCCGTTTACATGTCGACCTCGGTATTTTAAAACACACTGTTAGATCATAGTTGGACTCACCCTGGATTCATTGATCACTGTTGGACTCATCTTGTACTGGAAATCATCTGGTATCGGATTATATGGACTGGACTCACACTGGGATTACATTAGACTTATATTGTACTGTCTGGAGTCATACATATTATTCTAGTTCAGTTAGCTTTTATTACCGTCTTCATTGCCATGATTCTTCTCTTGTTTTAGTTACCTTTCTTTTCTTGTATCTTACTGTTTCTCTATGCCATCATTACCTGTATAAAACTGCCATGCTCATCAATAAAACTGTCTATAACTGCTTTATAGTTCTTTGTCATTTACTTAGGTTTTTCTAGATGAGTTGTACTCGTTCCTGTCCTGATTGGACCTGTTGAAAATATTACAGATGATAATTCTGAGGACACATGCCCTACTTACCATGGACCTGGCGAGGGATTAGCTACCTTTGGTTCCGACTCTCAGGAGTGATTCAGGAGATTAGCTAGTAGACTACTTTAGCTTTCATGTTTTGACTTGTTGTATTAAAGTTAAGATATTGAGTTTGTATTAAGTTTGTTTGAGACATTGTTGTATTATTTTAGTAGTTAGTTGTTGTTGTCTTTAATTTCTTAGGTATAACTTCTGTGTTATCTTATCCTGTTTTAGACTGTGATTGAGTATATCCTATCCTTTACTTGTCCTCCATTCGGAGCTGACATCTGGACAAGTACTTTATATATACACTGCATGAGATTAGTTAGCAACCTAGGACAGCTTACTACCGCCGACACTGCGGCGTAGGCTGGACGTACCTACTTCTCGTGCCCCTATACACGGTGCGGGTCGTGACACGTTTTTAGTGGTGGCCCATGCAGGTCTCGAGACTAAATTGTTTGGTTACGTTATTGTACCAAGCATGCCTGCAATTAGGAACTTAAGGTAATTAGACAATATTAGGAATGACGCTTAGAACACCTAGAGGAATACTAGGATTGCAACATAGAAAATACATCACATGCTTGCTATTATAATTAGATTTTCTTGTCTATGATTGTTTTGCTTTAAAGAGTCCTTATAAGTCCTTTTTATTGTAATTAGATGGAGCTTACTCGTTCATCCCAGCATGTCACACCTGAGAATGGCACGCTCCCCATCCAGTCAGCTGACCAGTTAACTGATCCACCTCCACCTACCACCTTCTCCCACTCCACAGATCCACAAACCCAGATGCCTCCACCACCTTCCACCTCACAGTCCCAGCAGGACCCGATACTTCCACCACCCCCTATCACTATACCTACCCAGGCTTCCGTCACACTCGACGGGAACCAACTGCTCACTCTGATCCAGGGGTTCCTAACAACCCATCAGGAGCAGACCACCCTACTCCGCCAGAGCATGGAGCATTCTGAGGAACGTACCGTGGTCCCACCACCTGTAGAGCCGCGACAGAGAGCGGGAACGATCAAGGACTTCATGGGTTTGAACCCCAAGGAGTTCTTAGGGACTGAGGGCATAGTAGTAGCAGATGACTGGTTAGACTCGGTAGAGAGGAAGCTCCTTGGAGTTAGGATGCCGGATGACCTCCAGGTCGAGGCAACGAAAGTTTTGCTGATAGACTTGGCAGGAGTTTGGTTCCGGAATGAGCCGCTATTCGCGAGAGGGAGAGCCACTTGGGATCAGTTCAAGACCCAGTTCAAGAAGAAATTCTTCTCGACCACCGCTAGGGTAGCCATGGGGCTACGATTCCAGAACATCCAGCAGGGGACCCGTTCTGTCGACGAGTATGCGGCAGAGTTTAGTCGCCTGAGCCGTTTCGCTCCTAGTCTAGTTGCTGACCCTGAGGAGATGACGCGTAGGTTTTGCCATGGTCTAGTTCCAGACATTGGCATTCTAATAGTGGCGAACGGTATGACTGACTACTACCAGAGCTTAGAGTTAGCCCGGAGTATCGAGGAGCGTCTTCTGTCCTGCAAGAGGCCGGCTTCTGTACACATTGAGGGACCCTCCAAGCGTCAGGCTTTCCAGCAGAAAGTGCCGACGCTACACCAGCAGACATATCGTCCTCCCACACCACATCATTCGACCCCGCCAGTTAGAGCCCCGGGACCCCGGCAGCAGAGGCCATTTCAGCAGGTGCAGCATCAGTATCGGGGTCAGGACCTGAAGACGATCAGTTGTTCATACTGCAGGAAGCAGGGACACACCAGGGAGCAGTGTAGGAAGAGGCTGAAGGTTTGCTATACCTGTGGGTCTGATACCCACCAGAAGATGGATTGTCCTGTTGTACCTCCTTATATGGGGGCTAGGCCACCTGTAGCTCAGCACCAGAGGGGTAGAGCTTTTGCGATGACGGTCGAGGAGACCAACGCTGCAGGTGACGGGTTAGCAGGTTTGTCTTTCCTGTCCTTCCTTTCCCATCTTGTTGTATGATTCCATTAGTACCTGTCAGGATATGCTTGTGATGTGCTAGATAGTGTAGTTACCCTGTTCAAGACTGTAGAATCACGACCAGTAGGACTATGATTGCATGTCATCTTTTGACTCTGATTGACTGGGGGTTTGACCTATAAGGAGTTCGACTATCTTAATTTCGATGACGAAATTTTTCTAAGGAGGGTAGACTTGTAACACCCAGTTTTCTGAAATTGGGATATTTTTAAAATTTATTATTTTTATTATTAAATTATGGTGATTTAGTCATGTTATGAATTTTGGTAATTTTTAGATAGTTTAAAACTATTTTCTAAGTCATGGCTTATGACTTTATGATTTTACTAGTATAACCCTAGTGTAAACCCTAGAGATTTCATAACCTAGAGACTAACCATGATCATGTAAGCCAAACCATGTGATTAGGATATCAAATTACCACTTTTTAGTCAAAAGGGTATTTTGGTAATTTATTAGAATTTATTTGGATTTATGTAATTTATTATTGTTTAATTAGTTGATTAGTGTCATGTTAGCTCCTAACCTAGTTTAGCACTAATCTAGAGGTTAGCAACTAACCTAGAAGACTAATGTTAGATGTTAGCTTTATGTGTAAATATCTAGGTTTGATAAATATCTAGATATGTTACTTTTTAGATATTTTAGAAACCTAATATCTATCCCCTTAGTCAAAGACTTAGAGACTAAGTTTGCTAGGTGGAAAGGAACCCTAATATCTATCCATACCCTTCCCATGGCAGCCCAACCCTACCCCCCATCCTATATAATCACATCCCCTCATCATTCATGCCATTTTTCATACACCCTAAAAACCTAGTTTTTTCTACAACTTCACACCCTCACCATTTAATCATTTTGACTCCAAATTGAGCCTAGTTTCTTGCATTGGAACCCCCTACACTAGAGGATACCAATTGTGGCTTGCTAGCAAGAAATTGTGGAGCTTTAGATATTGAGAGTTGAAGGAGGTTTTCATTCAAATAGGCCTATTATTGAGGATTTTGCACTCATAGGTAAATACCCCCAAACCTTGTTAAGATTTTGTTTTCTCTTCATGGTTGCATGCATATAGGTATACCCTAGCTGTGGGTCAAGTTTTATAGGAAATAGGTTTGGTTTGGTGTCCATATCGGACACGTATCTGTGCTTAAATTACAGTGTTTGGTGAAATGCCACTTAGGAATAAAAGTTGTTGTTTTCCAAAACAAATTACACATTTGGGTAGCCCTTAGTATGCTAGACACGAAACCCTAGGACTGAGCACATTATCGTGTCGTGTTCGTGTCCAAAATGGACACGAACACGCTGTGCACACACAGTACACTGTTTCCTGCTACCCGATACTATTTTCTCCACGAATTGAACACGTAGACATGTGCCACTTAGCACAGAGGTGGGGGCACCCTCTGACAAGCCCCCTTGAGTTTGAGGCACTCTCGTGTCGGATCGGACACGTAATCACACGTGCACTGGTTTAGTCTACACTGCACACAGTGTTAAAACACGCACAGACACGGCCTTCGTGTCGTGTCTAGACACGACGTGGACACAAAGTGTCAGGCCTAAACCCTAGCCCTAGACCTAGGCTACACCCTGACAAAAGCACGACACGTATCGATGTGTGTGTCGTGTCCACGAGGCTCTGTCCTCGCTGCACGAGACCGTGCCACGCGCGCGTTCAGACCCCTGTTGTTCGGGGCTCATGTAGGACACGACACGACACGTGGAGGGGTGACACTTGGTGGACACGAGGGGGCAATGTCTGCGAACATGCCCCCCAAGTTTCGTGTCTTCTAGTGTAGTGTAGGACACGAATTCGTGTGTGCATCAAATTTGCACTGACAGCACACACGTGGAAATTGGGCTCTGATACGGGCTCGGACACGACATTGTACGACGCTTGGACACGTTTCAGGCTGTGGGACACCTAGCCTGACCCTAGACGAACCTACACACGTGTGCACGAGACACATGGACACGTGTGTCGTGTCCTACACGCGTGTGCATCTCTGCCTGACGCTGTGACACAGTGCACAGTCTGTACTTACCCAATTTGGTATTTTGACCACTGGACACGTCGTGTCGTGTCGTGGTGGACTTCTATGGACACACACGACACGTACACGTGTGGGGACACGATTACCAACCCTTGGTTTTAGGTTTTAGTTGGGTTTAGATCGATTTTGGGTGGTTACATATGGGTTCAGTTATGAACAGTAAATTTTGGTATTTTTTCAGTATTTTAAATGAATTTTAAACCAAATTTTATGTATGTATGTATGTATGTATGTATGTATGTATGTATGTATGTATGTATGTATGTATGTATGTATGTATGTATGTATATATGTATGTATGTTTGTGTGTATATACATATTATATGTGTGTGTATACGTATATGAGTGTGTGGGTATGTGTATGTGTATGAAAAAAAAAAATATATATATATATATATATATATATATATATATATATATATATATATATATATATATATGTATGTATAGGTCCATGTATATATGCATATATGTATGTGTGTGTGTGTGTCCCCATCTCAGAATTTCTGAGATAGACCCCCCTTGCTGTCATGACCCCATCCCTCTCTCTCTCACTCTTTTATTCACACACATGACACCTCTCACACCCTCACTCTCTCTACCTATATTATGTATATATATTATATATGTGTATAAATATATATGTTATGTATATATATATATATATATATATATATATATATATATATATATATATATATATATATATATATATATATATAAGGGTATTATATATATAATGGGTATATGTGGTTATATATATGTGAGTGGGTATATGGATAGATATCTATATATGTATATATATATGTATTATATATATTTGGTTATCTATATATAGTTGGATATATATGTAGGTTATATATAGGTGAGAATATATGGTATTAGATATATATTATATAGATGTATGGCTATAGACACCTATATGAGATACCTATACATGGTATCTAGTTACACTAGCCTATAGCCTATGGTTAGTGAGTTTGGAATTGACCAATAGGCTTAGTAGACCTAGGTTGACTAGCAAGTTGACCCTTGTTGACCATTGTTGACCAAAGTCAACTATAGGTCAAACCTTGACCTAATTGACCTAGAAATGACTTGGATGAACATAGAAGGACTATTTGACTAAGGTTTGACTAAACCCTAACTAGTTGATTTAGGTTTGACCATATGGATTATGAGGGTAATCCTATATAGATTAAGATATGTATGGGGTTAAGTGAGATACTTAGAGTTGAGTCATGACTTGAGTTGGAGTATGGGATTAGCTTGATTATAGGATTAAGGTTGGTATTATATATATATGTATTTATGTGTGATATACTTTGTATAGATAATTGGTTATGCCTTAGCTTTGTGGTATAGAATCTTAGGTATCCTAAGACATGTTAGTCTATGTTTGGTTTTGAGTTAGCCTTATAGAGTTTGACTTAGATAGTTGACCATTGACCTAATTACCTTATTGACTAATCTATGATTAACCAAAACCTTAGTTAGTCTAAGATTGACCTAGACTTTGACCTAGTTTGACCATATTGACTAGTCTGACCATTATTGACTAAACCCTAGATAACTTGACTAGTTTGGCTAAAATATTTGACCAAGAGTTGACTTTAACCTAGATTAGACTTGTTTAACCTTGTTTGACCTTGTATGACTTAGTTTAACTTCTTGTGACCTAGTATAACTTAATTTGACTTAGTTTGACTGAAGAGTTGACCAAGTTTGACTTTGACCTAGATTGGCTTAGAAATCATGTAGATTGTATTGTATCTTACATTTACCTTCATATTAGATATATTATAACTATATTGCTCTATTTTAGGACATTGTGACCCTGGTACAGACATCTGATATTACACTACTCTTTTCAGAGTATCAGACGAGTACATTCTCTGATAGTTCTCTCATTTATTTGTCAATTACTGTATTTCAGTTCTAGTTAGTTCTATGTGATTCTCTGTATCAATACGTATGGATATTTCTGGATTCATATATCGACACATACCTTACTTGCTGGCCTCTATTACTGGAGTCATTGGAATCATTCCGGAATCATTTCTGGAATCATCATGTATTGGCTAGACTCATCTCGATTCTTTTGTCGATTTTGGATTCACTTGCTGGGCGGGAAAATATTGAGTAAGACATGTAGACATACCCCAAATCCGGAATCTTCCACTGGAATCTACCGGAAGCATAGCCATCTCTTGCCCGATCAGTGAGAGATGTGCCTGATACCTACAGCCGTTTACA
This sequence comes from Iris pallida, assembly GCA_029216955.1. Taxonomy (NCBI): domain Eukaryota; kingdom Viridiplantae; phylum Streptophyta; class Magnoliopsida; order Asparagales; family Iridaceae; genus Iris; species Iris pallida. The sequence goes on from JANAVB010044419.1 coordinate 1,974,129, forward strand.
TGTCGACCTCGGTATTTTAAAACACACTATTAGATCATAGTTGGACTCACCCTGGATTCATTTATCACTGTTGGACTCATCTTGTACTGGAAATCATCTGGTATCGGATTATATGGACTGGACTCACACTGGGATTACATTAGACTTATATTGTACTGTCTGGACTCATACATGTTATTCTAGTTCAGTTAGCTTTTATTACCATCTTCATTGTCATGATTCTTCTCTTATTTTAGTTACCTTTCTTTTATTGTATCTTACTGTTTCTCTATGCCATTATTACCTGTATAAAACTGCCATGCTCATCAATAAAACTGTCTATAACTGCTTTATAGTTCTTTGTCATTTACTTGGGTTTTTCTAGATGAGTTGTACTCGTTCCTGTCCTGATTGGACCTGTTGAAAATATTACAGATGATAATCCTGAGGACACATGCCCTACTTACCATGGACCTGGCGAGGGATTAGCTACCTTTGGTTCTGACTCTCAGGAGTGATTCAGGAGATTAGCTAGTAGACTACTTTAGCTTTCATGTTTTGACTTGTTGTATTAAAGTTAAGATATTGAGTTTGTATTAAGTTTGTTTGAGACATTGTTGTATTATTTTAGTAGTTAGTTGTTGTTGTATTTAATTCCTTAGGTATAACTTCTGTGTTATCTTATCGTGTTTTAGACTGTGATTAAGTATATCCTATCCTTTACTTGTCCTCCATTCGGAGCTGACATCTGGACAAGTACTTTATATATACACTGCATGAGATTAGTTAGCAACCTAGGACAACTTACTACCGCCGACACTGTGGCGTAGGCTGGACGTACCCACTTCTCGTGCCCCTATACAGGGTGCGGGTCGTGACAGGATGGTGGGCGTGGGGTCATGGAGGTCGCGGGATTTGCAAGACGAGCCGATGGTCGTGGGAGGTCGCCGGAGGGGAGTCGCGGGAGGTCCCTGAAGGGGGGTCGCACTGTGGTAAGGGTCGTGTGGAGTCTGGTAGGCGGCACACAGGGCGGGTAGGGAGGGAGAGGGCAGCTGCCGGTGAAGAAGGGGGGTGGTGGGCGGGTAGGGAGGGAGAGGGCAGCTGCCGGTAAAGAAGGGGGGTGGTGGGGGGTGGTTGCGTGTGTGGGATGGTGGGGTTGTTTGGACTGGAGGGATGGGAGAGGGGAGAGGGGAGAGGGAGGGGTATTTTAGGAATTTTTTTAATGAAAAACTTAACATTGTATTGACAGAGGGTATGAACTAAAAATATTAGTTAGAAGAGGGTATTAAGTTAGTACATATCAAAGTTGAGGGTATCAAGTTGAAAAATTCGGATAGTTGAGGGTATCAAGTTGAAAAATTCGAATAGTTGAGGGTATCAAGTTGTAATTTAGCCTCTCTTTTTTTGAAGCAATGGGTAATTGTGGCGAACTCGCCTCCACTGGGGCTCGAACTCCCGACCATTTGGGCCACATGCATCTCTCTTAACCACTAGACTAGAGGTCATTTACTATATATATATATATATATATATATATATATATATATATATATATATATATATATATATATAGCACGTGCGGGTTCAATTATATATATATATCGTGTGGATCTTTTTTATATTTAACTGAACCCGCAAGCTATATATATATATATATATATATATATATATATATATATATATATATATATATATATATATATATATATATATATATATATTCAGGGTTCAGATCTTACTACAGTAGAAACTCTATAAAATAATACACTTGGGACCACCAAAATTTATTAATTAAAAGAGTTATTAATTAATCGATAAATTAATAATTATTAATTTATATATTAATTAATATTTTATTAATTTATAGTAAAATACTTACGTAGTTTACAAACACCTTTCAAGCTTCCACTTAATTATTGTATACAATGCATGTGTATATCAAATGAAGGGCCCAATTTGAAAGAAACCTTCAATCTCCCACCTTATTATGCTTCTTGTGTTCAGTGTATCACTTTATGGACATTAAAAATATTTTCAAGAAACCTTCAATTCTTGAGTCATTTTTCAAGAAACCTTCATAAATCATTCATGTAATATGCTATATATAAGGAATTATTAATTTATATTTTATATGGGGTCTGAAGAAATTATCAAAAATGTATTATCTTATAATTTTAGCGAATTATTAATTTAGCACCCTATCCCCGAGTCGGGACCGGCCAAAAATATTATCTTAGAGAGTTTATTAAATAATCGAGTATTAATTTATAGAGTTTCTACTGTATATTCACTTTTTCACACAAGAAAATGCCTACAATTTTTGTATAAAAAAGTGAACATAATAATATTTAAACACTCAATCTCATGAATCTTATTACTTTAATAGCTAACCACAAACTCCACACAATTTGATGTTATAAATACATCTATATATAGAGTATAAACTATACATGATATACGTATATCAAAAAATTAAAAATTAAAATGTAAGAACGTCCTTTGGTAGAACATTTTACACAAGGCAAAAATGCCTACTTATGGGCATTCTTAACAAGATAAAAATAATGTAAGAGAAACGCTATTTTGTAGAGCATATTTTGTATTAAAAATGTCCTTACTTAGGACATTTTTTTTTATATTTTTGATTAGTGTAAATTAGTTAGTTGTAATGCGAGTAAATGGAAAACTAATTTTCAGTCTAAAAAAATGCTCTACCATATGATGTTTCAGTTCTTATTTTACAATTTTGTATAACTCCGTTCTTTAAGCTCAAATTCACAAACTTAAATATTTTTTATGAAAATTTCCGTTCACTATTTTCTCTAAATTATTATGATCTATCTTCTTATTTAACTATGCAATATAAATTTTACAGTAGTAATAAATTTGAAAGGAGATAAAGAACCCAAATGGCAGCATATATTATTATATGATAGGACACAGGTCAATGTGGCAGAAAGCGCTGCACACATTAAAACAACATGACATCTAACAATACATCAAACACATTTGTTAGCTCATGCAAATTAATAAATGTCAGAGTACTACAATATATAAAGGAAACAATTCATTCATTGTTGCACTAATCATATCTAGCATGTCTTATGAAAGTAGAGAGGCACATGATAATCCATTCTCATGATATTTGGATTTGGTCATTATAAATGTTGGAAGTACGTACCAATATTATATATTTAGAGCCTGTCCTCAATATCCTCATTTTTTTTTCTTCATAGGTTACTAATGTATGCCATTGGACTCCTAAGAATGTCACCAGGACCTAGATGTCCTGCACACAATATTAGTTATTATTTGTATAAGTAAGAATAACATCTGGGCTATATATTTCTGACATTCTAAGTGTCCATACAAATACTAAATTTAGTCTCTTAAGGTCACTTTAAAAAAGGAGAGGTTTTTTAATATTCTAAAGAGTTATATTACTGCAGTTTTTAAAAATATAATCACTAAATCTAAAAACAAAAAATTTACATTAGTAATAATAGTATAGGGTTATTTACACTAACTATTCATAAGTTTTGGTTTTATAACATAGAATATTCTTACTTTTAAACTAATTACAATGATCATCTCTTCCTTTAGAAAAAAAATTTAAAAATAGGGATAGTTAGTGTTATAACTTTTTATTTTTATCTTAAAGTAGGAGTACCCGTGTAATAAACATAAAATATATGGATGATCAGTGTAATTAGTTTAAAAAGCAGAGATAAGCCGTGTTATAAACCCAAAACTTATAAATAAGGTAGTGTAAATAACCACACACACACACACACACACACACACACACACATATATATATATATATATATATATATATATATATATATATATATATATATGAGTTGCACGTATTTTAACTATCTTTAATCAACTTTTTTTAATTTTGTACTTGAAAAAAAGAGCAAAAGACACTAGAAAAACAAATTACATTTTCTTAAAATAAATTACACAATTATCTAGCCACTCTCATGCATTAAATTTAATGAACAATTTTAATTAGTAAAATCAAGTAACGACGCATAGGAAAAAAATTATAGGAAAACCAACTTTCATTATTATATATAGTAGTATAGATATATGAAAGTTAAATTTTTTAGAACCTTTTGATTTTTTGGACCACATCCGATCGATAGTACAACTCTTGTACATGGTCATAAACAACCCTACAACTATCTTAGTATAAACAGGGTCTGACTAAGGGATAATCTAGACATGATTTCGAGCTTTGACAGCCCCTTTCTGTTTGGGACAACCTTCAGGTTCAGCATCATCCCACAAGAGGTCATGGTCACACGGGGTGACCTTCTAGGGTCGGTCCACAATAAAGTCCAAATGACGACTAAAACTAGTTCTGGATAAGACAACTCAATTTCGCTGGCCGATCTTGATCGATCTTGAGTATAAATATGGACATTTTTATTTTAAAGAGAAGGAAGTTTATTATGTTAAAATTAAGCTCCATTTCTACCCTTTAGTTGTATAGAAAGAAAAGCAAGAGACAAATGTGAGAGAAAAAGCCATTTTCATGCAAGTCCCCAATATATATTACCATCTGAATCAATCCCTGCACAGAAAATCCAACCAAGATCCCCCACCAAAGGGCAACACAAGAGGGCAAAGAGCCCAAAAGGGGCAAGAGGGCAGTGAGAAGAGATAAAGACAACACACACAGCTAGGTGTATCATGCATGTATGCATGCATGCATGTTAGAACAAAGAAGAGGGGATAGGCGGGCCCATCAAGAAGAACAAGAAGAAGAAGGAAAAAAAAAAGGGAGAAGAAAAGAGTCAATATATAATATTAAAAAAAGAGTAAGTGTGAGATTTTTTAAGAAGATAAATATTATAGATAAAATGATGATTACAACTAAAATCTATCCAGATTAAAAAAAAGTCATCTGGGAACAAGTATATATATATATATATATATATATATATATATATATATATATATATATATATATATAATCATCTATACTTTTTTGTACAACAAAAATATTGAAAAAAAGACCCTCGAAGATAAGCTTATTTCGTTTCCTCAACACGTGTCAAACTATCGTCCCAAAAATTATTCTAAGACAGCGGTAATATCTCATCTTCTCGTCCCCCTTCTGTGCTTTAACATCGTTCAAAATCGAAACAAACAGCTCTACAACGTGCAGTGGTTGGTCCAATCTTAACCCTATGTGGGTTTTAACATCCCCTCCTAAAACCCATTTTGATGTCTACGTGACATTCCCACTTAACTCCAACTCCTCCATTCTCGTCCCACATTAAAGTTCCCATTTAAAAGCCTACCCCTCCCTCTCTGCTGCATCCATCCTGCCAACCCCCTCCCATGTCCCTTGTGCTTTTACTTTGATCTCTCTTTACTCTCTCTCTCTCTAGAGACTAAGAGAGAGAGAGAGAGAGAGAGAGAGAGAGAGAGAGGGAGAGAGAGTAATGAGAGGTCAACATCCAAGGGGCAATTTGTTGTGTCTTAACCAGCTAGCATTGATGCAGTTTCCATGCATGCACACACATACACATTGTCTTAATAATCAGTCAGTCCAAGATACTCTGGTCACTTCATAATCTTGGGAGTGTTTGTTCTCTCATTTGGATTTTTCCTCACGAGGGGGGGGGGTGTGGAGGGGGCTAGTAAGAACATATATGCTGCAGTGGCTAGAGGTCCAAAACCAAACCAGCAAAGGAAAGTTGTTGGATGGATGGATGGAGAAGTGGGGGCGAGTAGTAAAAAGTCCTAGGCAGGAGAAGTTTTGGCGTTGAGCACGGGATCAACAACAAAATAGACATGGACCCTTAGGTTGCTCTTTTGGTTGCTTGAGACTGGCCCTTGCTTGAAAATGACAACACGTTAAAAAGTGATTGATAGTTGGAGACTTGTTTTGTTAACGATTTTCGTTTGAAATAAGAAATTTGAGGTTTTACTTTAAAAAAAATGATCGAAATAATAAATGTAAAATATTCTAGATGGGCACCCTTAATCATTTTTCATTTACCATAAAACCAAAGTGGCCCTGAATGACATTAAAAATACATTTTCTTTCTTCTTTTTCTTTTTCTTTTCTTTTTTTTGAAGTTCTTTTCTCTGGACAGATAAGCAACAACTAGGAGGAGATTCTAACCGTATCCATTTTCACGAGACCCTCCGGTATACCCAACGACCTACACTCCCACGGACAATATATTTTCTTTACACATATAAATTTTTAAATGGATTGTTGTCTTTCAATCATTTGCACATTTCACTTAAATCATCCAATTTTAGGTGGCAAAATATTTGGTTTCTCTCGTCTAATGTAGTAGAGGAGATCCGGGTTGGAATTGATTCATAAAATATGATACTAGATTTGATCCACATAATTTTAAATAAAAAATTTATTAAGTCTATAACCAATCTCATATATTTATACCTCATCGTACCACTTTTTATTGTAATGTGGGACTAAATTTTTCTATATAATTATGCCATCATCAAATTTGAGTCCACTTTTTATCCAATGTGAGATTAAAACTTCTATACAATCTCATTTATGTCATCACCAAATTTGAGGGTACAACCGGATGTGAGATACAACCGCCTGATAATCTTCACCTTATCTTGTATCGAAATGAGCCCCAGTAACCTGAAGATCCAACATATTCCATATTGATCTATTCAACCACATCTCTAAACAAACACGTTTACTAAGACCATCTCCAATGGGGGTTTCTATCTTCCCTATTTCTATGGAAGAAATCCATTTTAGAAAAAACTTCTTCCAATGGTAGTTTCTATCACCATTTCTATCTTAGGTGGCAATGATGTAGGATGGAAACTTTCTACGAGAGTTTCTACATGTAGAAACTCTCATAGAAATTCTCCTACCTCTCATGACAATTATTATTGGGCCTCACACCCTTAAATTGGTCCTTTTACTATGTGACACATAGGATAGAAATGGAGAACCATTGGAGAGCTGTACAATTTTTATGTAGAAATTCTTCCAACTAGGATAGAAATCTCCTTAAAGTACAATGCTAAGTAGGATAAGAACTCAATTTTAGAAATCACCATTGGAGATGGTCTAAATCACTCTCTTATTGAGCCTTACAACAAGGCCCACATTTGAAGCCAAACTGTATAATCCCTGATGCTCCACCTAGGAGTTAATTATTGAGGAGTCTTATTGTTTTTTATTATATGTATCATGTAGTCGGTAAAATCTGTCTTAAAGCAACATAAGTGATCAATCCACAATCTGACTTGTAACATTGGACAACGACACCAGTTAATTATGAAACATGGTTTAACTCTGTTTATGATATTATGCTTAGTTTGTATAACTTAAAAAAAAAATTCTTTTGTTAAGTTCATGACCAATCTCATATATCTATATCTTATCGTATAAAACTAAACTTTGTATACGTCTTCCTTTTATGTTATTGAGTGCACAATCATATGCGAGATACAGCCCGACAGAACTCTACATCCATCAGTCATTGAATTTACATGAGGGTAGTTGAAATTAGAAGCTATTTATCGAAGAAATGCTTTCCATCTTCCTATCAAATATATATGGAACTAAACTTTATATACAGATTCTTTTTATGTCATAAGAAACTTGAGTACACAACCTGATACGAAATTAACACATCCGGACAGAACTATATCCCCCTCAGTTCATGAATTTACATGTGGGTGGTTGGAATTTGAAACTATTTATGCATGGAATAAATACTTTTAGGAGCAGCTTTGATGTTTATAAAATGCAATTTTAATTATATCAACCGTTTGAGATCTGCTAGTGTTTACAAAACCAATGAGAGAGAGAGAGAGAGAGAGACTAATCCTAATCCTAATCCTTGTTAGCAATTCGTCAAACGAAAAAAATTTGGGAAGACAAAAGTACGAGTACAAATCGACTCAATGCAAATAAAATACGGTAAAAAAATCGGTCAAATATTCGAAAATTAAAAATGTTGAGGTCAGAAACTTCACATTTCTTGAATACGTTGTCAAATTTTGTTAATTAATTAAACAGATTCCCACAACGTTGTGTGTGCCAAAATTGTTAATAATTTATACAGAATTACACTATGTTTGGAAACATTTGTGGGGAGGGAGAGAAAAATTTGAGGGAAAGGAAAATGGAGGAGAGTAAAATGAAAGGAAAGTTAATTTTTCCTTCCTTTGTTTGGATGGACAAAAAGTAGGGGAAGGAAAAATTTAAAAATAATTTTTTATTTGTTTATGGATATAGGTATAATTACTATTTTCTCCTTGGTATTCTCAAATGATGTTTTAATATTAACTTTTTGAGGGGTGGTGGGGTAAATTCACTCAAATTCCTCTCATCTCTCTCCATTTTTCTCCCACATTTGGGAGAAAATTTTTTTGGTGGGACCCACCTACTTTTTTCTCTCAAATTTTTCTCCCCCATGTTCTCTCCCCCTTTCCAAATACCATCATTTAAAATTTTCCTCTCACTTTTCCCTCAACTTTTTCTTTCCTCCCACTTTCCACCCTTCCCAAACAGTACCTTAAAATTTTACATGCTTTAAATTTATATACTGATTCGAATCTTTTAAAAATACGCAAGTATTATACATTTCTGAAATATAAAAAAAAAAAATCTGCGTATAGTACGAGTTTTATTAGGGTGATTGCTAACAAGGCTCCTAATGTGCTTGGGAGCCTTGTTAGCAATTCGGCAAACCGAAAAAATTCGGGACGACAAAAGTACGAGTATAAATCGGCTCAGTGCAAATAAAATACGTTCAAAAATTCGGTCAAATATTCGAAAAATGAAAATATTGAGGTTAGAAACTTTACATTCTTAAATATGTTGTCAAATTTGGTTAATTAAACAGGTTCCTAGCATGTTTATTGTATCAAATTTGTCAATAATTTATACAGAACATGTTTAAAATTTCGCATGCTTAAAATTTATGTACTGATTTGGATCTGTCAAAAGTACGCAAATATTATACGTTTATGAAAGATACGGAAAAATTCGCGTATAATACGAGTTTTATTCGGGTGATTGCTAACAAGGCTTGGGAGGGAAGAGCTAGGGTCCACGCTAGTGAAAGTGTGATAAGTCTCTTCTTGCATGCCGATGCTCCCCACATTCCACACCACACCCACATCCTTCTCTTCAACTTCACTTCATGACTTCACTCCACTCTGTCAAGTGTGATTAAAGGAAGAAAAGGACAACCTTCATTGCAAAAGTTCTTCTTTTCTTTTCTTTAGGGATCTGCAGCAAGGCTGAAAAGAAGTAGGTTTAATTTGCTTTCTACTTTTGCTTTATTTACATGCATGGTAGTTTCAATTGAGAGAGAGAGAGAGAGAGAGAGCCATTTCTTTCATGCATGCATGGTGCTGGTGCTGGTGCTGGTGCTGGTGGACCTGTGGGGCTCTACCAATGGTCGAATCAAATAGGGGTCAAACTGTATATGCACTGCTACTGATTAAGGTCGGGTCCTCTTTAAGGACTGTTGTTTTGTGCTTATATTGCACAAGCTTGAGATTGGGTCGACATGGGAGTCCCACATTTTATTGAAAACAATATCTATAGCTTTTCATTATTTGTCTGCAAACTTAGTATCATGTTCTTTGTATCAATGCAGCTGTCTTATAATGTCAGCTTTTCATGATAATTCATGCAAACCAAACTTATACTTAAGAGGAATGCTAGATTACAACTAAAAGTCTCACAATTGACTTACAACTGTCTAGATGACCGTTGCTGATTGGATCTCCTTTGAGAACGTGGTGTAATTCGAACCGAAGTTAGTCCATAAAATGCGATATTGAATTGTGTCCATATGCCTTAAAAGAGAATTATCATGTAAGGTCTGAACCAATTCCAATTATCTACACATCATGATCCCACCTCCTACCCGATATGGGACTAAATTACAACTCCATTGTCACCCATGTTTTGAGCGTTCCACCGAAAACGAGATACAATCCAACAGTTACATCTCTGATGTCTGATGTGTATATGTATAAAATCTTTTCAGATCTGAAGTTAAGTTTTATAGAGTTTTGAGCCCTTGGGTTGTGTTTAATTTGATTGCTAATCAAGGTCAACTTTAAGAAAATGTAATGAGTGTGACGGCCTGCTTAATTCATAGGCCTCAAAAAAATTATATGTATATATTATATATTTTATATTTATTTATACATATAACTATATGTAAAAAATAAAGTAATATTAAACTTTTGGCTGTATTTAATCTAGCGTTTATTACAATCACTATTTCGTAGACCAAACTATTCTAGGAAACCTAACAATATAATTACATGATAAATGATAGTGCCTATCACAACTAAAAGATATTAATGTTGAATATTATTTCTTAGTTGATGTTAATTTTGGATAATTTAATTTCTATTTTTTATTAAAATAAATTATATAAGAATAGGTCTCTTTTTATTTTATTTTTGCAACGAACATAGTCATCTTTGATAATGGAAAACAAAAATTGCAGGTATAGTGCGGATTGTGAAAGTGACCTTGTGTTAAAACGATTATTACTTCTTTAGTAAAGGTGACACTTGCATGTGGGAGAAAAAGAATGAAAACAACGAAAGCAAAGTGTACCTACAGGAATGAGAATCTACCTAGCTAAAGGGAGCTGATCAAAATGAAGAATTTCATCTTCAAGGAAAAGTCATTTCATTCCATTGTATTCGAATTCATTCTTACAATATTAGAAACGACTTATACCTACTAGTAATGTGCGCAAAAAAAAAAAAGCTAAAATAAATTAAATATAAAAACTATCATTTTTAGGAAACGAACATTCAAGCAACCAAGAAAAATATTTCTCACTTTAACCACTTGAGTTAGAATTATTTAGTTATAAATTAATTATATTTAATAGTTAAATATTTAACTTAATTTTTTAATAATTAGTTGAATATTTAGGTAGTTAATTAGTTATCTTTTTATCAATTTTTTAACATGTTTAAATGATTGATGATAGACATACGACTTGGACAGTTCATTTTTAACCCGTTTCCAAGCCACATTATATAAGTAGAAAATTTAAAGAAATGATTGCATATGCACACAAATTAGTGCAAATGCAATTTAACTAAGTTCCCACCTCCTAATTAGAATGGTTGAAAAACAATTCATTCATCTCAGTAATTGTCAACTCCAATAATAAAGATTTCATGAGATCACATATGTGAGTGAGTGACCTAGAAGTGTTAAAGGAAAAAAGAAAAAGAATTGCATTATAGAGGTGAACGCAAAATATAATCAACGACGTGAAAGTGATAATTTCTAACCGTGAGAGTGAGATAACTATTAAAAACAATATTATACAACTTACAACACTCCTACAATTTTCCAACTCATAATACAAGAGAAAGTATACAACAAGTCCCCCAAAACTCCAAGATCTAAACACTAGTTTGAATTGTAGTTAATATAAAGAGCAAGCCAAACACCTTCTATTCCATATGAATTTTTTTACACCATCTATTCCCGATGGAAATTTTGTTGGGATCAGACACGTCCCACAAGCGCTTCAATATCGTATTTAAAACTGACCGCAGCAAAAACTTAGGCCTGAAACCAATAGTGTGATCAAGTAAATACAACAAGCCTCAGCCCTATATATCATCGGAAGGAAAAAAGCTTGATTACAAAATATAAATAAAGAAAAGAAAAGGAGAGAAAAAATAACAGAAATTTTCAAACAAAGGGACGAAATTAGGCATATTTGTGCACAGAGGGAGAAGTTTGGGGAAATTGCAAACTACAGGAGGAAACTCCAACTGAGTTGGCGGCCCCTCCTTGGGCACTCCAACTCAGTTGGCGGCCCCAATGTAGGGCCACCATCTTAGTTGGCGGTTTGGGTTTGGATTTATTTTATTTTATTTTTCTTCTCTTTTTTCTAACGGCTACTTCTTTCTTCTTTTCTTTATTTTTTTGCTGACATTTTTTTTTCCTTTCTTCTTTACTTGGGGGAGCCTCCATTGGAGTTGGCGGCTCCATCTTTTACAACGACTACTTACAACGGCTATATTCAAATGGATAATTTTTAAATTTACCTATAAATCACCAGCACTCATTTCTCACAATTCACTCCTTATTCACTCTTCTTATTAATCACCAGCACACATTACACATTGATCAAGTTCTCCATTCATCAAGTTCTCCAGCCGAAGATTCTGATCAATCTCTAGCAGTTGCCTCCTTCTGATCAATATTATGGATCGTAGCGTAAGAATAATATGTTCGCACGGAGGTAACCTAAATTGGCTAGATTACGAAGGAGGAGAAACTCAAATATTTTCAATTTATGAAAGTATTACTTATGAAAATTTACGTAATCTTATTATTGAACGTTGTTCTATTCATTACGAATTTATTTTGAAGTCTGTTTTTAATTGTAGATGTTTTTTAATAGATAGTGATGAAGCATGCAATTATATTTTTGAAATTAATTCTCAATCACGCTATGTAAATATTTTTGTTATTCAAATAGCCACAACTTTTGATAACAGAAATAGTCAATATATATTTTACGGGTGGTAGTTCTTCCCATCAAATTGTTCCATCTTTTCAACAAAATCAATCATCGGATGAATCCGACGATGATACTGATGACGAAGACGACGGAAATAGTGATGATTTAGTTGAAAATATAGAATATGACTTAGATGATAATATAGATAATGCTTCCACACATGAATTAGTTATCGGTCAAGAATTTTCTTCTCATTCTGAATTTAGAAGTTTTGTAAGTAATGTTGCAATTGAACATAATTTTAGTTGTTCAGCTAGTACTATGAACAATTCTCGTAGAATTATATATACTTGTGATCAACCGAACTGTAATTGGAGAGTATATGCCAGTTCCATTGGAAATGGAAACATAGTAAAAATAAGTACATTAAAAAGTCGTCATTCTTGTTTTAGTGCGCTTACAATCGGAAGTCATCGACTAGCTAGCGCTGCATGGGTTAAGAGCAGGATAATTGATATAATTAGAGATAATCATTCGTATAGCGCATCACAGATAGTTAAATATATAAATAGAGAACATCGTGTACATATTACTTATTCCAAAGCATGGAGAGCCCGAGAGATGTCCTTAGCCGAAATAAATGGAAGCTATGTTGAGGCTTATGGTAATCTTGAGGAGTACAGATTTAGAATTATGGAGACAAATCCTGGTAGTAGATTTTTTTTTTCTAAAAACAGCAGAAAACAATAGCTTCCAAAGAATATATATTTGTTTTAAGGCGCGCATTGACAGTTATTTAAGAGGTTGTTTACCGGTTATTAGTACTGATGTTACGTTTCTTTCATCTAAATATCAAGGTATTTTATTTATTGCTTGTGCACATGATCTAAACTACCAGTTATATCCAATTGCATATGTTGTTGTTGAAGGTGAAAACAGTGATTCTTGGTCTTAGTTTTTAAATGCGGTAAGAATTTTTTTTGAAAGTTCTTCTATTGAATGGAATAGGATTTCTTTCATTTCTGATAAGCAAAAAGGTTTAATAAATGCGATGCGTGTTGTTTTTCCAGAATCACCCCTTTTTTTTGTATTCAACATTTCAAACATAACATGAAACAAGTTGCGAAAGAAAAAACTTTTCAAAACTTATTAGACTCGCTTGCTAGATCGTACAATCCGACAGATGCAGAACATTTGTTCGATATAATTAAAGTCGAGAACATGAAATTGTATGATTGGCTTATTGGTGTGAACGATGAAAATCGTCGTTTTGAACATTGGATTACAGCGTATGTTCCTTGTCCCAGATTAGATATTAACACTTCTAATCTCGCTGAATGTTTTAACAATTGGATTAAGAAGTTACGCGATAAACCAACTGTCACGCCCCGCTCCCGTAGGAGCGATCGTCCTCGCTAAGACGTGATGCCGCACGAGGCTAGATTGCGCTCGTGCAAGGCAGTTTCATAACGGCCGATTACATCGGCGGCGACGGGGTCGTCGCACAGAAGTCCCTAGCAGAAATATTGAAACATGCAGCAGAATTTAAGAACAAGTACACATGAACACAAGTCATTCAAAAGAAGCTCTTTATTGATATTGAATACAAGATTACATTTGTGGGTGCAAGACCAAATTACAAGTCTCTCGTGCTCACTTTTCTCTCGATTACAAGTCACTCTGCTCTCTCTCATCTCTCGATTACAATGCTTGAGCCAGCGGAAGCTTCGGAAGGCGATGTACATACATTATGTCCTGTATAAGTCTTCAGTCCATGCGGCCGCACGCTTCGAATCGCCAAGGAACTCCGTGCCTCGACGCATCCAAGCGAGCTCCGCGCCAAGAGCTTCTACCTGTGCCTGCACATGAAACACTGTGTGGGTGTCAGTACTCAACTGTACTGGTGGAGTGAGCTCCTCGTCCACCCATACAAAACCAACACGTTTTATTTACTTTGTGCAACATAAACCCTTTTTCGATTGTCTTTCTATTCTTGTCTTAGGATCAGTTTTAGGACCGACGCCTTTGCATACTTGTGTCTAAGGACCATCCCGTGCTTGCAAAATGACGTTAACTCATACTTTGCCTTAGACCCTTCTCGTGCCAATAACGTTAACCTATCAAGTCGTGTTTGCCTTACGGCCATAATCAGAGACGCAACTACACAAAAGACTCCATTTCCTTGCCTCTAGACCTTTCTCGTGCTTGCATTGTCGACGCACCGACTTATACTTGTCTTTTGTGCCAAACTCTGGGACGTAACGACTCGATCGTGCCATGAACTCGATTCGTGCTTCAATATCTCCGAGGCAGTGCCTCCTCGCTTAGTCTCACATATACTTGTGTTGTGACAACACGGTCGTGCCTCATATTTCGAGGTCGTGCCCAGCAGCTCAATGTAACTTCACACAACTTGCCCTACGGCCCTTCTCGACTTAACTCGTAACAACTCAAGCCTAACTCATGCAAACTCTTTGCCTTACTTAATACACGTTGCCATATCCCGTGCCGAAGCACGCCGCCTTCGTTGTAGCCAAATATTAGGCCCAGACATTGTGTCTTCTAACTGCATACACATTCAACCCAATCCAAAGGCACACACGCGGATTGTCGCCCGTGCCGACACATCTATATGAAAGGTCACTGGCATTAACTAGCCATCGTGGACATAGCCTGGCATTCGGGACCCTTGCACCGCCGGTTGCGATCCTCGATGCAAGTCCCCGACCTACCGGTTGCTTCATACCCAGCTCGGCTATAATCTGTTCTTCCTAGGCCGGATCGGTCCCTGGCCCAAGGTTTTCGATCCGAAGAACCATCGTCCTTGTCGACAAGTTGTCTATGACCACGCGCCTACGCTAACTTCTAGACTTAACGTAATGCATGGTCTCATTATCATCAATTAGTTCCTTGACTTTACTCTTTCCACTTTTCATACTTCATTCGCAGAGCCCAAACCAGGGTTGCCTCGGCGACTGAACTACAGTCCCGACATATTTCCTCTCGGCGACTAACCATCGCTTAGACTTAACATTCTTTGAACTCAGGGAACGGCTACTGCATAGCCTTCCAACTTAACTTGAACATAACGTGTTTCCTTAAGTATCGACCGACCGTGGCTAACTTTCCACTGAACCAACCGTGGTTCGTGTCTTAAACCGACTCGTGTTCTACGCAACACTATCGCCCAAGTCATACCTCATGTGACGGGCCTTGGGATCGTGGGACTATTTAACTTGACAACCGCAGAATGAGCGGGACAGCACTTGGAATGACTTAGGTCGACCGGCATAACTTTGCCTAACTTACTCAAGCCTACAACTTAACCCGAGGGACGAGCAAAGGCTTTGCCAAGCCTTGCGTAGTGGAACCATGCACGTTTTATCAAGCGTTTATGTGGGCGACGCCTATGACTTAGGCAAATTCATAGTTTATGACGAAGACCGACTTTCCTTCTCCCAAGCCACGGGACGAAGGACCGAGTGTCATTTTCAAAGCACACCGTACACCAACTCTAAGCCGCCCGTGGGACGTTTTCCATGTTCTAACTCATTTTGACCCGTCGGGATTATTCCCTTAGCTATGTGGATTCATCTCTTTTATTATTAAGCCTACTTGTGCAAGTTGAAAACACGATTTATTATGTGAAGGCAAAGATGAGGCAAGTTCACCGAAACTACCCCACCTGAGCGAGCGGTCGTCTTGACCGAGCGAGCCTTCGAGCAGCCGTTGCAGGGCTAAGGCCGAACACCGTCGGCGTTTCGATTCCTCTGATTGACTTTGCGGGACGGGGCACTACACCAATAATGACACTTCTCGATGGTATTAGAGCCAAGATTATAACACTTCATGATAAGAATAGAAACGCTGTTGAAAAGATAGAAACAGATTTTTGTCCGAGAATGTTGAAAACTATGGCTCATATTATCAAAAAGAGAAATCATTTAGAAATATTAACATTTGATGGTTATACATATGAAGTAATGGATCGTGCAACAAGTACGTACGACCAGACCTACAACAAATATAGTAAGAAAATTCAGTACAAAGTAAATACAATGAAATACAAATAAAATTTTCCTTACCTGAACTAGTGACATACATCCACAAATACTCTTGGTCGTTTTCATATTAACAAATTCAGTCAACATTGCGTAGAGAAATGATAAAGCAGCAGCTCCCCATGCATGACTAGTGGGTTTGGTCAAATCAGCTAAAAATGGTAGAAGTCGCACATTAACCTTATTTCTATTTGCGTCGGAAAAGAGAATAGCACCACATAAAGCGAGCAAGTATGCTATAGTACACTGAATAATCTGAAAGTAAGAAAGCAAATATTTTACTAAATACTAAATCAATCATTATAAATATTACTAATTAAAATACATACCCGTAGAATCATCTACGTCAACCTTCTTGTTGTCCATGGTGTGATTTAAATCCATGAAGTTTCCACGAAGCCATGAAAATATGACATAACTGCTAACTCGCAGATCCGATGGAGGCATAATTCTGAGATAGGTAGTAATCAGATCAGATGGAGTAGACTGTTGGTTGAAATATATTGGGTCTCCTGTGATAGGCTGTCACGACCCGCACCCTGTATAGAGGCACGAGAAGTGGGTACGCCCAGCCTACGCCGCAGTGTCGGCGGTAGTAAGATGTCTTAGGTTGCTAACTAATCTCATGCAGTGTATAAAAAGTACTTGTCCAGATATCAGCTCCGAATGGAGGACAAGTAAAGGGTATGATCTACTCAAACACAGTCTAAACACGAAAAGATAACACAGAAGTTATACCTAAGGAATTAAAGACAACAACAACTAACTACTAAAATAATACAACAATGTCTCAAACAAACTTAATACAACTCAATCTCTTAACTTTAATACAACAAGTCAAAACATGAAAGCTAAAGTAGTCTACTAGCTAATCTCCTGAATCACTCCTGAGAGTCGGGACCAAAGGTAGCTAATCCCTCGCCAGGTCCATGGTAAGCAGGGCATGTGTCCTCAGGATTATCATCTGTAATATTTTCAACAGGTCCAATCAGGACGAGAACGAGTACAACTCATCTAGAAAAACCCAAGTAAATGACAAAGAACTATAAAGCAGTTATAGACAGTTTTATTGATGAGCATGGCAGTTTTATACAGGTAATGATGGCATAGAGAAACAGTAAGATACAAGAAAAGAAAGGTAACTAAAACAAGAGAAGAATCATGGCAATGAAGACTGTAATAAAAGCTAACTGAACTAGAATATCATGTGTGAGTCCAGACAGTACGATATAAGTCTAATGTAATCCCAGTATGAGTCCAGTCCATATAATCCGATACCAGATGATTTCCAGTACAAGATGAGTCCAACAGTGATCAATGAATCCAGGGTGGGTCCAACTATGATCTAACAGTGTGTTTTAAAATACCGAGGTCGACATGTAAATGGCTGTAGGTATCAGGCACATCTCTCACTGATCGGGCAAGAGATGGCTATGCTTCCGGTAGATTCCAGTAGGAGATTCCGAATTTGGGGTATGTCTACATGTCTTACTCAATATTTCCCCGCCCAGCAAGTGAATCCAAAATCGACAAAAGAATCGAGATGAGTCTGGCCAATATATAATGATTCCAGAAATGATTCCGGAATGATACTAATGACTCCAGTAATAGAGGCTAGCAAGTAAGGTATGTGTCGATACATGAATCCAGAAATATTCATACGTGTTGATACAGAGAATCACATAGAACTAACTAGAACTGAAATACAGTAATCGACAAATAAATGAGAGAACTATCAGAGAATGTACTCGTCTGATACTCTGGAAAGAGTAATGTAATATCAGATGTCTGTACCAGGGTCACAATGTCCTAAAATAGAGCAATACAGTTATGACATGTCCAAAATGAAGGTAAATGAAATCTACAATGCAATCTATATGAATTCTAAGCCAATCTAGGTCAAAGTCAAACTTGGTCAACACTACAGTCAAACTAAGTCATACAAGGTCAAACAAAGTTAAACAAGTCTAATCTAGGTTAAAGTCAACTCTTGGTCAAATATTCTAGCCAAACTAGTTAAGTTATCTAGGGTTTAGTCAATAATGGTCAGATTAGTCAATACTAGTCAACATGGTCAAGCTAGGTCAAAGTCTAGGTCAATCTTAGACTAACTAAGGTTTTGGTTAATCATAGACTAGTCAATAAGGTAATTAGGTTAATCTTGACTAATGGTCAACATCCAGTCAAACTCTATAAGGCTAACTCAAACCATCATAGGCTAACATGTCTTAGAATACCTAAGATACTATACTACAATTACCTATACAAAGTATACCACACATAAATACATATAGTACAATACCAATCTTAATCCTATAATCAAGCTAATCCCATTCTCCAACTCAAGTCACGACTCAACTCTAAGTATCTCACTTAACCCCATACATATCTTCATCTATATAGGATTGCCCTCATAATCTATATGGTTAACCTAATCATCTAGTTAGGGTTTAGTCAAACCTTAGTCAAATAGTCCTTCTATGTTCATCCAAGTCATTTCTAGGTCAATTTGGTCAAGGTTTGACCTATAGTTGACTTTGGTCAACAATGGTCAACAATGGTCAATTATCTAGTCAAACTAGGTCTACTAGACCTATTGGTCAATCCTAACTTGCTACTAACCATAGGCTACTAATCCTAGGGCACTATGGCATATATACATTACATATATACATAGGCCATAGGCTAAGATATCAAGTCTATATCATATATATACATATCTAATTTACATGCCCAACTATATATATAATACCATAATTTATATATATATATATATATATATATATATATATATATATATATATATAATACCCTTATATATATATATATATATATATATATATATATATATATATATATATATATATAGGTATATAGGTAGAGAGAGAGAGGAATGGGAGTGAGAGATGGTGAGGCAGTGGTGTGTCACTGTGACAGTGGGAGGGGGATTAATCTCAGAAATCTGAGATGGGAACCCATAACACTCACACACACACATATATGCATATATATACATATATACATACATACCTATATACATACATACACACACATACATACACTCACATACTCACATACACACACACATACATATATACATATGTATACAATATATATATATACCCAAAAATACGTATACATATTCATAAAAATCAATTTAAAATTCAATTTAAATACTGAAAAATAACTGGGATTTACTGTTCATGACTGAACATATAGGTAAATCCCAAAATTGATACAAAACCTAACTAATACCCTAATCTAAGGGTTGGTAATCGAGCCCCTAGGTGTACATGTGTCGTAGGTGTCCCTAGGAGTCCACCATGACACGACACGGCGTGTCCAGTGTCAAAAAACCTAAATCGGGTAAATATAGTGTACAGGAATTGCACTGTATCGTGCACGAGTTCATGTGTCTCGTGGACACGACACAAGGGTCTAGAAGTCTCGTGATCACGTGGGTAGATTCGCCTATGGTATACCCTAAGTGTTCAGCACCCTGATTCGAGTCGGGGTCGTGTCGTGTTCGAGTAAGAGAGGCGTATCAGAGCTTCGAGTTCGTGTTTACAGTGTCACTGAGTGACCAGTGCAGAGGCGATTTCGTGTCCGATACGACACGTGGTCGCATGAAACTTCGTGGGTGGGTTGTCAGAGGGTGCCCCTACCCTCGTGCCAAGTGGCACGTGTCCACGTGTTGTGTCGTGTCCGCAATCAGTGTCGGGTAGCAGGACAACGTGCACAGTCTCGTGCACGCGTGTCGAAGGGTCGTGTGCTCCACACGTGGCACGTAGAGCCTTGTGTTTGTGTCAGTGGGTAGGTGGGGTGGTTAGGTTTGTGTCTAGGTTTCTGTATCGTGTCCACGACACGTGTAGACACGACACGAAGTGTCAAACAGTGGGGTTTTTCAGTGTGCACAGTAGTTTATAACAGTGTGTTCGTGTCCCGTTTTGGACACGGACACGACTCGAAGTGTGCTCAGTCAACTAGGGTTGTGTCCTACATGTCTAGGGCTACCCAAAAATATAATTTGTTTTGGAAAATAATAACTTTTGTTCCTAAGTGGCATTTCACCAAATACTGCAATTAAGACACAGATACGTGTCCGATACGGACACCAAACCAAGCCTATTTCCTACCAAACTTGACCTACAGTTAGGGTATACCTATATGCATGCATTTATGAAGAAAAATCATAATAATAACTAGGTTTGGGGATTTTTACCTATGAGTACAAGATCCTCAAATATAAGCCTATTTGAATGAAATCCTCCTTCAACTCCCAATGTCCAAAGCTCCACAATTCCTTGTTTGCAAGCCACAATTGGTATCCTCTAGTGTAGGGGAGTCCAATGCAAGAAACTAGGCTCAATTTGGAGTTGAAATGGTTAAGTGGTGAGGGTGTGAAGTTGTAGGAAAAATAGGTTTTTAGTGTATGTAAAAATGACATGAATGGAGGGGGGGGGGGGTGTTTATATAGGATGGGGGTAGGGTGTGGCTGCCATGGGGGGGGGGTAGGGGGTAGATATTTAGGGTTCATCCACCTAGCAAAACTTAGCTCCTAAGTCTTTGACTAAGGGGATAGATATTTTAGGTTTCTAGGAAATATCTAAAAGTAAAATATCTAGATATTATCAAACCTAAATATTTACACATAAAGCTAATATCTAACATTAGCCTCCTAGGTTAGTGACTAATATCTAGATTAGTGCTAAACTAGGTTAGGAGCTAACATGACACTAATCAACTAATTAAATAATAATAAACTACATAAATCCAAATAAATTCTAATAAATTACCAAAATACCCTTTTGACTAAAAAGTGGTAATTTGATATCCTAATCACATGGTTAGGCTTACATGGTCATGGTTAGTCTCTAGGTTATGAAATCTCTAGGGTTTACACTAGGGTTATACTAGTAAAATCATAAAGTCATAAGCCATGACTTAGAAAATAGTTTTAATCTTACTAAAATTCACAAAAATTATATCATGACTAAAATACCATTAATAAATAATAAAAATAATAAAATTTTAAAAATACCCCAATTTCAGAAAACTGGGTGTTACAAGTCTACCCTCCTTAGAAAAATTTCGTCCTCGAAATTAAGATAGTCGTACTCCTTCTAGGTCAAACCCCCAGTCAATCAGAGTCAAAAGATAACATGCAATCATAGTCCTACTGGTCGTGATTCCACAGTCTTGAACATGGTAACTACACTATCTAGCACTTCACAAGCATATCCTGACAGGTACTAATGGAATCATACAACAAGATGGGAAAGGAAGGACAAAAAAAACAAACCTGCTAACCCGTCACCTGCAGCGTTGGTCTCCTCGACCGTCATCGCAAAAGCTCCACCCCTCTGGTGCTGAGCTACAGGTGGCCTAGCTCCCTTATAAGGAGGTGCAATAGGACAATCCATCTTCTGGTGAGTATCAGACCCACAGGTATAGCAAACCTTCAGCCTCTTCCTACACTGCTCCCTGATGTGTCCCTGCTTCCTGCAGTATGAACAACTGATCGTCTTCGGGTCCTGACCTCGATACTGATGGTGCACCTGTTGAAATGGCCTCTGCTGCTGTCGGGGTCCCGGGGCTCTAACTGGCAGGGTCGAATGATGTGGTGTGGGAGGATGATATGTCTGCTGGTGTAGCGTCGGCACTTTCTGCTGGAAAGCCTGACGCTTGGAGGGTCCCTCAATGTGTACAGAAGCCGGCCTCTTGCAAGATAGAAGACGCTCCTCGATACTCCGGGCTAACTCTAAGCTCTGGTAGTAGTCAATCATACCGTTTGCCACTATAAGAATGCCAATGTCTGAAACTAGTCCATGGCAAAACCTACGGGTCATCTTCTCAGGGTCAGCAACTAGACTAGGAGCGAAACGGCTCAGGCGACTAAACTCTGCCGCATACTCGTCGACAGAACGGTTCCCCTGGTGGATGTTCTGGAATCGTAGCCCCATGGCTACCCTAGCGGTGGTCGAGAAGAATTTCTTCTTGAACTGGGTCTTGAACTGATCCCAAGTGGCTCTCCCTCTCGCGAATAACGACTCATTTTGAAACCAAACTCCTGCCAAGTCTATCAGCAAAAATCCCGCTGCCTCGACCTGGAGGTCATCCGGCATCCTAACTCCAATGAGCTTCCTCTCTACCGAGTCTAACCAGTCATCTGCTACTACTATGCCCTCAGTCCCTAAGAACTCCTTGGGATTCAGACCCATGAAGTCCTTGATCGTCCCCGCTCTCTGCCGCGGCTCTATAGGTGGTGTGATCACGGTGCGTTCCTCGGAATGCTCCATGCTCTGGCGGAGTAGGATGGTCTGTTCCTGATGAGTTACTAGGAACCCCTGGATCAGAATGAGCAGTTGGTTCCCGTCGAGTGTGACGGAAGCCTGGGTAGGTATAGTGATAGGGGGTGGTGGAAGTATTGGCTCCTGCTGGGACTGTGAGGTGGAAGGTGGTGGAGGCATCTGGGTTTGTAGATCTGTAGAGTGGGGGAAAGTGGTAGGTGGAGGTGTATCAGTCAACTGGTCAGCTGACTAGATGGGGAGTGTGCCATTCTCAGGTGAGACATACCAGGATGAACGAGTAAGCACCATCTAATTACAATAAAAAGGACTTATAAGGACTCTTTAAAGCAAAACAATCATAGACAAGAAAATCTAATTATAATAGCAAGCATGTGTTGTATTTTCTATGTTGCAATCCTAGTATTCCTCTAGGTGTTCTAAGCGTCATTCCTAATGTTGTCTAATTACCTTAAGTTCCTAATTGCAGGCATGCTTGGTACAATAACGTAACCAAACAATTTAGTCGACGAGACCTGCATGGGGGCACCACTAAAAACGTGTCACGACCCGCACCCTGTATAGAGGCACGAGAAGTGGGTACGCCCAGCCTACGCCGCAGTGTCGGCGGTAGTAAGCTGTCCTAGGTTGCTAACTAATCTCATGCAGTGTATAAAAAGTACTTGTCCAGATATCAACTCCGAATGGAGGACAAGTAAAGGGTATGATCTACTCAAACACAGTCTAAACACGAAAAGATAACACAGAAGTTATATCTAAGGAATTAAAGACAACAACAACTAACTACTAAAATAATACAACAATGTCTCAAACAAACTTAATACAACTCAATCTCTTAACTTTAATACAACAAGTCAAAACATGAAAGCTAAAGTAGTCTACTAGCTAATCTCCTGAATAACTCCTGAGAGTCGGGACCAAAGGTAGCTAATCCCTCGCCAGGTCCATGGTAAGCAGGGCATGTGTCCTCAGGATTATCATCTGTAATATTTTCAACAGGTCCAATCAGGACGGGAACGAGTACAACTCATCTAGAAAAACCCAAGTAAATGACAAAGAACTATAAAGCAGTTATAGACAGTTTTATTGATGAGCATGGCAGTTTTATACAGGTAATGATGGCATAGAGAAACAGTAAGATACAAGAAAAGAAAGGTAACTAAAACAAGAGAAGAATCATGGCAATGAAGACTGTAATAAAAGCTAACTGAACTAGAATATCATGTGTGAGTCCAGACAGTACGATATAAGTCTAATGTAATCCCAGTATGAGTCCAGTCCATATAATCCGGTACCAGATGATTTCCAGTACAAGATGAGTCCAACAGTGATCAATGAATCCAGGGTGGGTCCAACTATGATCTAACAGTGTGTTTTAAAATACCGAGGTCGACATGTAAACGGCTGTAGGTATCAGGCACAT
This sequence comes from Iris pallida, assembly GCA_029216955.1. Classification (NCBI taxonomy): domain Eukaryota; kingdom Viridiplantae; phylum Streptophyta; class Magnoliopsida; order Asparagales; family Iridaceae; genus Iris; species Iris pallida. The sequence continues at coordinate 1,998,400 of JANAVB010044419.1, forward strand.
CTCTCACTGATCGGGCAAGAGATGGCTATGCTTCCGGTAGATTCCAGTGGGAGATTCCGGATTTGGGATATGTCTACATGTCTTACTCAATATTTCCCCGCCCAGCAAGTGAATCCAAAATCGACAAAAGAATCGAGATGAGTCTGGCCAATATATAATGATTCCAGAAATGATTCTGGAATGATACTAATGACTCCAGTAATAGAGGCCAGCAAGTAAGGTATGTGTCGATACATGAATCCAGAAATATCCATACGTGTTGATACAGAGAATCACATAGAACTAACTAGAACTGAAATACAGTAATCGACAAATAAATGAGAGAACTATCAGAGAATGTACTCGCCTGATAATCTGAAAAGAGTAATGTAATATCAGATGTCTGTACCAGGGTCACAATGTCCTAAAATAGAGCAATACAGTTATGACATGTCCAAAATGAAGGTAAATGAAATCTATAATGCAATCTATATGAATTCTAAGCCAATCTAGGTCAAAGTCAAACTTGGTCAACACTACAGTCAAACTAAGTCATACAAGGTCAAACAAAGTTAAACAAGTCTAATCTAGGTTAAAGTCAACTCTTGGTCAAATATTCTAGCCAAACTAGTTAAGTTATCTAGGGTTTAGTCAATAATGGTCAGATTAGTCAATACTAGTCAACATGGTCAAGCTAGGTCAAAGTCTAGGCCAATCTTAGACTAACTAAGGTTTTGGTTAATCATAGACTAGTCAATAAGGTAATTAGGTTAATCTTGACTAATGGTCAACATCCAGTCAAACTCTATAAGGCTAACTCAAACCATCATAGGCTAACATGTCTTAGAATACCTAAGATACTATACTACAATTACCTATACAAAGTATACCACACATAAATACATATAGTACAATACCAACCTTAATCCTATAATCAAGCTAATCCCATTCTCCAACTCAAGTCATGACTCAACTCTAAGTATCTCACTTAACCCCATACATATCTTCATCTATAGGATTACCCTCATAATCTATATGGTTAACCTAATCATCTAGTTAGGGTTTAGTCAAACCTTAGTCAAATAGTCCTTCTATGTTCATCCAAGTCATTTCTAGGTCAATTTGGTCAAGGTTTGACCTATAGTTGACTTTGGTCAACAATGGTCAACAATGGTCAATTATCTAGTCAAACTAGGTCTACTAGACCTATTGGTCAATCCTAACTTGCTACTAACCATAGGCTACTAATCCTAGGGCACTATGACATATATACATTACATATATACATAGGCCATAGGCTAAGATATCAAGTCTATATCATATATATACATATCTAATTTACATACCCAACTATATATATAATACCATAATTTATATATATATATATACCCATACACATATATATAATACCCTTATATATATATAACATATATATATATATATATATATATATATATATATATATATATATATATATATATATATATATATAGGTATATAGGTAGAGAGAGAGGAATGGGAGTGAGAGATGGTGAGGCAGTGGTGTGTCACTGTGACAGTGGGAGGGGGATTAATCTCAGAAATCTGAGATGGGAACCCATAACACTCACACACACACATATATGCATATATATACATATATACATACATACCTATATACATACATACACACACATACATACACTCACATACTCACATACACACACACATACATATATACATATGTATACAATATATATATACCCAAAAATATGTATACATATTCATAAAAATCAATTTGAAATTCAATTTAAATACTGAAAAATAACAGGGATTTACTGTTCATGACTGAACATATAGGTAAATCCCAAAATTGATACAAAACCTAACTAATACCCTAATCTAAGGGTTGGTAATCGAGCCCCTAGGTGTACATGTGTCGTAGGTGTCCCTAGGAGTCCACCACGACACGACACGGCGTGTCCAGTGTCAAAAAACCCAAATCGGGTAAATACAGTGCACAGGAATTGCACTGTATCGTGCACGAGTTCATGTGTCTCGTGGACACGACACAAGGGTCTAGAAGTCTCGTGATCACGTGGGTAGATTCGCCTATGGTTACCCTAAGTGTTCAGCACCCTGAATCGAGTCGGGGTTGTGTCGTGTCCGAGTAAGAGAGGCGTATCAGAGCCTCGAGTTCGTGTTTACAGTGTCAGTGAGTGACCAGTACAGAGGCGATTTCGTGTCCGATACGACACGTGGTCGCATGAAACTTCGTGGGTGGGTTGTCAGAGGGTGCCCCTACCCTCGTGCCAAGTGGCACGTGTCCACGTGTTGTGTCGTGTCCGCAATCAGTGTCGGGTAGCAGGACAGCGTGCACAGTCTCGTGCACGCGTGTCGAAGGGTCGTGTGCTCCACACGTGGCACGTAGAGCCTTGTGTTTGTGTCAGTGGGTAGGTGGGGTGGTTAGGTTTGTGTCTAGGTTTCTGTATCGTGTCCACGACACGTGTAGATACGACACGAAGTGTCAAACAGTGGGGTTTTTCAGTGTGCACAGTGGTTTATAACAGTGTGTTCGTGTCCCGTTTTAGACACGGACACGACTCGAAGTGTGCTTAGTCAACTAGGGTTGTGTCCTACATGTCTAGGGCTACACAAAATTATAATTTGTTTTGGAAAATAATAACTTTTGTTCCTAAGTGGCATTTCACCAAACACTGCAATTAAGACACAGATACGTGTCCGATACGGACATCAAACCAAGCCTATTTCCTGCCAAACTTGACCTACAGTTAGGGTATACCTATATGCATGCATTTATGAAGAAAAATCACAATAATAACTAGGTTTGGGGATTTTTACCTATGAGTGCAAGATCCTCAAATATAAGCCTATTTGAATGAAATCCTCCTTCAACTCCCAATGTCCAAAGCTCCACAATTCCTTGTTAGCAAGCCATAATTGGTATCCTCTAGTGTAGGGGAGTCCAATGCAAGAAACTAGGCTCAATTTGGAGTTGAAATGGTTAAGTGGTGAGGGTGTGAAGTTGTAGGAAAAATAGGTTTTTAGTGTATGTAAAAATGACATGAATGAAGGGGGGGGGGTGTTTATATAGGATGGGGGTAGGGTGTGGCTGCCATGGGGTGGGTAGGGGGTAGATATTTAGGGTTCATCCACCTAGCAAAACTTAGCTCCTAAGTCTTTGACTAAGGGGATAGATATTTTAGGTTTCTAGGAAATATCTAAAAGTAAAATATCTAGATATTATCAAATCTAGATATTTACACATAAAGCTAATATCTAACATTAGCCTCCTAGGTTAGTGACTAATATCTAGATTAGTGCTAAACTAGGTTAGGAGCTAACGTGACACTAATCAACTAATTAAATAATAATAAATTACATAAATCCAAATAAATTCTAATAAATTACCAAAATACCCTTTTGACTAAAAAGTGGTAATTTGATATCCTAATCACATGGTTAGGCTTACATGGTCATGGTTAGTCTCTAGGTTATGAAATCTCTAGGGTTTACACTAGGGTTATACTAGTAAAATCATAAAGTCATAAGCCATGACTTAGAAAATAGTTTTAATCTTACTAAAATTCACAAAAATCATATCATGACTAAAATACCATTAATAAATAATAAAAATAATAAATTTTCAAAAATACCCCAATTTTAGAAAACTGGGTGTTATATAGGCAATCCCAATATGTTTGCGATATCACATAGCGTGATCGTCATCTCCCCAACTGGAAGTTGAAAAGTATTGCGTTCGGGCCACCAACGTTCAGCAAGACTTAAAATAAGATGAACGTCGTGAATGAGAAATTTAATTTGGTCTAAATATTGAAACCCGAAAGAATGGACCAAGGCCTTTTGGACGTCATTTAACACCCACGTGTCATATTGTCTCTCTTTCCGCCAATTTTCATGCTCTCGGAGACGTAATTTCAGATCATGATCGAATAACTATTAAAAATTAAAAAATAACATTTAAAATATTACTAACTAAAATGAACATTTACACAATTTAATTAAAATAACATTTAAGACAATATAGTAAAAACATGACAATCGACCATTGACCTAATATATTTTTCATCCAAATTATTGAGATTAAAAAAAAATTACCTCTCCGGTAAATATTTTATCGGATATATGATTTTCACGTTGCTTCATAATCAACTCCGTAGTCGGTCCACCGGAATACGACCATCGTTAGCCATCTGCTGTGATTGTGAAGAAAAGAGAGATGAGTACTTGGTTGGGACTCTGAGAAGAAAAATGAGAATATCTGAGTTCGTGTGAAGAAGAGGAGGAGCGATTGAGAATTATATAGAGGAGAGGTAGCCGCTGTTTTGGAAAAACAAGCAGCAAAACCCCCCTCCCAAGCAAAGAACAATGGGCAAAGAAAAAGAAGAAGGAAAAAATAAAAACAAACGGCCAAAGCGAGAGAGAGGAAAAAAGAAGAAGAACAAGAAAAGGTGGAGCCGTCATCTCACTTGGAGGCTCACCTTAGGGACCGCCAATTGAGTTGGAGGCTCCCCTTGGACCGCCAACTCAGTTAGAGTTGTGTCCCGTAGTTTGTAATTTCCCCAAAAATTTTCCTCTGAGCACAAAAGAAAATTTCTGAAAAAATAATGAAAGTGGTGGGATTGAAACTTGAAAGCACGTGGAAGAGTCCAGAAATAATGAAACAAGTGGTTCCTTGTTGCTGCTTTAATTGGAATGGACGAGTTTCAAAAATTCCAGTTGGCCCACCCCCAAATGTTAGAATGGGACGAGACCGGTTTACTCAAAGAATGACAAGAGGTCATTCCTAATGGGCCAAGTGGGGCTCTAGAGAAGCACAATTTTTCATTCATTCATTCTCCAATGGCCCCGTCTGCCTCCTATTCTCACTTAAAAAACATTGATCGAAGGAATAATAGAATGTACGCAAAGGACAAATGAACCAGTCAAAAACCTCTTTGGTGAGGATTAGTAGCATACAGTTCCATGACATGATTTGATAGAACAAAGCTTTTTTTCCAATACAAAACACAATATGTAGGATCATAAGGAACACAGCTATCATTTGAACAGGCTCCTACTGCAACTGCATCAGACCTGGCTTGAACTGATTGAATCAGAATGCTTAGGTCAGTTGGGCAACTGCGCTCACTATAAACAAGCAATCGATCTCCCTAATCATAAACCCTAACAATTAAGATGCAAGCCATGTAATCCAATGCTATGCAGAAGAAAGATCCATGAGGTTCCTGCTCATGCATGAACAAAGTATAATATCACTACTTCAAACACAAAGATCTATTTCCTGCAGCAGTAGGTAGCATGTCCACAACCACCATTTACAATAACTTGGATGTATCTAGACTCTCCCCAGTCACAACTAAATAGGCTCAAATGAAAACATGTCTAGAACTGGAACACAAACCATGTAACTATATTGGTAGCAAATGGAGAGAAAAATCATTTCTCATTTCTGGGGTCCAAGAAACTTGAAACAGTTCAAGTGCAAAAAAAACATTGAATCAATTAATTCCCAACCACATTGCTCCAAGATTGCATTTGCAGCATCACGCGCAGTTAGTGGAACCACACTTCAAACTTTGTCTGCGATGTACATTAGTATGGCTTCCCGTGCCACCCAGGTCGCAAACCATGCGTAAATGGAAAAAAATATATATAATATATATCCAACTACAAAAAGCATTTGATTGCTGAGACAGCAAATTAATATTTAGAACTAGAAACATGAACTCCATTTACCAACCAATAATCAAAAGTACATGTGAAGTGCAAACATACAATCATTGTTAAATTATGACCTAAAGATTCATGAATTAGATTTTCCAGATGGCAACAAAAGCCTTAGGACTCACGACATGGACATTGAGCTGGAATGAAGCCATCTACCCACTCCAATGGACTACTAAAGGTATATGCTTGTTCTCCAATGCAGATCTTTGATAAGAATATCCAACAAATCTTTTAACTTGAATGTTTATCCCTGATCAGTCATCGATGGAAAGAAAACATTCCTGAAAGAAAAACATAATTAAGTAAATCTAACTGCAGTCAAACAACCGTGACCCACTCTTACAGCATAAATTGATAAAGGAGGATAACTATAAGGAAATACCACCAGTCCGATTAGTGTATCATTATCTTTGAGATGGGCCAAGCAAAAAGGGAAGAAAAAGAAGCAATGCAATAACAAACCCTTAGCCCTTGCATTACATCCAAGCCAAAGATGTGTACAGAAGTTTGAGAATGGAAGTTTACCCAAGTATTTAGCAGTATATAAGCTCCTGCTTAACAGCAAATGACAATTTTCAAGCAAAGATTAAAAAAAACACAATGTGAAAATGCAGATATAGTTTCAATAGCGTTTAAGTAGTATTAATCACATTGTAACAAGTAACTTACAACGGTCAGGGTGGTAATTATAAGTCCTCATTGTAAGATTCACTGTATAAAATATAGACATGACATTTAGGAAAATAGCTAGTTAATAGAACAGTATCGACAAAAAATAATAAAATAGTCTTTTGTCCAATTTACTGAAACAGTGTAACCGCATTGTACTGGCTTAGTTATTGCTATAATACTCCTTAAAGTCACTAACAATAAAATACTGAATAATATACTGAAGTATGCACTTTCTCACAGATATATACCTTGTCAAGCTATGATACATAATTTATAAATACCCAAGAGTGGAAGACAGAATAAAATGAATATGCATCAAATTACTTGAAAGGATAAATAATTATATCTTTGCTCCAATGTAACCTTCACCTGAATTGTTAGCTTATTCAATTCAATCTAAAACTTATATAAAGCTAAACATATAGGAACCATCGTCAAGAACTTGAGATGATTCACTCGTCAGACAATCATTATATTGATATTTAACTATGATTTGAATAATAACTTCTTGGTGGAAGGTATAGTCGTATACATTTCCTCTAGTTCTTTGTGGAGCAAAAACCTTTAGAGATGGATCTTCCAAAAATCCCAATGTGAAGTTTGCAATCTAATGGATTTTCCAATAACTTATACTATAAAATCTCTAATTTACTGCAAGAAATACTATCTTAAAATTTTACCACCTGTTCTTTGCAAAATGATCACAAATTACTAAAGAATGAATATACAATTTTTTGAACTGCATTCCCCTAACCCCTATGTATACAAGGCTAACATATGATTATCAAAAACATTTATTTAGTCATTCACGACCAAGTTCCTATGTTGTTACGGGCGACGCCTAGGCGCACCTAGGCGGCCTAGGCGCGCCCGATTTTAACAGGTCGCCTCGACCTGCATATTTTACTGCAGTGTAAGACGAGAGCCGCGTCCAGGTTCGCCCAGGGGAGACAACTGCGGGCGCCTAGGCGGTGGATCTCATGATGGGCTATGGACTTTTTACTAATATTTTTTTTGGACTTTAGGGTTATTATTGTTGCTAAAACAGGTGCTATTGTAAAAATTGCTGCTGTTTGCTGCCTTCTGCTACTACTACTGTTGCCTTTTGCTACTGCTACTGTTGTCTTCTCCCTTTTATTGCAATCTGCTACTGCTGCTGCAGCCTTCTGCTACTGCTATTGCGGCCTTATGCTACTGTTGCTGCTGACTTTTGCTACTGCTGTTGCCTACAATGTTTACACAGGTTTAGAGACCCAGAAATCTGGGCGGACGCCTAGGCGCCGCCTAGGCGCCGCCTAGGCGTGCCTAGGCGAGGCGGACATGGTCTCGCCTCGCCTCGCCTAGCGTCCAATACAACACAGCGACCACCATAGACCTGTATGAAGAAAAGATTAACAAGGTCGTTATCCAAGACCACCATAGACCTGTATGAAGACAAAGATTAACAAGGCCGTTATCCAAGACTCATGTTAAATACATGGTTGTTAGGATTTACAGTACAATGATATATACACTTTTTGTGCAACTAAACTCATAGTTGGCATTGTCAATGATATGCTTGTTGGGTTGTATCTCGTATCCGGTTGAGTGCTTGAGCACTCAAATTTGGTGGCAATATAAACCAAGTTGTGTAGAAAGTTTAATCCCACGTCGGATAGATAGTAGGACGAGGTATGAATATATGACATTGGTCCTATACTTGAAATGAATTTTCCTTCTCAAGTCACATAGGTCAGATCCACTATCATACCTCTTGGATCAACTCTGGTTGAGGTCTCATCGTGTTCCCAACATTTGGATAAGAACACAAGATTATAAGTAGGGATAGATTGAGCACTCCACTTACTTGAAGACATATTAGTGACACGTGCATGATACGTATAACCAATATCAACACGACTCCTCCCAAGTTGCCTCCTAGCAGGTTGTCAGAGCTAGGACCGAGGTTGGAGTGATTATAAGATCCCACTCCTAAGGTGATGAAAGTCATACAGTTTCACCATAATTTGCAGTATCAACCCATACCGATACGGCCGATATTAATACGATTTGGCATGTCTCGATCCGTTGCCGACCGCTACTCATAGTGACTGATACAACGTAGGGGTCTCTTTCCCAGTCAATTCGGAAGAAACAAATTAAACGAAAAAGACCAATAAAAAAAGTTGTACACACATGTAAATAACGAAAACTTACTTATCGCAAGTAAACCAATCAACAAGGGTGACTATTATTTCATTCAATTTCAAAACTTAAAAAACAACACAAACTCGTTAAACTTATGACTAAATGTATAAAATATTTCTCTAAATTTTTTAATAAATATTTTCTTTCCGATACCAAAAAATCCGATACTCCGATCCGAAACCATTGATACTGCCAATACCATCGATCTTAATACTCATAAGAAGGGACTTATTCTGATTTTGGCACTACAAACCTTGGTTTGCACACAACAGTGTTGTGGTTTGACTTCAAAGATGGGTATAGTTGTAGGGTCCAAGGTGGAGCAAGACGTGTGGTTAGCACCCACTAATGTGGTTTATAAAGGTGCTGGTTTAACTCTGTATTCAAATGGATCAGAATGATAATATGTTCAATGTTCATCCGGATTAGGTTCAACCAGCTCGAGCTCATCCGGATAATGGAGATTGATGGGTTTCACATTTGGTTATATGCTCAAATGTTCTGAGAACGCCGGACAAGGCATTCAGTTCAAGGTTGAAACTATGACTATAACTTACTTTTGGATATTTGCCAAGATGTGTGGCATTGTTACCTATTGCAAATAACCTTTCCTACACAAATTCAATAATAGTACAACCTTATAATAGGTTAAGCTCCATAAAAGATCTGATAAAGGTTAAGCTCCATACAAGATTTGGTAAAGGTTTACACAAATTCAATAATAGTACAACGTTAGAACGTGTCAAATCATTTTCACTAGTATCGGTTGATTTCTAAATTCTAATACATAATTTGATTTCTAATAAACAGTTTAATCATTAATCTTATTCAATATAAAGTAATCATTTACTTAACAACATTGTTAACACAAAGATCAAAAGTTAAATACATGAAATCAATTTACCAAGTAGATTTGTGAAAAGTCAAAAACTTTAAAGAGGACATATCATGCATTGATTATGTAATTGTCACATGCAACAGTTATTGACCTACCTTTACTGGCTACAAATTAAAGTGACATGTAAAGCTTTTGGAAAACTGATTCAGTTTTAAACTTATGGTTCAACCACGTAAACCGTGTCCAGTTCACTAACCAGTTAATACAGTTTTGAAGCTGGTTTACCTGATCTGATACCAGTTTATTGTCAAACAGGTCCTTAAGCTCCATAGAACCGGGCCTACCAGCCGGTTCCCGGTTTTTTTGGTCCAGTTCTTAGAACATTGTTATATGGAATTGATCCTGGACTTAACAAAGGATTTCCCTTTTAAGTAGTCATATATCATATCCAAAATCATACCTCATGGATCAACTCTACTTCGGGTCTCTACTCTCCCCGTGTGCCCAACAATGCCAACCCCAAAAGTTAACATTTAACATCCTTACTCATGGTGAGCTATCAGACTAACCTTATAAACAATATTAGAGGTTGAGATATAATAATTAGAAACATTATTGACGGTGCTAAGAAACTAATGGCACTTAATAACATGTTTTCGCATTGAGAAGTGGTTAAACTGATTCTTATAATATATTTATTAAGTCATTCACAAAGTATTGTATGGAACAAACTAGTATCACTGCATGAAGACTTTTTTTATATCCAGCTTCTTTAAGGTGTTATTGCAACTGTAGTATTGTTTTCTTGCCAGTTCAATACATAACGTTCTTTTATTTCGTTTGCCCCTTATCTGAGAAATACCATCCTCCTTTGCATTAATCTACACTAAGATGTTATTGCAACTGTAGCTTTTGTCGAGAATGTCTTCATCTTTTTTACCCTTACCTTAAATTGTGATCATGTAGCTTACGTCCTGACAGTCACACTGATTGTTGTCAATGGCATCCTGACAGTAACCTCTCCCCTTATATATAACTTTAGCAACTTCTAACTTCCCACGATGCTTTCATTCCTTATTATGTATTGCCTTCAATCTACCTTGTTGTACTTTTTTTATCAACACCTAAACTTTTGAAATTGTTTGTTAATTTCTAACACGTAAAGACCATTGCTGGTTTTGCAGAGACATCAAATAGAAATCTCCTTTCTAAGCATGGTCTTCTGAAGTCGTATAATATTCCACAAATATTTACTTCAATCCTTCATCCTGCTTTGGTTCGAGAAATTAACCACCCTTGAGTTACTTTGTTCTCTCATCAACAACAAAAAACACGTCTGCAAAGAACATGTCATGGGATTTCTCGAATTGGAGAAGTTGATTTGACGAAAACTCATCCAAAATCCAACACCAAATATTCAATTTCCAGCACCAGATGAACAATGTCCAGCAAAAACGAAATATTTCCAGTAATAAATGAATTAGTGGAACACCAGTTTCTGATAATTCCATACCAAAGAAGAGGTTCCAGGGTTGAAAGTTAACAAACATAAGAGAAATTAATAGTTATGTTCAGGTGTTGTTCTGAGACCAGTTATTAAGAGTGACAATGGCATGTTATAACTTAAAATGTGAATATAAAGGTAAAGCACAAATATAAGTCCCAAGCGTTGCGCCGGGCATCTAAATAAAAAACAAACTAAGGGACGGAACTATCAAGATAACTTTCATAAGTTATTGGACGAGTACCAATTAATTCATCAATATACAGAATAGCTCAGACTAATAATTTATACATGTACAGAATAGCCAACGGGCAGCAGTAATGATTTCTTTCAGTATTTTTCATCCAACAGATTCTCCCTAGTATTAAGGATTTAAACACTCAAACACAGAAGTTCTGAAACGGATTCAATCAACTTATTGCATAAAACAGTATCAATTTCAATATGACTCCATATAACAGGGTTACAGGAATATTTTTAGACAACAGCAATATCCTGAAATAAATCTTTACAAGGCCTTGTCTGCTTAGCAAATTTTATAAAGAATTTGGACAAGCTCAATAATGTTGCCTGATAAAAAAAGTGCCATTAGTTTCATGCCATCCAAAGAGTAGTCCCTTTCTAAGGTTTGATCATGAGAAAGTGATAAATCTTAAACTTGTGTGGCTGATAGGGGCATTTTTGGTACATAATGCAAATGAATTCTACTAAGCAGCACTAAGGATTTTTAGACAAATGATGAAATGAAAGAACTGAATAAAACCAATAAGAACAAATTTAACCTTCAACAACAGCATTTACTATTTACACTAAAAGGACAATGTAATTTTGTAAACAAGTAACTATCCTTACCAACTAGGATGATTGTTGAGCATCTAACTTCACCCCTCCAACATCTGTTGTTCCAATATTATCTTCTGTTTGCACATCATTACCACTTTGATTCAACCTGCCGTTGGCAGGACATGCCACCCCATGATACCCACCATTGCCAGCCATGTAGCCACCAATGCCTGCATTAAGATACCCAGGATACATAGCAGCACTGCAATAAGGCATTGGACTTCGCCTCACGCCTGGGCCATTAAATGGAACCCTTGGACTTAAAAATGTGGCCCCATAGCCCATTCTACCACAACTGTTAACAGGGTATGCTCCATAAACAGTTGTTCCATAATAAAATTCTGGAACAGCTGGTGCATAAGCAGGATAAAACCCATTTCTAGGACTGTAAGATGGATAATGCCAGCTGTGTTGATCACCAATGAACTCTCTTCCTCTACCCATACTCGAATTATAATTGTTACCATTATAATAATTGGGACTGCTATGGTTATTGCCATCCTTGGGCACTGCTACTTTTACCTCTACATGTTTATTACTCAACTGGTGATAATTACTCTGCATTACACTGTCTACAGACTCCTCCGAATCAAAAGTGATGAAGCCAAAACCTCTTGGACGTTGGGTTGTACTATCATACATGATAACCACATCAGTAATCCTACCAAACTTCTCAAAGTAGCTCCTGAAGTCACCTTCATTGATGGTGGAAGGCAGGCCACCTACGAAAATTTTCTTCGATTTGGTGGGATTTCCACTGTTAAATTGACTGCTAGCAGCATTCTTGCTTAGCATTGTATTTTCGTGTTGGTTATAAAATGGATATTGGTGTTGGGGAGATTGATAGGTCCGCCGTAGCTCCTCTCTCTGTCTTGCTCTTTTCACTTCTACCTATAAAATTATAAGAAACAAAAAGAAAGAGACAAACAAATGAACCGAGTTGTAGAAGCGCTATTACGATAAAATAAAAACTGATAATTTACACCATTAATTTTTGACTCATATTAACTATTTGAAACTGAAATTAGCTGCAGAAAACTCAAAAGGAAATTGATTATGCCCATTTGTTAGTAGATATATTGCTGAAACTAATATGAAATATAGGGGTGAAGCACATTATCTGCATGATCAAGAATATTATTTATGGCTAAATAATTACATGAAATTGTTGTAACAATTAAATTACTAATGAATTTTACCACCGTGTCACGAGCTTCATATTTTTGCCAACACCTCGCTCCGGCGGCGCACATGCTTCATACTCGAAGACCCGTGCAAGCTTCTCCGAACGAACTTAGCTAGAATGCTAAGTAAAGAGAGAATAGTGGAGCAAAAGAGAGATTGGAATACTGAAAACTTCATTATACTAGAGAGAGTTCACAACTTCTTGGGTGGTGAGGCAAATGAGTCTCTCACTTATTTATAGGACCTCAAAGGACTAAAATGAAACTTCTGAAAACAGAATATTCCAAGAATTATTCTAGGTCCTAAATATTTACAAAAAAACATTCTAGAACATCTAGAAGCTATGGAGACTTTACGAGTCTTCAAGAAGACTCCACCGCATTCTGAAAGATTTCATAAGCTTTTAGCAAAACCCCTGTCAAATAAGGGTTATACAGATCCGTCTCGGTGGGACAAACACCATCGTCGACGGCTGCACCAAGTCTCCGAACGACTTCCACTCTCGTAGACATGGTCGTCGCATATTGTTCCTTCTTTGTGCTTCTCGTGCGGCCCTTTCCGGACTTGCCTATCTTCTCCTTAAGATCGGAAGTAAACTCGTTCACCGCATTATCTTTCACCATGGTATGTACTCTCTTTGGTACAGAAAGAGGCTCGAGCGGACTATCAGGTTATAAATCCACCTGATCTCGTGGATGCACATAGTTCTCCACATCTTCGCGCATGCGAGTCCTATTGCAACTCTATTGACTCGAACGTCCACCACAATCCTTGAGCGACCCCTTACATGAGCCACTCCACTTTCATACACATATCTTTATCGCCTCTGTCTCCTCGCAGTCTACGACATGTTTCTCCTTATTCGTGTCCAGCTTGGTAGCATGATCCACCTCCCTCCGCAGAAGTAACTCATCGAGACGATTCTTTGCAACACCATTGGTCTCGCTCGGAAGATCTTCCTCCTGTCGTCCTTTATCTCGAGAACCATTAAGTAGGTCGTCTTCCTTTTGCTACCCTCCTTGAACTGAATGACAAAGATAGCTTTCTCCTTGATAGCGCACCTCGTGCAACTCTTACCATGAACGACGAGCCTTTCTCCATAAAGCTGACAACTCTGAAGTGTGGCATCGGAACCGCCATTGTAGCGATTAGAAAGTCCTTACCAAGTATCATCTTGAGTCGCCCAATAACGTAGCGATGAAATTAGCAACACCCGGCCAATGTCCCACATCTACGCGAAGTCCCTTGGCTACCCTGCACAGGGCATGCATCCGAATTGACCGCCTTTATCTTGCTTGAATCTTTTTCCAACACTAGATCCAAGCAACACACCTCCAAACCCGAGATGAAGTTATAAGTGGCATCTGTATTAACCAACGTCCATGTGCTCATGCCATTGATCCCCACGTCAACATACACGTACATGAGCTCCTTCCTCGGAGTCTTCCACACAGTAGACTTGGTCTTAATAGCGTTGAGTGCGCAATGCTCCCATATACGCTCCTACTTCATACTCCTCGTCCTCTACCTCCTCGCTTCGGACGACATTGACACGTTTGCTCCTGTTATGGCAATCCCGAGCATAGTGATTTTTTTACACACACGAATCACGAAACTACTCGCTCGGGGTAGGCCTTTTCGCGCTTCTTTCCGTCGAACGGATCCTCCTTACGATAGCTCTCTATCTCTCCTCTACCATTCTCCTTGGTAATCTTTGGCTTGGCCTTGACTCGATATCGTTTCACTTGTACTTGACGAGCATTTCGATTGCTGCCACGATGGCGTTCAAGTCTTTAAATCTTCTGTAGCTGTAATTCTTGAGCCGTCCACGGTTGAAATCCATCAAAGAATTAGAACATGTGATCCTTCTCGTCCATGCTAGATATCACGAGCAACAAACATATAAACTCTACAATGTGCTCTTTGATTGTCTAAGTGAGCTTGAGTTCCCGCAAGCTCCTCCTTGCTACGAACTCAACATTCATCGGATAGAATTGAGACTTTATCTCCTTCTTGAGATCCTCCAAGTCTCGATCGAACACAGACCCTTCTCTATTTTCATGCACCTATGACGCCACCACACCATAGCATCATCGGTAAAATAAAATAAAACAATGTTTACCTTCTCGACCTCATCGTCGATGTACAACACCTTAAAGTATCGATCTACATTCCACAAGAAGTTCCCCACTTCTTTGGCATCTCGTACCCAACTGAAAGATTTCGGTTCGGAGATCTTTCTCAGTGTCTTCCAACTCGAAAGTCCACCATTCGCAACGGCCTTCTCCAAAATGACAACTTTAGTCTTGAGTTTTTCGCAACTCTCGACCATAGTTTTAAACTCCTCGTAGCCTCAGACCATCTCGCGTAAGTCCTCAATCACCACACGATGTACCTTGAGCTCCTCCTCAAGTGCAGATCAGATATCTTGAATTTGCTCCCGAAATATTGCCATGGACGAAGCAAAGTCACTCCAGTCCATCGTAGAACTCATCTAGCATCGTGTTGCTTTGCTCCACGGAGCCCATGTACATCCCTGTCCCTAGAACTCGTCTCCAAGATCTCGAGTTGTTCCGCAAGATCGACAAGGGTACACTTTATTGTAGGCAGCTTGCCCTTACCCTTCTTATTGGTCTTGGTGTTCCTTAGGCGATGCGGACTTCTGCTGGACGTTCTCGGATGTCGACATGGCACCAATCGACATTCACTCTAATACCACTTGTTACGGACTAAGCGTTTTTTCCTACACCTCGCTCCGTGCAGCGCACATGCTTCCTACTCAAAGACTCGTTCAAGCCTTCCCTGAAGGAACTTAGCTAGAATGCTAAGTAAAGAGAGAATAGTGGAGCAAAAGAGAGATTGGAATATTGAAAACATCACTAAACTAGAAAGTTTACAAATTCTTGGGTGGTGAGGACCAAATGAGCCTCACACTTATTTATAGGGTCTCAAAGGGCTTACAAGAAGCCTCTGAAAACAGAATATTCAAGAGATTATTCTATGTCCTAGATAATTACAAGGAAGATTCTAGAAAGCTATGGAGACTTCATGAGTCTTCAAGAAGACTCCACCATATTCTGGAGGATTCCGGAAGCTTTCAACAAAACCCATGTTAGATGAGAGTTATGCAGATCCATCTCGGTGGGCAGAAAATATTATGCATGACAACCGACAGAAAAATAATTATTATAAAGACATAAGCACGTAATATAAAAAAGGAAAAGTGATCACAAATAACATAGATAAGTCGGAAGAACTCCATAAGAACAACACAAAGTTGAAACCAACAATTTCCCCCCTTGTTCTTGTAATACTTCATAGAACCCTAACAATCAACAGAACCTAGAAGCACAGATATTACAAAAATATTGGTTGTGTCCTCGTTATGTTGAACACGAATCGGACACACACTCCAAAATACACTAAGACACCAAAATAGGCGTTGTATCTGACTTGTTGTGTCCCTACTTTGTCGTGACGTATCTGTGTCCGTGGAATGGAGAACATAAGTTATATTTATAAGTTGTATCAAGCTGCATAGAAATCATTATCTCAGACAATTGCACATGAATTATCATTGACAAATCACCAAAAACAATCCATAAAAGAACATTGAAAGTGAGAGACAAATCAAGGAACCAGATATAAAAGAGAGAGTGTGTCGTGATCCTTATCACAGAAATCAAACAGCTCTATATACAACTACAACAACAACAACAACAACAAATGTCGAGTATCTAGGCTGTAGTGTCCCGTCAGTCAAATCGGAGGAATCGGAACGCCGACGGCGTTCGAACTTAGCCTTGCAACGGCTGCTCGAATACTCACTCGGTCGAGGCGACTCCTCGTTCAGGTGGGGTAGTTTCGGTGAACTTGTCTCATCTTAGCCTTCACATAATAATCCGCATGTTTTCAACTTGCACAAGTAGGCTTGATAATAAAAGAGACGAATCCACATAGATAAGGGAATAATTTCGACGGATCGAATTGAGTTAGAATATGGAAAGGTCCAACGGTCGGCTTAGAGTTGGTGCACGGCGTGCTTTGAAAATGACATCCATCCCTTCGTCCCGTGACTTAGGAGAAGAAAGTTGGTTCAAGTTGTCACCAAGTTGGAATTAACCTAAGTCATAGGCATCGCCCGCATAAATGCTCGATAAAGCATGTACGCTTCCACCATGCAAGGCTTGGCATAACCCTTGCTCGTCCCTCGGGTTAAGTTGTAGGCTGGAGTAAGTTAGAAAAGTTACGACGGTCGACCTAAGTCATTCCAAGTGCTGCCTCGCTCTTTTGCGGTTTGTCAAGTTAAGTAGTCCCACGATCTCAAGGCCCATCGACTTGGGCAGGAGTGTCGCGTAGAGCACGGTTGGCTTGAGTCACGATGCACGGACTTAGTGTTTAAGGCAAGGACCACAATTGATTCAAAGTAAGTTTTGGAAAAAGGACTATCAAATAGGCGTTCATGAGTTGAATAAAAATGATAGGGTAACATGGAAAGAATGCTCGCGACCATGGGTCGTCGCGGGGATAGAAGTCTTGAACTTGATTTTGAAAGAGATGGTAACACTGAAAGAATGATGACTGTGTGAGACGTCAGTTTGAGTCGAGTCTTGCATGGTCATTGGACAACTTGTCGATAAGGCAAATAGTTTTCCTGTAACGGCGACCCACAAGGACAGGGACCGTTATGGCTGAGTATGGAAACAAGGGATAGCTGTGCTGAATCGATAGCACCGGGTTAGTCGGGGACTTCCAGGGGGCTAGCTACCTTGCGCTGGAAGGGTCCCAGCTAACGCAAGCTATGAGTCCAGGTATAGCTTATTATGCTAGTGACCTCATATAGATGAGTCGGCATGGACGACGATCCGCATATATGCCTTTGGATTGAGTCGAGTATTATGTGCAGTGTATCAAGAGTCGGAAGGAATGCGTACACGATAAAGACAATGTTTTGGGGCCTAAGATTTGGCTGCAGCGTAGACACCGTGCTTCGGCACGAGATGTGGCGTCGAGTCTTAAGTTGTTGGCATATAAGTTACATAAGTATGATTTGAGTCATCTTGAGTTTAAGTCAGGAAACGCCGCAAGGCAAAGTTGGTCGAGTGGCACTTAGTTCACAAGTTTGGATGGGTCAGTTGATGATTAAGTAGCAAAAGGGCCGCGAGGCGGCAAGGGCCACGAGGCGGCGATATGGTTGAGTCTCACCGAGTTACGAGGCACGGCCTCGATAAGGGCTTATAGCACAGTCATATGGGAATGGAGTCTTATCGCGTAGTTGCGTCTCTGATTTTGTGCCGAAAGGCAAGCACGACTTGATAGGTTAACGTTGATGGCACGAGAAGGGTCTAGAGACAAGGCATGAATTTAACGTTGTTGTCGCAAGCACGAGATGGTCTAGAGACACAAAATAGGCCAAGGCATTTGTCCTAAAACTGATCCTAAGGCAAGAGTAGAAAGACAATACAAAAGCGACTAAGTTGCACAAAGATTAAATCAAACGTGTTGGTTTTGTATGGGTGGGCGAGGAGCTCATTCCACCAGTACAGTTGAGTACTGACACCCACATAGTTTTCATGTGCAGGCACAAGTAGAAGCTCGTGGTGCGGAGCTCGCTTGGATGCGTCGAGGGACTTCTATGCGACGCGTTTCGAAGCATCCGCTGGCTCAAGACTTGTATTTGAGAGATGAGATAGAGCTGAGTGACTTGTAATCTTGGCCTTGCGCCCTTTGTAACCTTGGTTTCAATATCAATAAAGAGCTTCTTTTGAATAACTTGTGTTTTGCTTCAAACTTCCGCTGCTATTATTCAATGTTTCTGCTTGGGACTTCTATGCGACGACCCCGTCGCAGTCGCTGAAATCGGCCGTTATGGAACCCGCCTTGCACGAGCGCAATCTAGGCTCGTGCGGCATCACGCTTTAGCGAGGACGATCTCTCCTACGGGAGCGGGACGTGACATAATGGTATCAGAGCACGGCTTTACGTCCTTGGACGATCGATTGAATTCTTTAACTCCGTTGTTTCCGCAAAACTCTAAAGTGTTGCTTCCGCAAAGTTGTTATCTTTGGTGCGCTCTCTCTCAAATGTCCCATGGGATGTCCATACAATAAGTCTATCTATTTTGCAAAACGTAGGAGAACAGTTTTTAACAAGAAACAAAAAGATGGTTCATGTAAGCACGGTTGGCTAAGTCGGACTGGACATATACACCAAGGATTGCGTCGACCTTGTGCGGGATTCGAATTGTGTCGAGCAAGAATAAGTTGAACTCGATTGAGTAAAGTGAGATGACTATCGATAGGGGTGCAGTCGAGCGACGATATCGTCGGTACGATATAGATGAGCGTGTTTGGAATTAGAGGAATGGTTCGAACGAAAAATTTGAAGAAGTCGATTTTGATTCGAATGATAGTTGAGGATTTGATAAATGACTTCATCCCTGAGTGGTGTATGCGATAGCCTCAGGGATGTCGATCGATCGATTGAGGATTCGGGTGTCAATGAGTCTATCAACGAGCGTTGCGTGTATACAAAGCCGTAGATTGAGTATCGTTGAACAAGTTATAGTCTTAAGAATTGACGAGTTGATTCGAACAACTTAGAAATTGACGCGCACGGGACGTGCACGGGATTGAGGATTGCGCAAGTATGAAACGTGAAGATGATTGAGTAGATAAATCAAATCGAGAAAAAGTTAAGGTGTAGCGAACGGATGACTTGATAAAGGAAATTGATAAGTGGATCGTATAGAAAAAGTTAGCACGATGGGAAGATAGCGTGTATGAAAAGTTGAATTTTGAAGTTACGCAATGACTCTAAGGATTGGATTGAATGTTGTTCGATGATTTGAGTTAGCAAGGAATGATGCGAATTGAGGAAATACGTTGGTCGATGACTTAAGATAAATGGATGAACAATACGTGAAATTGGTTTGAGGAAATTGATGTTGTGAATGATCTGAGGGATAACGATTGAACTTGAATTTGAATGTCGAGGAGATTATCCAGTCGGATGATAGCATCATTCGCACGACTCAAAATTGGTTGCAAAGGAAGATCGTTAGGTTACGCATATCGTCGATGGTATTGAGGCGTATCAAAGATCGATATGTGATAACTCGGGGGTACTCTGACTCGGCGAATGACGATCGTGCAAGTGTTATTGTTCAGTTGGATGCTATACTTAGGATTTTGATTGAGATGAATGTTGGATGAAAATGATTGTCTTGATGGTTACGCGGATAACCACAGTGTCGACATTCTTATCTTGAGCGAGCACAACTCTAGTCTCGCACATGCGTCGCGTCGGATTTGGGGTGATCGTTCCGCGTAAGCGCTGACATGGTGATTCATGTCGCGGGAATGATCGAACTCGAAAAATCAGGACGCGACAACTTTGATTGTCTCGACTTGTTGGTTTGATGCGAAGGAAAATTCGAGGATGTTTGGACTTACGAGTGATGATTGAGTAAACTTGACGATACAATAGATCCAATCTACGTATCGAGAATGAATTAGTTTAGACACAAAACAAGAGTTATGTCCCGATGAGGATGATTATTCCGTGGGAGCGTTGCATGGTGATTCATGAACCACCGTGGATAATCGGACTCGCGTGAGATTTGGGACGCAGCATATTGTTAAGTCAGACGACCTTGTAATCGATTACGTGAATTGGGATGAACGACTTAGGAAATATGAAATGTGAATTATGGTTTAGCGATGAATCGTGTCGTAGCGTGCTTGACTTGAGAAGAATCGATAGGTAGACTATATCGAACGGATTCGAGGGATAGACTATACGAAATGGCTTGTTGGACAAGCGATATTGATATGTTAAAGATTTGGTTGAGTGAACTTATCGTAGGATGGCTTTGTTGAATGACTCAGACACCGTGCGACGAATGTTGGGATGTGTGTAGGGAATCGATGCTCGATATTTAGAAATCGGAGTGATGCGAGCTTGGGTAGAAAATTCCGTACTATCAACTTGGTTTGACCTTAGGATGGGGTCAATGTTGATATTGTTGTTTGAAAACTATGATTCCAATACTGACGAATGACTTTGGCCTAAAGACATAGCCTAGCGATTGGACAGACGTCTCGGTGCGGAGCGATAGGAATTGTGGAAGCACCACTCATGAAGCTCAGTTGACATGCACGTATATCAGGGACGCCCGAATATGTGCACGATCTGACTCGAGTGGTGATGGCGGATTCTCTATCACGAGGCTTGGCTGAAATACATGTATTTTGGAGACGCCTGGAATATGTGCACGATCTAACCAAGTGATACGTTGAATCAAGTGAGACTTGAGGAACGAAAAAGTGTCGAGGATTTTGAGAACGCGAGTTTTGAAGAAAAGATTGATAGTAGCACGAACGTGGCTCGAATTTGAAAAAATGCATAGGAGAAATGTGTGCAAGAGTCTTTGAACATTTGAGTGATAAGTCGATGGGTAAGTACTCGGTTAGTTTCGGGGACGAAACTTTTTCTAAGTGGTGTATGATGTAGTGCCCCGTCCCGCTCAGTCAAATCGAAAGAATCGGAACGTCGACGGCGTTCGAACTTAGCCTTGCAACGGCTGCTCGAAGACTCGCTCGGTCGAGGCGACTCCTCGCTCACGTGGGATAGTTTCGGTGAACTTGCCTCGTCTTAGCTTTCACATAATAATTCGCATGTTTTCAACTTGCACAAGTAGGCTTGATAATAAAAGAGAGGAATCCACATAGATAAGGGAATAATTCCGACGGGTCGAATTGAGTTAGAATATGGAAAGGTCCAACGGTCGGCTTAGAGTTGGTGCACGACGTGCTTTGAAAATGACACTCATCCCTTCGTCCCGTGGCTTGGGAGAAGGAAGTTGGTTCAAGCGGTCACCAAGTTGAAATTAGCCTAAGTCATAGGCGTCGCCCGCGTAAATGCTCGATAAAGCATGCACGCTTCCACCATGCAAGGCTTGGCATAGCACTTGCTCGTCCCTCGGATTAAGTTGTAGGCTGGAGTAAGTTAGGCAAAGTTACGACGGTCGACCTAAGTCATTCCAAGTGCTGCCCCGCTCTTTTGCGGTTTGTCAAGTTAAGTAGTCCCACGATCTCAAGGCCCATCGACTTGGACAAGAGTGTCGCGTAGAGCACGGTTGGCTTGAGGCACGATGCACGGACTTAGTGTTTAAGGCAAGGACCACAACTGATTCAAAGTAAGTTTTGGAAAAAGGACTATCAAATAGGCGTTCATGAGTTGAATAAAAATGATAGGGTAACATGGAAAGAATGCTCGCGACCATGGGTCGTCGAGGGGTCTCAAGGATAGAAGTCTTGAACTTGGTTTTGAAAGAGATGGTAACACTGAAAGAAGGATGATTGTGTGAGACGTCAATTTGAGTCGAGTCTTGCATGGTCATTGGACAACTTGTCGACAAGGTAAATAGTTTCCCCGTAACGGCGACCCACAGGGCCAGGGACCGTTATGGCTGAGTATGGAAACAAGAGATAGCTGTGCTGAATCGATAGCACCGGGTTAGTCGGGGACTTCCAGGGGACTAGCTACCTTGCGCTGGAAGGGTCCCGGCTAACGCAAGCTATGAGTCCAGGTATAGCTTGTTATGCTAGTGACCTCATATAGATGAGTCGGCATGGACGGCGATCCGCGTATATGCCTTTGGATTGAGTCGAGTATTATGTGCAGTATATCAAAAGTCGGAAGGAATGCGTACACGATAAAGACAATGTTTTGGGGCCTAAGATTTGGCTGCAGCGTAGACACCGTGCTTCGGCACGAGATGTGGCGTCGAGTCTTAAGTTGTTGGCATATAAGTTACATAAGTATGATTTGAGTCATCTTGAGTTTAAGTCAGGAAACGCCGCAAGGCAAAGTTGGTCGAGTGGCACTTAGTTCACAAGTTTGGATGGGTCAGTTGATGATTAAGTAGCAAAAGGGCCACGAGGCGGCAAGGGCCGCGAGGCGGCGATATGGTTGAGTCTCACTGAGTTGCGAGACACGGCCTCGATAAGGGCTTATAGTACGGTCATATGGGAATGGAGTCTTATCGCGTAGTTGCGTCTCTGATTTTGTGCCGAAAGGCAAGCACGACTTGATAGGTTAACGTTAATGGCACGAGAAGGGTCTAGAGACAATGCATGAGTTTAACGTTGTTGTCGCAAGCACGGGATGGTCTAGAGACACAAAATAGGCCAAGGCATTTGTCCTAAAACTGATCCTAAGACAAGAGTAGAAAGACAATACAAAAGCGACTAAGTTGCACAAAGATTAAATCAAACGTGTTGGTTTTGTATGGGTGGACGAGGAGCTCATTCCACCAGTACAGTTGAGTACTGACACCCACAAAGTTTTCATGTGCAGGCACAAGTAGAAGCTCGTGGTGCGGAGCTCGCTTGGATGCGTTGAGGCATAGAGTTCCTTGGCGATTCGAAGCGTGCAGTCAAGACTTATACGGGACATAATGTATGGACGTCGCCTTTCGAAGCATCCGCTGGCTCAAAACTTGTATTTGAGAGATGAGAGAGAGCTGAGTGACTTGTAATCTTGGCCTTGCGCCCTTTGTAACCTTGGTTTCAATATCAATAAAGAGCTTCTTTTGAATAACTTGTGTTTTGCTTCAAACTTTCGCTGCTATTATTCAATGTCTCTGCTTGGGACTTCTGTGCGACGACCCCGTCGCAGCCGCTGAAATCGGCCGTTATGGAACCCGTCTTGCACGAGCGCAATCTAGGCTCGTGCGGCATCACGCTTTAGCGAGGACGATCGC
This sequence comes from Iris pallida, assembly GCA_029216955.1. Taxonomy (NCBI): domain Eukaryota; kingdom Viridiplantae; phylum Streptophyta; class Magnoliopsida; order Asparagales; family Iridaceae; genus Iris; species Iris pallida. Next base: position 2,022,127 of record JANAVB010044419.1, read on the forward strand.
TCCTACGGGAGCGGGGCGTAACATAGGCCACGGATGGTCATGGCTATTTATATATAAAAAAAGCCATGCGTAACTAGTTAACAGGAGAAAAGTTTTTTTTATCTGTCTATGTAGAGATGTTTGTATGTAAAGTGTAAAATTGTGTACAGCCTGCAGTAATAAGAACCCCATGGCCTAATACCTACTGTACATGTTAGAGTATCATACTCATGTCCATCCCACAAAGGAAAGGGTATTCTCTAGAAAATGATAGTGATAATAGCCTAGAAAATGATAGTGATAGGAGCAAATTTTCTTATCAATAGTGGATTCAACTAGCATCAATCTTTAACATCTATGACATTTTTATATCAATAATCCAAAAGTGTTGCAGTTTGTCTTTAAATTGGAAAAAACCAAGTCAATATCAATGACCAGTTCCATAATGTTAACGTTGGAGAATGGTTCCCCATGACCGGATCCAAAGGCCTTAATAGGCTTCTCTATTGGGGGACTTTTATTGCTATATAAAGGAACAATCTTAACTTGAACAAACACTCTACTCTCTCTCATACTCACTTTCATTCCAAAGCAATCAATCTCCATAAGTTCTTTTTGTTTCCTGAACAATGCTAAGTTTGGGTCACTCTTTCCGAGTTGTGTGCGACGAGTAGATACCGGTAGAGCGAAAGTTTTACCACTAGGAGCATTTGAAACAAGTCTGTACATAGACTCGAATCAACTCTTAAGACAGTGCTTCGTGCACGACTTCCCCGGAGGTCGATAACATTAACTTTAATTTTATTTTGTTTACAGATTACAAGCAAAAGGAAAACATTTCTAACAATCTAAGAGTTGATTCTTTGCTTACTGTTAACCATATATATATTGCTTACAATATATATCAAATATTTGTTTACTGTTACTAAGAAATATTTGCAATAAATTATTTTCTTTACTGTTAACAAATATTTGCTTATTTGCTTGTTGTTAACAAATATTGTTCAAACAAATATTGTTCAAACAAATATTCGCCTATTATTATTGTTAACAAATAGTGTTTAAACAATTATATGACAACTAGCATCAATCTTTAACATCTATGACATTTATGACATTTTTATATCAATAATCCAAACAAGAAAGGCCATAAATCTTAATCTTTCCCAACAAAGAAAAAGAAAGTTGAAGTCAAATATCTGAAACAAGATACTCAACTAGGATAAAATGACATAAAACTTGGACCAAATGTTAACGGTAAATAAAAGAATTTGTTACAAATATTTCTTAGTAACAGTAAACAAATATTTGATATATATTGCAAGCAATATATATATGGTTAACATTAAGCAAAGAATCAACTCTTAGATTGTTAGAAATGTTTTGCTTTTGCGTGTTGTAATGTGTAAACAAAATAAAAATAAAGTTAACGTTACCGGTCTTCGGGGAAGTCGTGCACGAAGCATTGTCCTAAGAATTGATTCGACTCTATGTGCAGACTTGTTCCGAATGCTCCTAGTGGTAAAACTCCCGCTCCATCGGTATCTCCTCGTCGCACACAACTCGGAAAGAGTGATCCGAACTTAGCGTTGCCCAGAAAACAAAAATGAACTTATGGAGATTGATTGCTTTGGAATAAAAGTGAGAGTATGAGAGAGAGTGGAGTGTTTTTTCAAGTTAAGAGTGTTCCTTTATATAGCAATAGAAGCCCCCACCACAAAAGAGAAGCCAATTAATATGCCTTTGGATCCGGTCATGGGGAACAATTCTCCAACGTTAACATTAGGGAACTGGTCATTGATATTGACTTGTTTTTTCCAATTTAAAGACAAACTGCAACACTTTTGCCATGGCCCGTTATACTTTATTATTTGGTTGTAGCTTATGATTCCTACCCTCCCACCGCCTATTTGTATGCCCTCTCGAATGTTATTGTTTGCTTCATTTAACTCGGAGTCCTTGAAGACCAGGATATTATATATTATATGATCTGAAGGGGCATTAATAACAATATTTGGGGAAGGGAGGTTGCTATGTCAAACTAACCATAATTTAAGGGGGAGTAAGGGGTGTATGTGCTTAAAATCTCTAAAAAATTGGTCCGAATTTTATGTCATTTCATCCTAGTTGAATATCTTGTTTCAGATATTTGAGTTCAAATTTCTTTTCCTTTGTTGGAAAAGATTAAGATTTATGGCCTTTCTTGTTTGGATTATTGATATAAAAATGTCATAGATGTTAAAGATTGATGCTAGTTGAATCCACTATTAATAAGAAAATTTGCTCCTATCACTATCATTTTCTAGAGAATACTCTTTCCTTTGTGGGAGGGACATAGAGTATGGTACTCTAACATATACAATAGGGTATTAGGCCATGGGATTCTTATTACTGCATGATGTACACAATTTTACACTTTACATACAAACATCTCTATATAGACGGATGAAAAAACTTCTCCTGTTAAGTAGTTACACATGGCATTTTTTATATATATAAATAGCCATGACCATCCGTGGCCTAGATACTCGACATTTGTTGTTGTTGTTGTATATAAAGTAGTTTGATTTTTGTGAAAATGATCACGACACTCTCTTTCTCTCTCTCTCTCTCTCTCTTTATCTCTGGTTCCTAGATTTGTCTCTCATTTTCAATGTTCTTTTATGGATTGGTTTTGGTGATTTGTATAAGATAATTCATGTACGATTGTCTGGGATAATGATTTCTATGCAGCTTGATACAACTTATAAACATAACTTATGTTCTCTGTTCCACGGACACAGATACGACATGACAAAGTAGGGACACAACAAGTCAGATACAACGCCTACTTTGGTATGTCTTAGTGTATTTTGGAGTGTGTCTGATTCGTGTTCGACATGACAAGGACACAACCAAGATTTTTGTATCACTTCATGCTTCTTTTTTAAAGTATTCCAAACTTATCCAAGTTTGAAAATTTGAAGGGAGTCTTATAGAAGCATGAAAAATTCAGAAAACACACTATGAGCTAAACAAGCGCAGCGCCTACAAAAGAAGTTAACCACAGACTGCAGCGCACTTCAACAAGACAATATTGAAAAAAGCGCAGTACACAATTTGGAAAAAAAGTGCATAAAGATACTTTTTATTGATAATCATGATTACAATACAGTGGAAGTCTATTACAGAGTTCTCATTTCATGATTACATAAATCCACTATCTACCTACTGCGCATACAATATATGCCAAGGAAAGTGCCACGTTTCTGCACACACAATATACGCCAAGAAAAGCTCCGCTTCTCTGCTCATACAATGTAGGCCAAGAAAAGCACAGCTCCTCTGCGCAGCTCCTAGGCGTTGATTGAACAGGGTTCGAAATGACAATCAATCCAAGACCCTGTATTCAACATCTTGGCACTCAACGTTGTCTCCGGCCAAAGCACAGCTAGCACGCTGCATGAATAGGGACAACTCCGTCCATAGTCAGCTGAGTTCATCTCAAAGACTCCTTCATTAAACTTGCCACTTCTTTGAACAAAGAGCTCTGCAATCCCAGCCCACGACTGGCACAATTTCTGCCAAACTCGCCAAGGGAAAGACTCCCAGTCATCGCGGTACAGCATTGTCTCCGGCATAAAGTGAGGGAGAGGGGTGCACGAATGAGTTGTACCCTAAAAACATCCCTATTTATAGGCTATGTGCAGCCAAAACCGCACGCCAAGTGGCAGCCAGTCAAAGGCTCCGAGTTAATTGGATGAACCTCGTATTCATGGCAATGAATCTCATTAATGAGTCTTTTGACTAAGTCCTTAGTCAAAGTCATCACTTCTCGAGCCCTACGTAGCGGCAGAAATTAAGGAGTTTGACCCAAATGAGTCTAAAAAGCGCATCATGAAAGCGCAGCCTAATGGGACATACGAGCCCCAAAAAGGCGCAGCTCAAAAGCGTAGTCTTCTAAGACATTGCCTCAAAAGCGCACCATTACAAGCACCCCAAGGAGTTACTTCAACATTTATGGCATGACTGACACAAAAAGTCAGAAGACAGCTATCAATGGTCAGCTGTCAATAGCGAGATGTCAGCTGTCAGATGCTCGTCGAAGATTCAGTCAAAAGCACGGCCTTCAACGCGCCCAAAAGCGTAGCCACTCTGGGGATCCAAAGCACAGCTTCTACAGCAGAGCTCAAAAGTGCAGCCTCCACGACGCCTACGGGCGCAGCTCCCGTAGCATTCTCAAAACGCAGCCCTTGTTTAAGGATGCCATGTGCAGTATCTCTCAGATACGATCAAATCTATTCTGTTTTAACAGAATGAGATCTTTGAGCAATGTGTACGCGCCACGTGTCATTGACTCTGTTATGCTTATGAACGGGTGCCAACCATCCAAGATCTCAGCAACAAACTGATCTCAATAACTGTCACGTGTCAGCTCATTTGCAGCCCAACGGTACAGTTACAACAGATTCAGTTCAATCCTCGTGCACGCAGCACTCCTGCGCGCCAAAAACCCATGCACGAATCACATATGCACGTATAGGTGGTTCGTTCCACCAGCCTATAAATAGAAGAAGTCTTCCTTCATTTAGGGCTTCGACTTCATCTTGACTGGGAACCCCAGATTATCCATACATAGGCATTCAAAGAGTCAGAGCAAGTTCTTCTTATCGTCATATCGTCAACGAAGTAAAGGAACCACTATAATGTTCGATCTCTATCGTCATACTTTCCCATAATTAACTTGTACTTAGATTTCATATTTAGGATTTCTTTTATACCTTTTCTCGTTTGTAATACAAAAGTTCTTCAACTTTTTGTTCATGGCAAACATCAAGGTCTATAAATCTGAAGCTGAGAAGCAGTTAGATAAAAGAATTAAGATTCTTAGATCAAATCGTGGTGGAGAGTATACCCCAAATGAAATGACCAACTTCTATGAAGAACATGGGATTATTCATGAGGTTATTGTTCCTTATTCACTACAATCCAACGGAGTTGCTGAAAGAAAGAATCGCATGATGTTAGACATGGTAAATGCAATGCTTCTCAGCTTAGGTGCTCCTGATAATCTGTGAAAAATACCTTATTATATGTCTGTTATATCCTTAATAGGATACCCAGTAAGTCTAATGATAAGTTATGGAAAGGCCAAACTCCTAGGATGAATTACCTCGAACTTTGGGGATGTCTACCTAAGGTAGGAATTCCTGAACCCAAAAAGAGGAAGATTGAACCTAAGACTGTTGATGATGTATTCATAGGATATGCTTTAGATGGCAATACCAATAGATTTCTAGTGACTCATTCTGAAGTAAATAAAATCTCTAACATCACTATTATAGAAGTTAGAGATGCAGTTTACTTTGAAATTATATTCCCTCTTAAGAATAGAATTTCTCCACTCCCACTAGATCTTCTCTTACCCCTTCTACTAGTTCTCATATTCATCAATGAAGTTCACAAGATGAACAAGATATAAAACCTAGAAGAACTAAAAGATGCAGGATTGAAAGGAATTTAGGAAAATGTTTCTTCACTTATTTGATAGAGGGTGATCTTCAACTATGAAGAAGGAATATCTTATCCTGATGCTCCTTTCTGGAAAAAAGCCATCAACAATTAGTACAACTCCATCATGGAGAACAACACTTGGTTTTTAGCAAATCTACCGTTAGGTAGTAAACCCATAGGTTGTAAGTGGATCTTCAAAAAGAAGCTTAGAGCTGATGGCACCGTAGAAAAATACAAGGCTAGATTAGTAGCAAAAGGTTTTACTTAGAAAAAGAGATTAGATAATTTTGATAATACCTATTCTCCTGTAGCTAAAATCACTTGTATTAGAACCCTTCTAGCTTTAGCTTTCATTCATGACATGCTAATCCATCAAATGGATGTAAAGATATCATTTCTAAATGGAGATTTAGAAGAAGAAATATACATGGATCAACATGAGGGTTTCATTGCTAAAGGTCAAGAAAAGAGGGTTTACAGACTAGTTATATCACTTTATGGCCTAAAGCAAGCTCCCAAGCAATGTCATAACAAATTTGACAAAGTCATTTTAGAATTTGGTTTCGTGCCAAACGAATGTGACAAATATTTGTATTCTAAAAATACAAATAGAAATTGTATCATCTTATGTTTGTATGTTGATGATATTCTTATTCTAGGATCTTCACTGGAACTGATAAATAACACTAAAAATTATTTATGTTAGTCCCGGGGCTTGATTAAAGATGGTAAAACAGATGCAACAAAGATTTACGATGATACAAATACCAAATAACCCGATTACAATATGGAGGAGAAAAATAAAGAAGAGAAGATCTCTCGTTCTTCCTTGCAAACGTGTTGCAATTGGGACAGAACGAGTTACAATAATCTAGAGAGAGATGAGAAGAAGAACAATGCTGGGGTGTCAAAACACCGTTGCTCAAAGCAAGATTCGCCCCACACGATCTGCTTCCAGGAACCAGCAAGTTTGAAGAACTTGTGAAACGCTCGAAGTCACCTCTGTTCTGACTCCTCGGATGGACTTGCAATGGCGGCAACAGCTCTCTCTCTCTTTCTCCTTTTCTGACTTATAATTTTCGTAGTAAACACAAAGGAGGCCAGAAGAGAGTATTTATAGAGAGAGGGTGGAAACCCTAGCCGCCTCTTCAGTTATGGAAAAATTGAATCAAATCCCAAAAAGATAGCAACGAGATTAATTCAAATCCCACAAAGATAGGAACGAAATTAATTCAAATCCCACAAAGATAGGATCTGAATGAATCGCATTGATTCAGCCTTACCATAACTGACTTGTAATCTGCACAGTCAGCGGAGCCCTCCATGCGGCAGCAGCAGCAGCAGCCTGGCCGCATGAGCCTTATGGCCGCATGGGCCGCATGAGCCGCATGGCCGCATGGACCGCATGGACCACATGAGCCGCATGGACCGCATGGCCGCATGGACCGCATGAGCCGCATGAACCGCAAGGACCGTATGGCCGCATGAGCCGCATGAGGCCGCATATGAGCCGCATGCCGCATAAGACCGCATGGCCGCATATGAGCCGCATAAAGACCGCATGACTGCTGACGTGCTAAGTGCAAAGTGCGCCAACAAAACGCCACATTACGTCTCATGAGCCCATGAGCCCGAGAGCCCGAGTCCGAGTCGCTAAGCCCCTTTGGGGCTTAGCTCCAAATGGAAATTAATCCAAGAGAATGACAAAAACATTAATGTTTAATCCTTGGAGCCTTATTCTTACCTCCTAGAAAAATCACCCACATGGTTCCCTCCTTAGGATCACCACCCCATGTGCATCTCTCAACAACACACCCAAGTATATATGTTGAGATAACTCATGGTGCATTTCCGATGTGGGACTAAAATTTACAAGGCATGTTGAGAGCAAGCTCTCTCCATGTAAAGAAAGCACCAACAATCCCCCACATATCACAACATATATGTGTCCAGGGTTGAGCGTTCCCACAGTAACTGTCCATTTTGCATTAGGATAGATGTCGCTGACGACTTGAATCTTTCCGCATGGGTTAAATAACAATGTGATACAAGAATGGACTACGCCTTGAATTCTGCACCACAATTGTAATTCTTCCCACTCACAAAGTGTAGTTACGTGTGCTTCTGGCTGCACATTAAAGGCCCTGTGCCAGCCTGGTTTCGATGTATAATTTTGGACGTCTACAAGTTTACCCTCAAGAGACGGCCTGATATCTCTTTCCATACACTATAGGTGAGTTCTTTATTAAAGAGATATAGCATGAAGCCTTGCGCTTCCTTGCGGTGCTACGCCGCTATGACATGGCCTGAAGCCGAGGCATTACCCCTACCTGGGAACCTCATCGTAGTGTCATACTACTGTAGCATGAGGTCTCAGTCTCTTTGTAGTGCCAATCTACTCAGCATGAAGCCTAAGGCTTCCTTGCGGTGTTACGCCGCAACGACATGGCTTGCAATGCCGAGGCTTTACCCCTACCTGGGTACCTCATCGTGGTGTCGTGCCACTGTAACATGGGGCCATCCTCCCCTTTGTAGTGCTGTCTACAACTCTTTAATTACGTCATACAGCATTAGGCTACCTGCCTATTTGCGGTGCTACGCCGCTGTGACTTGGCTTGCAAAGCCGAGACATTACCCCTACCTGGGAACCTCATGGTGGAGTCACCCCACTGTAGCATGGAGTTTCACTCCTTGTAGTGCTGCTCTACCGTGCTTCCTGTAAAGCACACCAGGCATTCACTCTGCCTGAGAACTCATTAAGGCGTTTAAGCCAACCTTCCACAGGATCTGTTTTTTTCGCAGAAAAATACATAGTAGACAACAGTGGTTCTGGGTCCGTATCCCTTTCATGTTCCAGAGAACAAGTACCCACTGTTACATGATAGTTTTTCAGTCAGTGATCCTCCTTTGAACCAAAAGTTAGATGCCTAGTAGATTTCTCTTTGAACTAATAGCATAAAACTTTATGGTAGGATTACAAAGACACACTATCAGAATGCCTTCAAGCCCATTTTACAAGCTGTGTCATCGACCAACTGGCGCTTGAGGTCCTTTGTGAACGGATCTGCCAGGTTCTCCTGACTCCGAACATCAACCACTGTAATTACACCTCTTTTGATAAGATCGTGTACTGCCCTGTGCTTCAACCGCACAGTCCTCTTCTTTTCGTTAAAGAGGTCATTTGATGCCACCGCCGCAGTCGCCTGGTTGTCACAGTATATCGGTATTGCCGGTATCTGAGCCCCAACCAATGGAAGATCATACATGAGCTTCCGAAGCCATTCTGCTTCATCTGCTGCAGTTTCAAGTGCATAGAATTCAGATTCCATGGAGGAACGAGAGAGTATAGTCTGCTTCTTCGACTTCCACGATATAGCAGCTCCACCCAAGGAAAAGACATATCCACCTGTGGATCTCTCGCTTTCCACCTCTGAACACCAGCTAGCATCACTGAAGCCTTCCACTACTGTCGGATATCCGTTGTAGTGCAGTGCATATGTCTGAGTCTTCTTGAGATATCTCATCACCCGCTTCACAGCTTTCCAGTGCTCAACCCCTGGGTTGCTTGTGAACCGACTCAGCATTCCTACGGCGAAAGCTATGTCAGGCCTTGTGGCAGTGGTTGCGTACATCAAACTTCCGATAACGCTAGAATACTCAGTTGCCTGATGCTTTTTCTTGAATTTGGCTTCAGCTTCTGATCACACCTGTATGGCGTATCGATCCCTGGAAGATCCTTATACCCATAGCGTGTGAGCATCTTCTCAATGTAGTGAGATTGTGACAGCGCTACTCCAGTGTCTGTCCGGATGATCTTTATGTCCAAGATGACATCTGCATCCCCCAAGTCCTTCATACTGAACTTGGTTGAGAGGAACTTTTTTGTCTCTGTGACACAGCCTATACCCGTACCTAGGATTAGCATGTCGTCCACGTACAGACAAACGATGACTCCTCTTCCATCAGCGAACTTTGTGTAAACACATTTGTCCGTCTCGCTGACTCTGTAGCCGTTTGACCTAATAACTTTGTCAAACTTCTCATGCCACATCTTGGGAGCTTGCTTCAAACCATACAATGATTTCACCAACTTGCAAACTTTGTCTTCAAGACCTTTGACGACAAATCCATCTGGCTGTTGCATGTAAATCTCTTCGGTCAGCTCCCCATTCAGGAATGCTGTCTTTACATCCATCTGATGTATCACCAACTTATGTATAGCTGCTAGAGCGATTAACATCCTGATGGTGGTCATCCGAGCTACTGGAGCGTACGTGTCAAAGTAGTATATCCCCTGTTTCTGAGAAAATCCCTTGGCTACAAGCCTGGCCTTGAACTTGTCAATAGTTCCATCTGCCTTCATCTTCTTCTTGAAGATCCATTTACATCCGATGGGCTTTTCTCCTTCAGGTAGATCTACCAACACCCATGTGTTATTGGAGGTAATAGAGTCAAACTCGTCATTCACTGCCTCCTTCCAGAAGATAGCATCTCTGGTCTTCATCGCCTCATCATAGGTAAGCGGATCTGCTTCCACATGATAGGTGACAAAGTCGTCTCCGAAGTCTTTCGGTCTCCTCGCTCGCTTAGCTGACGGCTGTGCGAGTTCTGGTACAAGAGTTGTTTCATCAACAACAGCTTTTTCTTGGACTACTGGCCCATATGAGATTTCAGTCTCATTTGCACCTACATTATTTTCCGGAATGTCCGAAAGAACAATGTTTTTGTCTTTTGCAAACTTGTCTTCAAAGTATTCAGTATCGCAAGATTCGATGATATGATTTGACTCAATATCAAGAAATCTCCTAGCATCACTCTTCTCGGCATACCCTAAGAAGATCGCCTTCGTAGTCCTTGTCCCTAGCTTCTGAATCTTCAGATCTGGGAGCTTCACATACGCCAGACACCCCCACACTCGAATGACATTCAAGTTTGGTCTGACTTTGAACCAGAGTTCATGAGGAGTTACGTCCGAAGTTGCATACGGCACTCTATTTAGAATAAAAGTGGCCGTCAATGCAGCTTCTCCCCAGTAGCATTTAGGAAGACCCGCGGTTAGCAGCATTGAGTTCATCATCTCTGTCAACGTTCTGTTCTTCCTCTCCGCTACTCCGTTGGATTGAGGAGAATATGGAGCAGTAGTCTTACATATGATTCCATGTTCTTTGCAGAACGATGCGAATTCATGAGATCTGTACTCCCCACCTCGATCACTTCTTAACCTCTTGAGTTGTTGTCCAGTCTGCCGTTCAGCTTCGGCCCTGAACTTTCTGAACTTCTCAAAGGCTTCGTCTTTAGACTTGAGCAAGTAGACGAACGCGTATTTTGAGAAGTCGTCGATGAAGGTTATGAAATACTTCATCCCGGCCTTCGTGGAGAAATGTTTGAAGTCACAGATATCGGAGTGCACTAACTCCAGAAGATCTGTGTTTCGATTGACCCGATGAAAGGGTTTTCTTGTGATCTTCGTCTGAGCACACACTTCACACTTCTCCACCTTACCCCCACATTTGGAGATAAGTCCTAGACTAGACATTCTGTTAATTCTTTTACAATAAACATGTCCTAGTCTATTATGCCACAACTCAAGAGAATAATCAGAAAATGCAACTGTATTAATGTCATCAAACTGGTTGACAAGCTGAATTTTAAACATTCCTTCGGTTTGATAAGCCTTCTCGAAGTATGTTCCTTTCTTGGACATCACCATCTGACCAGCATTGATGTCCATCCTCAAGCCTGCGTTGCAGAGCAGGCTCCCAGAGATCAGGTTCTTGGCAATCGCCGGAACATGCTTCACACCTTGAAGCGTCAGAGTGTTCCCAGAAGTGAGTTTCAGTTCCACGGTCCCGATCCCCAGAACTTCAGCTTGGGCCTGGTTCGCCATGACAACCTTCTCAGATATTGGCTGGTACGTGACGAACCATTCCTTGCCAGAAGAGACATGGCAAGTCGCACCAGTGTCTATCCACCAGTCAGAGTCTACCCCACAGTTGTGACCTGTGCGATCATAGCAACAAAGTTAGAAACCAATGAAATCTTATTAGGCTCACCTTTCTCTGATTGTTTAGGCTTAGATCTGCATTTATTCTTGTAGTGGCCTTTCTTGCCACAATTGTAACAAGTCACATGGGACGTAGTCTTCTGTTGCTTGAAAGAAGGACCCTTCACTTTTAGATTAGTGAAGTCCTTCTTCTTGGGATGAGAAGCCACCTGCTTCCCTTGGGATCTCTCGTCTGCACTAGATTGGCTTTAGCCAACTGTTTGGACAGAGTGTCCACCTTCTGTTGGGAACGCATCTCGTCCTTAACATGGATCTCTTGAAGTAGATCTCCCAAGCTAATGTCTAGCTTCTTTCTGCGCATCCTTGCATAGAAGGTACTCCATCCAGCAGGAAGTTTTGAGGCGATCCCTCCAACGACAAACTTGTCGGGAAGGGGCATCTCTTCGTCTTCCAGTTTCTGACGTAGCTTCAGAAATTCCTCCACCTATGGCAACATGGACTTCTCGTCCTCAAAGAGCAATTTGTGACATTTTTCAACCACAAACATCTTGCTCATGTTCCTGTCTTCTTCATACAGATTTTCCACAGACTCCCATATGTCTCTGGCAAGTTCCTTCTTCGAGTAGGATTCTGCCAGGGAATCCTCCATAGCATTCAGGATGAGAAGCCTGCAGATGCTATTTTTCCTTCTCCACTTGGCCTGGATTTGGTAGCCGCGTTGATTGCAGCAGTAGATCCAGTGTCTGGAACAGAAGGTTCTTCCTCCAACAGAACATGATCAACGTCTTTTAGTTGAAGAGTTAGGTAAACCTTTCTCTTCCAGACTTGATAATGCTCTCCATCGAACTTTTCCAACTTGCAGAAGTCCGATTGGAGGAGCGAAGCATTAATGTTTTCCATCTACATGGATCTTGCTTTGAGATTGTTAGTCCCGGGGCTTGATCAAAGATGGTAAAACAGATGCAACAAAGATCTACGATGATACAAATACCAAAAACCCGATTACAATATGGAGGAGGAAATAAAGAAGAGAAGATCTCTCGTTCTTCCTTGCAAACGTGTTGCAATTGGGACAGAACGAGTTACAATAATCTAGAGAGAGATAGAAGAAGAACAATGCTGGGGTGTCAAAACACCGTTGCTCAAAGCAAGATTCACCCACACGATCTGCTTCCAGAACAGCAAGTTTGAAGAACTTGTGGAACGCTCGAAGTCACCTCTGTTCTGACTCCTTGGATGGACTTACAATGGCGGCAGCAGCTCTCTCTCTCTCTTTCTCCTTTCTCTTTGACTTATAATTTTCGTATTAACCACAAAGGAGGCCAGAAGAGAGTATTTATAGAGAGAGGGTGGAAACCCTAGCCGCCTCTTCAGTTATGGAAAGATTGAATCAAATCCCAAAAAGATAGCAACGAGATTAATTCAAATCCCACAAAGATAGGAACGAAATTAATTCAAATCACACAAAGATAGGATCTGAATTAATCGCATTGATTCAGCCTTACCATAACTGACTTGTAATCTGCACAGTCAGCGGAGCCCTCCATGCGGCAGCAGCAGCAGCAGCCTGGCCGCATGAGCCTCATGGCCGCATGGGCCGCATGGACCACATGAGCCGCATGGCCGCATGGACCGCATGGACCACATGAGCCGCATGGACCGCATGAGCCGCATGAGCCGCATGGCCGCATGAGCCGCATGAACCGCATGGACCGCATGGACCGCATGGACGCATGGCCGCATGAGCAGCATGAGGCCGCATATGAGCCGCATAAGACCGCATGGCCGCATGTGAGCCGCATAAAGACCGCATGACTGCTGACGTGCTAAGTGCAAAGTGCGCCAACAAAACGCCACATTACGTCTCATGAGCCCATGAGCCCGAGTCCGAGCCCGAGTCGCTAAGCCCCTTTGGGGCTTAGCTCTAAATGGAAATTAATCCAAGAGAATGACAAAAGCATTAATGCTTAATCCTTGGAGCCTTATTCTTACCTCCTAGTAAAATCACCCACATGGTTCCCTCCTTAGGGTCACCACCCCATGTGCATCTCTCAACAACACACCCAAGTATATATGTTGAGATAACTTATGGTGCATTTCCGATGTGGGACTAAAATTTACAAGACATGTTGAGAGCAAGCTCTCTCCATGTAAAGAAAGCACCAACAATTTATCTAGCCAGTTTGATATGAAAGACCTAGGCGAAGCCAACTTGATCCTAGGAATGCAAGTATTCAAATGCAAAGAGGGCTATACTTATCCTTAGTACATTCAATTGAGAAAATGCCAAAAAATTTTGAGTATTTTGACAAAAAACTGTCCTTCCTCCTTATGACAGTAATGTTGTTCTCAAGAAGAATGAATGATCACCTATAGAACAACATAGATATTCACAGATGATAGGGTCCCTTGTGTACATAACAAATAGGACCAATCCCGATATTACATTTGCTATTGGGAGACTAAGTAGATATACTAGTAACTCAAACCAGTCACATTGGACTGCATTGTATAGAGTATTTAGATATCTTAAGGGCACTCTAGATTATAAACTTCACTATACTAGACACCCTGATATCATATAAGATTACTCATGCAAATTGGGTAACTGATTCACATGATGTGAAATCCACTACTGGATATATGTTTACTCTAGGAGGAGCTGCAATCTCATGGGGTTCATGTAAACAAACTATCATAGCTAGAAGTACAATAGACTCTGAAATGATAACTTTAGATACTACTTGTACATAAGCTGAATGACTTAGAAATCTTATTATGCATATACATATTTCTCTTAGTCATGTTCCTGCAATTTCTAGAAACTGTGATAATAAATCTGTTATTGAACTACTAAAGCATGATTCTGTGAATGATAAGATGAACAGGCATCTGCAGCTGTGCTTCAAGTCAATAAAGAGCCTATTAAAAAAATATGTAGTTGTTGACTATATAAATTCAAAAAAGAACCTTGCAGACACTTGACGAAGGGTCTACCTAGGACATTAGTCCTAGAATCATAGAGGGGGGTGGAGTTAAGCCCATAAGTTAGTCACCAGCAGTAACAACCCAACCAAGTCTGACTGGAGATCCCAATAAATCGGTTACTGGATAGGAACAAGCTGGACTTAGGTGACTATTATTGAACACTGACCCTGAGATTAAATTCTCTTAAAAACTAATGCCCAAGAGGTTGTACGATATTGTACATGGATATCTCATCCCTATGGTGACAGTGTTCCAATATGATATGATTAGGGTGAGTTTTTGACTCTTAAAAAGTCCAAGCATGATATGCACTATCACCAACCCTTGAGGACTTACCTATATAACATGTCGTGAAGGCCGCGACTATGGGACAGGAATGTCCCAGACAATTCTCATGAATATGGAATAAGTGTGCATAGCCAATCAAAAGCGTCACCCGGTAGACCCAAGGACCTCTAGTGTATTATGTGTGCTATTTTCTGAATCTGGTTCAAGAAGTCTGATTCAAGGCATAGTCCGTTAAACACTTCTTCAAACTAAGATAATAGTCACTAAGTAAAATTCAAGGTTGTAGTCTATCTCATGTATGGATAGTATCTTTGTCCAGATATCTTCTACTCTTATTCTTCTCTCCTTTCAAAACTTTGTTTTTTTTTGGTGGGGGGGGGGGGGGGGGGGGGGGGGGGGGGGGGGGGGGGGGGGTGGGGGGGGGGTTGG
>JANAVB010044419.1:2037320-2334820 GCA_029216955.1 Iris pallida
AACTTAACTTGAACATAACGTGTTTCCTTAAGTATCGACCGACCGTGGCTAACTTTCCACTGAACCAACCGTGGTTCGTGCCTTAAACCGACTCGTGTTCTACGCAACACTATCGCCCAAGTCATACCTCATGTGACGGGCCTTGGGATCGTGGGACTATTTAACTTGACAACCGCAGAATGAGCGGGACAGCACTTGGAATGACTTAGGTCGACCGGCATAACTTTGCCTAACTTACTCAAGCCTACAACTTAACCCGAGGGACGAGCAAAGGCTTTGCCAAGCCTTGCGTAGTGGAACCATGCACGTTTTATCAAGCGTTTATGTGGGCGACGCCTATGACTTAGGCAAATTCATAGTTTGTGACGAAGACCGACTTTCCTTCTCCCAAGCCACGGGACGAAGGACCGAGTGTCATTTTCAAAGCACACCGTACACCAACTCTAAGCCGACCGTGGGACGTTTTCCATGTTCTAACTCATTTTGACCCGTCGGGATTATTCCCTTAGCTATGTGGATTCATCTCTTTTATTATTAAGCCTACTTGTGCAAGTTGAAAACACGATTTATTATGTGAAGGTAAAGATGAGGCAAGTTCACCGAAACTACCCCACCTGAGCGAGCGGTCGTCTTGACCGAGCGAGCCTTCGAGCAGCCGTTGCAGGGCTAAGGCCGAACACCGTCGGCGTTTCGATTCCTCCGATTGACTTTGCGGGACGGGGCACTACACCAATAATGACACTTCTCGATGGTATTAGAGCCAAGATTATAACACTTCATGATAAGAATAGAAACGCTGTTGAAAAGATAGAAACAGATTTTTGTCCGAGAATGTTGAAAACTATGGCTCATATTATCAAAAAGAGAAATCATTTAGAAATATTAACATTTGATGGTTATACATATGAAGTAATGGATCGTGCAACAAGTACGTACGACCAGACCTACAACAAATATAGTAAGAAAATTCAGTACAAAGTAAATACAATGAAATACAAATAAAATTTTTCTTACCTGAACTAGTGACATACATCCACAAATACTCTTGGTCGTTTTCATATTAACAAATTCAGTCAACATTGCGTAGAGAAATGATAAAGCAGCAGCTCCCCATGCATGACTAGTGGGTTTGGTCAAATCAGCTAAAAATGGTAGAAGTCGCACATTAACCTTATTTCCATTTGCGTCGGAAAAGAGAATAGCACCACATAAAGCGAGCAAGTATGCTATAGTACACTGAATAATCTGAAAGTAAGAAAGCAAATATTTTACTAAATACTAAATCAATCATTACAAATATTACTAATTAAAATACATACCCGTAGAATCATCTACGTCAACCTTCTTGTTGTCCATGGTGTGATTTAAATCCATGAAGTTTCCACGAAGCCATGAAAATATGACATAACTGCTAACTCGCAGATCCGATGGAGGCATAATTCTGAGATAGGTAATAATCAGATCAGATGGAGTAGACTGTTGGTTGAAATATATTGGGTCTCCTGTGATAGGCTGTCACGACCCGCACCCGGTATAGAGGCACGAGAAGTGGGTACGCCCAGCCTACGCCGCAGTGTCGGCGGTAGTAAACTGTCTTAGGTTGCTAACTAATCTCATGCAGTGTATAAAAAGTACTTGTCCAGATATCAGCTCCGAATGGAGGACAAGTAAAGGGTATGATCTACTCAAACACAGTCTAAACACGAAAAGATAACACAGAAGTTACACCTAAGGAATTAAAGACAACAACAACTAACTACTAAAATAATACAACAATGTCTCAAACAAACTTAATACAACTCAATCTCTTAACTTTAATACAACAAGTCAAAACATGAAAGCTAAAGTAGTCTACTAGCTAATCTCCTGAATCACTCCTGAGAGTCGGGACCAAAGGTAGCTAATCCCTCGCCAGGTCCATGGTAAGCAGGGCATGTGTCCTCAGGATTATCATCTGTAATATTTTCAACAGGTCCAATCAGGACGGGAACGAGTACAACTCATCTAGAAAAACCCAAGTAAATGACAAAGAACTATAAAGCAGTTATAGACAGTTTTATTGATGAGCATGGCAGTTTTATACAGGTAATGATGGCATAGAGAAACAGTAAGATACAAGAAAAGAAAGGTAACTAAAACAAGAGAAGAATCATGGCAATGAAGACTGTAATAAAAGCTAACTTAACTAGAATATCATGTGTGAGTCCAGACAGTACGATATAAGTCTAATGTAATTCCAGTATGAGTCCAGTCCATATAATCCGATACCAGATGATTTCCAGTACAAGATGAGTCCAACAGTGATCAATGAATCCAGGGTGGGTCCAACTATGATCTAACAGTGTGTTTTAAAATACCGAGGTCGACATGTAAACGGCTGTAGGTATCAGGCACATCTCTCACTGATCGGGCAAGAGATGGCTATGCTTCCGGTAGATTCCAGTAGGAGATTTCGAATTTGGGGTATGTCTACATGTCTTACTCAATATTTCCCCGCCCAGCAAGTGAATCCAAAATCGACAAAAGAATCGAGATGAGTCTGGCCAATATATAATGATTCCAGAAATGATTCCGGAATGATACTAATGACTCCAGTAATAGAGGCCAGCAAGTAAGGTATGTGTCGATACATGAATCCAGAAATATTCATACGTGTTGATACAGAGAATCACATAGAACTAACTAGAACTGAAATACAGTAATCGACAAATAAATGAGAGAACTATCAGAGAATGTACTCGTCTGATACTCTGGAAAGAGTAATGTAATATCAGATGTCTGTACCAGGGTCACAATGTCCTAAAATAGAGCAATACAGTTATGACATGTCCAAAATGAAGGTAAATGAAATCTACAATACAATCTATATGAATTCTAAGCCAATCTAGGTCAAAGTCAAACTTGGTCAACACTACAGTCAAACTAAGTCATACAAGGTCAAACAAAGTTAAACAAGTCTAATCTAGGTTAAAGTCAACTCTTGGTCAAATATTCTAGCCAAACTAGTTAAGTTATCTAGGGTTTAGTCAATAATGGTCAGATTAGTCAATACTAGTCAACATGGTCAAGCTAGGTCAAAGTCTAGGTCAATCTTAGACTAACTAAGGTTTTGGTTAATCATAGACTAGTCAATAAGGTAATTAGGTTAATCTTGACTAATGGTCAACATCCAGTCAAACTCTATAAGGCTAACTCAAACCATCATAGGCTAACATGTCTTAGAATACCTAAGATACTATACTACAATTACCTATACAAAGTATACCACACATAAATACATATAGTACAATACCAACCTTAATCCTATAATCAAGCTAATCCCATTCTCCAACTCAAGTCACGACTCAACTCTAAGTATCTCACTTAACCCCATACATATCTTCATCTATATAGGATTACCCTCATAATCTATATGGTTAACCTAATCATCTAGTTAGGGTTTAGTCAAACCTTAGTCAAATAGTCCTTCTATGTTCATCCAAGTCATTTCTAGGTCAATTTGGTCAAGGTTTGACCTATAGTTGACTTTGGTCAACAATGGTCAACAATGGTCAATTATCTAGTCAAACTAGGTCTACTAGACCTATTGGTCAATCCTAACTTGCTACTAACCATAGGCTACTAATCCTAGGGCACTATGGCATATATACATTACATATATACATAGGCCATAGGCTAAGATATCAAGTCTATATCATATATATACATATCTAATTTACATGCCCAACTATATATATAATACCATAATTTATATATATATATATATATATATATATATATATATATATATATATATATATATATATATATATATATATATATATATATATATATAATACCCTTATATATATATAACATATATATATATATATATATATATATATATATATATATATATATATATAGGTAGAGAGAGAGAGAGGAATGGAAGTGAGAGATGGTGAGGCAGTGGTGTGTCACTGTGACAGTGGGAGGGGGATTAATCTCAGAAATCTGAGATGGGAACCCATAACACTCACACACACACATATATGCATATATATACATATATACATACATACCTATATACATACATACACACACATACATACACTCACATACTCACATACACACACACATACATATATACATATGTATACAATATATATATATACCCAAAAATACGTATACATATTCATAAAAATCAATTTAAAATTCAATTTAAATACTGAAAAATAACTGGGATTTACTGTTCATGACTGAACATATAGGTAAATCCCAAAATTGATACAAAACCTAACTAATACCCTAATCTAAGGGTTGGTAATCGAGCCCCTAGGTGTACATGTGTCGTAGGTGTCCCTAGGAGTCCACCATGACACGACACGGCGTGTCCAGTGTCAAAAAACCTAAATCGGGTAAATATAGTGTACAGGAATTGCACTGTATCGTGCACGAGTTCATGTGTCTCGTGGACACGACACAAGGGTCTAGAAGTCTCGTGATCACGTGGGTAGATTCGCCTATGGTATACCCTAAGTGTTCAGCACCCTGATTCGAGTCGGGGTCGTGTCGTGTTCGAGTAAGAGAGGCGTATCAGAGCTTCGAGTTCGTGTTTACAGTGTCACTGAGTGACCAGTGCAGAGGCGATTTCGTGTCCGATATGACACGTGGTCGCATGAAACTTCGTGGGTGGGTTGTCAGAGGGTGCCCCTACCCTCGTGCCAAGTGGCACGTGTCCACGTGTTGTGTCGTGTCCGCAATCAGTGTCGGGTAGCAGGACAACGTGCACAGTCTCGTGCACGCGTGTCGAAGGGTCGTGTGCTCCACAGTGGCACGTAGAGCCTTGTGTTTGTGTCAGTGGGTAGGTGGGGTGGTTAGGTTTGTGTCTAGGTTTCTGTATCGTGTCCACAACACGTGTAGACACGACACGAAGTGTCAAACAGTGGGGTTTTTCAGTGTGCACAGTAGTTTATAACAGTGTGTTCGTGTCCCGTTTTGGACACGGACACGACTCGAAGTGTGCTCAGTCAACTAGGGTTGTGTCCTACATGTCTAGGGCTACCCAAAAATATAATTTATTTTGAAAATAATAACTTTTGTTCCTAAGTGGCATTTCACCAAATACTGCAATTAAGACACAGATACGTGTCCGATATGGACACCAAACCAAGCCTATTTCCTACCAAACTTGACCTACAGTTAGGGTATACCTATATGCATGCATTTATGAAGAAAAATCACAATAATAACTAGGTTTGGGGATTTTTACCTATGAGTACAAGATCCTCAAATATAAGCCTATTTGAATGAAATCCTCCTTCAACTCCCAATGTCCAAAGCTCCACAATTCCTTGTTAGCAAGCCACAATTGGTATCCTCTAGTGTAGGGGAGTCCAATGCAAGAAACTAGGCTCAATTTGGAGTTGAAATGGTTAAGTGGTGAGGGTGTGAAGTTGTAGGAAAAATAGGTTTTTAGTGTATGTAAAAATGACATGAATGGAGGGGGGGTGTTTATATAGGATGGGGGTAGGGTGTGGCTGCCATGGGGGGGGGGGGGGGGGGGTAGGGGGTAGATATTTAGGGTTCATCCACCTAGCAAAACTTAGCTCCTAAGTCTTTGACTAAGGGGATAGATATTTTAGGTTTCTAGGAAATATCTAAAAGTAAAATATCTAGATATTATCAAACCTAGATATTTACACATAAAGCTAATATCTAACATTAGCCTCCTAGGTTAGTGACTAATATCTAGATTAGTGCTAAACTAGGTTAGGAGCTAACATGACACTAATCAACTAATTAAATAATAATAAACTACATAAATCCAAATAAATTCTAATAAATTACCAAAATACCCTTTTGACTAAAAAGTGGTAATTTGATATCCTAATCACATGGTTAGGCTTACATGGTCATGGTTAGTCTCTAGGTTATGAAATCTCTAGGGTTTACACTAGGGTTATACTAGTAAAATCATAAAGTCATAAGCCATGACTTAGAAAATAGTTTTAATCTTACTAAAATTCACAAAAATCATATCATGACTAAAATACCATTAATAAATAATAAAAATAATAAATTTTTAAAAATACCCCAATTTCAGAAAACTGGGTGTTACAAGTCTACCCTCCTTAGAAAAATTTCGTCCTCGAAATTAAGATAGTCGTACTCCTTCTAGGTCAAACCCCCAGTCAATCAGAGTCAAAAGATAACATGCAATCATAGTCCTACTGGTCGTGATTCCACAGTCTTGAACATGGTAACTACACTATCTAGCACTTCACAAGCATATCCTGACAGGTACTAATGGAATCATACAACAAGATGGGACAGGAAGGACAAAAAAAACAAACCTGCTAACCCGTCACCTGCAGCGTTGGTCTCCTCGACCGTCATCGCAAAAGCTCCACCCCTCTGGTGCTGAGCTACAGGTGGCCTAGCTCCCTTATAAGGAGGTGCAATAGGACAATCCATCTTCTGGTGAGTATCAGACCCACAGGTATAGCAAACCTTCAGCCTCTTCCTACACTGCTCCCTGATGTGTCCCTGCTTCCTGCAGTATGAACAACTGATCGTCTTCGGGTCCTGGCCTCGATACTGATGGTGCACCTGTTGAAATGGCCTCTGCTGCTGTCGGGGTCCCGGGGCTCTAACTGGCAGGGTCGAATGATGTGGTGTGGGAGGATGATATGTCTGCTGGTGTAGCGTCGGCACTTTCTGCTGGAAAGCCTGACGCTTGGAGGGTCCCTCAATGTGTACAGAAGCCGGCCTCTTGCAAGATAGAAGACGCTCCTCGATACTCCGGGCTAACTCTAAGCTCTGGTAGTAGTCAATCATACCGTTTGCCACTATAAGAATGCCAATGTCTGGAACTAGTCCATGGCAAAACCTACGGGTCATCTTCTCAGGGTCAGCAACTAGACTAGGAGCGAAACGGCTCAGGCGACTAAACTCTGCCGCATACTCGTCGACAGAACGGTTCCCCTGGTGGATGTTCTGGAATCGTAGCCCCATGGCTACCCTAGCGGTGGTCGAGAAGAATTTCTTCTTGAACTGGGTCTTGAACTGATCCCAAGTGGCTCTCCCTCTCGCGAATAACGACTCATTTCGAAACCAAACTCCTGCCAAGTCTATCAGCAAAAATCCCGCTGCCTCGACCTGGAGGTCATCCGGCATCCTAACTCCAATGAGCTTCCTCTCTACCGAGTCTAACCAGTCATCTGCTACTACTATGCCCTCAGTCCCTAAGAACTCCTTGGGATTCAGACCCATGAAGTCCTTGATCGTCCCCGCTCTCTGCCGCGGCTCTATAGGTGGTGTGATCACGGTGCGTTCCTCGGAATGCTCCATGCTCTGGCGGAGTAGGATGGTCTGTTCCTGATGAGTTACTAGGAACCCCTGGATCAGAATGAGCAGTTGGTTCCCGTCGAGTGTGACGGAAGCCTGGGTAGGTATAGTGATAGGGGGTGGTGGAAGTATTGGCTCCTGCTGGGACTGTGAGGTAGAAGGTGGTGGAGGCATCTGGGTTTGTAGATCTGTGGAGTGGGGGAAAGTGGTAGGTGGAGGTGTATCAGTCAACTGGTCAGCTGACTAGATGGGGAGTGTGCCATTCTCAGGTGAGACATACCAGGATGAACGAGTAAGCACCATCTAATTACAATAAAAAGGACTTATAAGGACTCTTTAAAGCAAAACAATCATAGACAAGAAAATCTAATTATAATAGCAAGCATGTGTTGTATTTCCTATGTTGCAATCCTAGTATTCCTCTAGGTGTTCTAAGCGTCATTCCTAATGTTGTCTAATTACCTTAAGTTTCTAATTGCAGGCATGCTTGGTACAATAACGTAACCAAACAATTTAGTCGACGAGACCTGCATGGGGGCACCACTAAAAATGTGTCACGACCCGCACCCTGTATAGAGGCACGAGAAGTGGGTACGCCCAGCCTACGCCGCAGTGTCGGCGGTAGTAAGCTGTCCTAGGTTGCTAACTAATCTCATGCAGTGTATAAAAAGTACTTGTCCAGATATCAACTCCGAATGGAGGACAAGTAAAGGGTATGATCTACTCAAACACAGTCTAAACACGAAAAGATAACACATAAGTTATATCTAAGGAATTAAAGATA
Organism: Iris pallida; assembly: GCA_029216955.1. Classification (NCBI taxonomy): domain Eukaryota; kingdom Viridiplantae; phylum Streptophyta; class Magnoliopsida; order Asparagales; family Iridaceae; genus Iris; species Iris pallida. Next base: position 2,045,434 of record JANAVB010044419.1, read on the forward strand.
ACAACAACTAACTACTAAAATAATACAACAATGTCTCAAACAAACATAATACAACTCAATCTCTTAACTTTAATACAACAAGTCAAAACATGAAAGCTAAAGTAGTCTACTAGCTAATCTCCTGAATAACTCCTGAGAGTCGGGACCAAAGGTAGCTAATCCCTCGCCAGGTCCATGGTAAGCAGGGCATGTGTCCTCAGGATTATCATCTGTAATATTTTCAACAGGTCCAATCAGGACGGGAACGAGTACAACTCATCTAGAAAAATCCAAGTAAATGACAAAGAACTATAAAGTAGTTATAGACAGTTTTATTGATGAGCATGGCAGTTTTATACAGGTAATGATGGCATAGAGAAACAGTAAGATACAAGAAAAGAAAGGTAACTAAAACAAGAGAAGAATCATGGCAATGAAGACTGTAATAAAAGCTAACTGAACTAGAATATCATGTGTGAGTCCAGACAGTACGATATAAGTCTAATGTAATCCCAGTATGAGTCCAGTCCATATAATCCGATACCAGATGATTTCCAGTACAAGATGAGTCCAACAGTGATCAATGAATCCAGGGTGGGTCCAACTATGATCTAACAGTGTGTTTTAAAATACCGAGGTCGACATGTAAACGGCTGTAGGTATCAGGCACATCTCTCACTGATCGGGCAAGAGATGGCTATGCTTCCGGTAGATTCCAGTGGGAGATTCCGGATTTGGGGTATGTCTACATGTCTTACTCAATATTTCCCCGCCCAGCAAGTGAATCCAAAATCGACAAAAGAATCGAGATGAGTCTGGCCAATATATAATGATTCCAGAAATGATTCCGGAATGATACTAATGACTCCAGTAATAGAGGCCAGCAAGTAAGGTATGTGTCGATACATGAATCCAGAAATATCCATACGTGTTGATACAGAGAATCACATAGAACTAACTAGAACTGAAATACAGTAATCGACAAATAAATGAGAGAACTATCAGAGAATGTACTCGCCTGATAATCTGAAAAGAGTAATGTAATATCAGATGTCTGTACCAGGGTCACAATGTCCTAAAATAGAGCAATACAGTTATGACATGTCCAAAATGAAGGTAAATGAAATCTATAATGCAATCTATATGAATTCTAAGCCAATCTAGGTCAAAGTCAAACTTGGTCAACACTACAGTCAAACTAAGTCATACAAGGTCAAACAAAGTTAAACAAGTCTAATCTAGGTTAAAGTCAACTCTTGGTCAAATATTCTAGCCAAACTAGTTAAGTTATCTAGGGTTTAGTCAATAATGGTCAGATTAGTCAATACTAGTCAACATGGTCAAGCTAGGTCAAAGTCTAGGCCAATCTTAGACTAACTAAGGTTTTGGTTAATCATAGACTAGTCAATAAGGTAATTAGGTTAATCTTGACTAATGGTCAACATCCAGTCAAACTCTATAAGGCTAACTCAAACCATCATAGGCTAACATGTCTTAGAATACCTAAGATACTATACTACAATTACCTATACAAAGTATACCACACATAAATACATATAGTACAATACCAACCTTAATCCTATAATCAAGCTAATCCCATTCTCCAACTCAAGTCATGACTCAACTCTAAGTATCTCACTTAACCCCATACATATCTTCATCTATATAGGATTACCCTCATAATCTATATGGTTAACCTAATCATCTAGTTAGGGTTTAGTCAAACCTTAGTCAAATAGTCCTTCTATGTTCATCCAAGTCATTTCTAGGTCAATTTGGTCAAGGTTTGACCTATAGTTGACTTTGGTCAACAATGGTCAACAATGGTCAATTATCTAGTCAAACTAGGTCTACTAGACCTATTGGTCAATCCTAACTTGCTACTAACCATAGGCTACTAATCCTAGGGCACTATGACATATATACATTACATATATACATAGGCCATAGGCTAAGATATCAAGTCTATATCATATATATACATATCTAATTTACATACCCAACTATATATATAATACCATAATTTATATATATATATACCCATACACATATATATAATACCCTTATATATATATAACATATATATATATATATATAGGTATATAGGTAGAGAGAGAGAGAGGAATGGGAGTGAGAGATGGTGAGGCAGTGGTGTGTCACTGTGACAGTGGGAGGGGGATTAATCTCAGAAATCTGAGATGGGAACCCATAACACTCACACACACACATATATGCATATATATACATATATACATACATATCTATATACATACATACACACACATACATACACTCACATACTCACATACACACACACATACATATATACATATGTATACAATATATATATACCCAAAAATACGTATACATATTCATAAAAATCAATTTGAAATTCAATTTAAATACTGAAAAATAACAGGGATTTACTGTTCATGACTGAACATATAGGTAAATCCCAAAATTGATACAAAACCTAACTAATACCCTAATCTAAGGGTTGGTAATCGAGCCCCTAGGTGTACATGTGTCGTAGGTGTCCCTAGGAGTCCACCACGACACGACACGGCGTGTCCAGTGTCAAAAAACCCAAATCGGGTAAATACAGTGCACAGGAATTGCACTGTATCGTGCACGAGTTCATGTGTCTCGTGGACACGACACAAGGGTCTAGAAGTCTCGTGATCACGTGGGTAGATTCGCCTATGGTTACCCTAAGTGTTCAGCACCCTGAACCGAGTCGGGGTTGTGTCGTGTCCGAGTAAGAGAGGCGTATCAGAGCCTCGAGTTCGTGTTTACAGTGTCAGTAAGTGACCAGTACAGAGGCGATTTCGTGTCCGATACGACACGTGGTCGCATGAAACTTCGTGGGTGGGTTGTCAGAGGGTGCCCCTACCCTCGTGCCAAGTGGCACGTGTCCACGTGTTGTGTCGTGTCCGCAATCAGTGTCGGGTAGCAGGACAGCGTGCACAGTCTCGTGCACGCGTGTCGAAGGGTCGTGTGCTCCACACGTGGCACGTAGAGCCTTGTGTTTGTGTCAGTGGGTAGGTGGGGTGGTTAGGTTTGTGTCTAGGTTTCTGTATCGTGTCCACGACACGTGTAGACACGACACGAAGTGTCAAACAGTGGGGTTTTTCAGTGTGCACAGTGGTTTATAACAGTGTGTTCGTGTCCCGTTTTAGACACGGACACGACTCGAAGTGTGCTTAGTCAACTAGGGTTGTGTCCTACATGTCTAGGGCTACACAAAATTATAATTTGTTTTGGAAAATAATAACTTTTGTTCCTAAGTGGCATTTCACCAAACACTGCAATTAAGACACAGATACGTGTCCGATACGGACATCAAACCAAGCCTATTTCCTGCCAAACTTGACCTACAGTTAGGGTATACCTATATGCATGCATTTATGAAGAAAAATCACAATAATAACTAGGTTTGGGGATTTTTACCTATGAGTGCAAGATCCTCAAATATAAGCCTATTTGAATGAAATCCTCCTTCAACTCCCAATGTCCAAAGCTCCACAATTCCTTGTTAGCAAGCCATAATTGGTATCCTCTAGTGTAGGGGAGTCCAATGCAAGAAACTAGGCTCAATTTGGAGTTGAAATGGTTAAGTGGTGAGGGTGTGAAGTTGTAGGAAAAATAGGTTTTTAGTGTATGTAAAAATGACATGAATGAAGGGGGGGGGGGGTGTTTATATAGGATGGGGGTAGGGTGTGGCTGCCATGGGGTGGGTAGGGGGTAGATATTTAGGGTTCATCCACCTAGCAAAACTTAGCTCCTAAGTCTTTGACTAAGGGGATAGATATTTTAGGTTTCTAGGAAATATCTAAAAGTAAAATATCTAGATATTATCAAATCTAGATATTTACACATAAAGCTAATATCTAACATTAGCCTCCTAGGTTAGTGACTAATATCTAGATTAGTGCTAAACTAGGTTAGGAGCTAACGTGACACTAATCAACTAATTAAATAATAATAAATTACATAAATCCAAATAAATTCTAATAAATTACCAAAATACCCTTTTGACCAAAAAGTGGTAATTTGATATCCTAATCACATGGTTAGGCTTACATGGTCATGGTTAGTCTCTAGGTTATGAAATCTCTAGGGTTTACACTAGGGTTATACTAGTAAAATCATAAAGTCATAAGCCATGACTTAGAAAATAGTTTTAATCTTACTAAAATTCACAAAAATCATATCATGACTAAAATACCATTAATAAATAATAAAAATAATAAATTTTCAAAAATACCCCAATTTTAGAAAACTGGGTGTTACATAGGCAATCCCAATATGTTTGCGACATCACATAGCGTGATCGTCATCTCCCCAACTGGAAGTTGAAAAGTATTGCGTTCGGGCCACCAACGTTCAGCAAGACTTAAAATAAGATGAACGTCGTGAATGAGAAATTTAATTTGGTCTAAATATTGAAACCCGAAAGAATGGACCAAGGCCTTTTGGACGTCATTTAACACCCACGTGTCATATTGTCTCTCTTTCCGCCAATTTTCATGCTCTCGGAGACGTAATTTCAGATCATGATCGAATAACTATTAAAAATTAAAAAATAACATTTAAAATATTACTAACTAAAATGAACATTTACACAATTTAATTAAAATAACATTTAAGACAATATAGTAAAAACATGACAATCGACCATTGACCTAATATATTTTTCATCCAAATTATTGAGATTAAAAAAAAATTACCTCTCCGGTAAATATTTTATCGGATATATGATTTTCACGTTGCTTCATAATCAACTCCGTAGTCGGTCCACCGGAATACGACCATCGTTAGCCATCTGCTGTGATTGTGAAGAAAAGAGAGATGAGTACTTGGTTGGGACTCTGAGAAGAAAAATGAGAATATCTGAGTTCGTGTGAAGAAGAGGAGGAGCGATTGAGAATTATATAGAGGAGAGGCAGCCGCTGTTTTGGAAAAACAAGCAGCAAAACCCCCCTCCCAAGCAAAGAACAATGGGCAAAGAAAAAGAAGAAGGAAAAAATAAAAACAAACGGCCAAAGCGAGAGAGAGGAAAAAAGAAGAAGAACAAGAAAAGGTGGAGCCGTCATCTCACTTGGAGGCTCACCTTAGGGACCGCCAATTGAGTTGGAGGCTCCCCTTGGACCGCCAACTCAGTTAGAGTTGTGTCCCGTAGTTTGTAATTTCCCCAAAAATTTTCCTCTGAGCACAAAAGAAAATTTCTGAAAAAATAATGAAAGTGGTGGGATTGAAACTTGAAAGCACGTGGAAGAGTCCAGAAATAATGAAACAAGTGGTTCCTTGTTGCTGCTTTAATTGGAATGGACGAGTTTCAAAAATTCCAGTTGGCCCACCCCCAAATGTTAGAATGGGACGAGACCGGTTTACTCAAAGAATGACAAGAGGTCATTCCTAATGGGCCAAGTGGGGCTCTAGAGAAGCACAATTTTTCATTCATTCATTCTCCAATGGCCCCGTCTGCCTCCTATTCTCACTTAAAAAACATTGATCGAAGGAATAATAGAATGTACGCAAAGGACAAATGAACCAGTCAAAAACCTCTTTGGTGAGGATTAGTAGCATACAGTTCCATGACATGATTTGATAGAACAAAGCTTTTTTTCCAATACAAAACACAATATGTAGGATCATAAGGAACACAGCTATCATTTGAACAGGCTCCTACTTCAACTGCATCAGACCTGGCTTGAACTGATTGAATCAGAATGCTTAGGTCAGTTGAGCAACTGCGCTCACTATAAACACGCAATCGATCTCCCTAATCTTAAACCCTAACAATTAAGATGCAAGCCATGTAATCCAATGCTATGCAGAAGAAAGATCCATGAGGTTCCTGCTCATGCATGAACAAAGTATAGTATCACTACTTCAAACACAAATATTTATTTCCTGCAGCAGTAGGTAGCATGTCCACAACCACCATTTACAATAACTTGGATGTATCTAGACTCTCCCCAGTCACAACTAAATAGGCTCAAATGAAAACATGTCTAGAACTGGAACACAAACCATGTAACTATATTGGTGGCAAATGGAGAGAGAAATCATTTCTCATTTCTGGGGTCCAAGAAACTTGAAACAGTTCAAGTGCAAAAAAACATTGAATCAATTAATTCCCAACCACATTGCTCCAAGATTGCATTTGCAGCATCACGCGCAGTTAGTGGAACCACACTTCAAACTTTGTCTGCCATGTACATTAGTATGGCTTCCCGTGCCAGCCAGGTCGCAAACCATGCATAAATGGAAAAAATATATATAATATATATCCGACTACAAAAAGCATTTGATTGCTGAGACAGCAAATTAATATTTAGAACTAGAAACAAGAACTCCATTTACCAACCAATAATCAAAAGTACATGTGAAGTGCAAACATACAATCATTGTTAAATTATGAACTAAAGATTCATGAATTAGATTTTCCAGATGGCAACAAAAGCCTTAGGACTCACGACATGGACATTGAGCTGGAGTGAAGCCATCTACCCACTCCAATGGACTACTAAAGGTATATGCTTGTTCTGCAACGCAGATCTTTGATAAGAATATCCAACGAATCTTTTAACTTGAATGTTTATCCCTGATCAGTCATCGATGGAAAGAAAACATTCCTGAAAGAAAAACATAATTAAGTAAATCTAACTGCAGTCAAACAACCGTGACCCACTCTTACAGCATAAATTGATAAAGGAGGATAACTGTAAGGAAATACCACCAGTCCGATTAGTGTATCATTATCTTTGAGATGGGCTAAGCAAAAAGGGAAGAAAAAGAAGCAATGCAATAACAAACCCTTAGCCCTTGCATTCCATCCAAGCCAAAGATGTGTACAGAAGTTTGAGAATGGAAGTTTACCCAAGTATTTAGCAGTATATAAGCTCCTGCTTAACAGCAAATGACAATTTTCAAGCAAAGATTAAAAAAAAACACAATGTGAAAATGCAGATATAGTTTCAATAGCGTTTAAGTAGTATTAATCACATTGTAACAAGTAACTTACAACAGTCAGGGTGGTAATTATAAGTCCTCATTGTAAAATTCACTGTATCAAATATAAACATGACATTTAGAAAATAGCTAGTTAATAGAACAGTATCGACAAAAAATAATAAAATAGTCTTTTGTCCAATTTACTGAAACAGTGTAACCGTATTGTACTGGCTTAGTTATTGCTATAATACTCCTTAAAGTCGCTAACAATAAAATACATAATAATATACTGAAGTATGCACTTTCTCACAGATATATACCTTGTCAAGCTATGATACATAATTTATAAATACCCAAGAGTGGAAGACAGAATAAAATGAATATGCATCAAATTACTTGAAAGGATAAATAATTATATCTTTGCTCCAATGTAACCTTCACCTGAATTGTTAGCTTATTCAATTCAATCTAAAACTTATATAAAGCTAAACATCTAGGAACCATCGTCAAGAACTTGAGATGATTCACTCGTCAGACGATCATTATATTGATATTTAACTATGATTTGAATAATAACTTCTTGGTGGAAGGTATAGTCGTATACATTTCCTCTAGTTCTTTGTGGAGCAAAAACCTTTAGAGATGGATCTTCCAAAAATCCCAATGTGAAGTTTGCAATCTAATGGATTTTCCAATAACTTATACTATAAAATCTCTAATTTACTGCAAGAAATACTATCTTAAAATTTTACCACCTGTTCTTTGCAAAATGATCACAAATTACTAAAGAATGAATATACAATTTTTTGAACTGCATTCCCCTAACCCCTATGTATACAAGGCTAACATATGATTATCAAAAACATTTATTTAGTCATTCACGACCAACCTATGTTGTTACGGGCGACGCCTAGGCGCGCCCGATTTGAACAGGTCGTCTCGACCTGCATATTTTACTGCAGTGTAAGGCGAGGGCCGCCTAGGCGCGCCTAGGCGGGTGCCCAGATTCGCCCAGGGGAGACAACTGCGGGCGCCTAGGCAGTGGATCTCAGGATGGGCTATGGGCTTTTTGCTAATATTTTTTTTGGACTTTAGGGTTATTATTGTTGCTAAAACAGGTGCTATTATAAAAATTGCTGCTGTTTGCTGCCTTCTGCTACTGCTATTGTTGTCTTTTGCTACTGCTACTGTTGTCTTCTCCCTCTTATTGTAATCTGCTACTGCTGCTGCAGCCTTCTGCTACTACTATTGCGGCCTTATGCTACTGTTGCTGCTGACTTTTGCTACTGCTGCTGCCTACAATGTTTACACAGGTTTAGAGACCCAGAAATCTGGGCGGACGCCTAGGCGTGCCTAGGCGAGGCGGGCATGGTCTCGCCTCGCCTCGCCTCGCCTAGCGTCCAATACAACACAGCGACCACCATAGACCTGTATGATGACAAGATTAACAAGGCCGTTATCCAAGACTCATGTTAAATACATGGTTGTTAGGATTTACAGTACAATGATATATACACTTTTTGTGCAACTAAACTCATAGTTGGCATTGTCAATGATATGCTTGTTGGGTTGTATCTCGCATCCGGTTGAGTGCTTGAGCACTCAAATTTGGTGGCAATATAAACCAAGTTGTGTAGAAAGTTTAATCCCACGTCGGATAGATAGTAGGACGAGGTATGAATATATGACATTGGTCCTATACTTGAAATGAATTTTCCTTCTCAAGTCACATAGGTCAGATCCACTATCATACCTCTTGGATCAACTCTGGTTGAGGTCTCATCGTGTTCCCAACATTTGGATAAGAACACAAGATTATAAGTAGGGATAGATTGAGCGCTCCACTTGCTTGAAGACATATTAGTGACACGTGCATGATACGTATAACCAAAATCAACACGACTCCTCCCAAGTTGCCTCCTAGGTGGAGCGTCTCCATCAGGTTGTCAGAGCTAGGACCAAGGTTGGAGTGATTATAAGATCCCACTCCCAAGGTGATGAAAGTCATACAGTTTCACCATAATTTGCAGTATCAACCCATTCCGATACGGCCGATATTAATACGATTTGGCATGTCTCGATCCGTTGCCGACCGCTACTCATAGTGACTGATACAACGTAGGGGTCTCTTTCCCAGTCAATTCGGAAGAAACAAATTAAACGAAAAAGACCAATAAAAAAAGTTGTACACACATGTAAATAACGAAAACTTACTTATCGCAAGTAAACCAATCAACAAGGGTGACTATTATTTCATTCAATTTCAAAACTTAAAAAACAACACAAACTCGTTAAACTTGTGACTAAATGTATAAAATATTTCTCTAAATTTTTTAATAAATATTTTCTTTCCGATACCAAAAAATCCGATACTCCGATCCGAAACCATTGATACTGCCAATACCATCGATCTTAATACTCATAAGAAGGGTCTTATTCTGATTTTGGCACTACAAACCTTGGTTTGCACACAACAGTGTTGTGGTTTGACTTCAAAGATGGGTATAGTTGTAGGGTCCAAGGTGGAGCAAGACGTGTGGTTAGCACCCACTAATGTGGTTTATAAAGGTGCTGGTTTAACTCTGTATTCAAATGGATCAGAATGATAATATGTTCAATGTTCATCCGGATTAGGTTCAACCAGCTCGAGCTCATCCGGATAATGGAGATTGATGGGTTTCACATTTGGTTATATGCTCAAATGTTCTGAGAACGCCGGACAAGGCATTCAGTTCAAGGTGTATAGGTTCAACCAGGGTTGAATTAGTGGTCAAACCAGGTTGAAACTATGACTATAACTTACTTTTGGATATTTGCCAAGATGTGTGGCATTGTTACCTATTGCAAATAACCTTTCCTACACAAATTCAATAATAGTACAACCTTATAATAGGTTAAGCTCCATAAAAGATCTGATAAAGGTTAAGCTCCATACAAGATTTGATAAAGGTTTACACAAATTCAATAATAGTACAACGTTAGAACGTGTCAAATCATTTTCACTAGTATCGGTTGATTTCTAATACATAATTTGATTTCTAATAAACAGTTTAATCATTAATCTTATTCAATATAAAGTAATCATTTACTTAACAACGTTGTTAACACAAAGATCAAAAGTTAAATACATGAAATCAATTTACCAAGTAGATTTGTGAAAAGTCAAAAACTTTAAAGAAGACATATCATGCATTGATTATGTAATTGTCACATGCAACAGTTATTGACCTACCTTTACAGGCTACAAATTAAAGTGACATGTAAAGCTTTTGGAAAACTGATTCAGTTTTAAACTTATGGTTCAACCACGTAAACCGTGTCCAGTTCACTAACCAGTTAATACAGTTTTGAAGCTGGTTTACCTGATCTGATACCAGTTTATTGTCAAACAGGTCCTTAAGCTCCATAGAACCGGGCCTACCAGCCGGTTCCCGGTTTTTTTGGTCCAGTTCTTAGAACATTGTTATATGGGATTGATCCTGGACTTAACAAAGGATTTCCCTTTTAAGTAGTCATATATCATATCCAAAATCATACCTCATGGATCAACTCTACTTCGGGTCTCGACTCTCACCGTGTGCCCAACAATGCCAACCCCAAAAGTTAACATTTAACATCCTTACTCATGGTGAGCTATCAGACTAACCTTATAAACAATATTAGAGGTTGAGATATAATAATTAGAAACATTATTGACGGTGCTAAGAAACTAATGGCACTTAATAACATTTTTTCGCATTGAGAAGTGGTTAAACTGATTCTTATAATATATATATTAAGTCATCCACAAGGTATTGTATGGAACAAACTAGTATCACTGCATGAAGACTTTTTTTTATATCCAGCTTCTTTAAGGTGTTATTGCAACTGTAGTATTGTTTTCTTGCCAGTTCAATACATAACGTTCTTTTATTTCGTTTGCCCCTTATCTGAGAAATACCATCCTCCTTTGCATTAATCTACACTAAGATGTTATTGCAACTGTAGCTTTTGTCGAGAATGTCTTCATCTTTTTTACCCTTACCTTAAATTGTGATCATGTAGCTTACGTCCTGACAGTCACACTGATTGTTGTCAATGGCATCCTGACAGTAACCTCTCCCCTTATATTTAACTTTAGCAACTTCTAACTTCCCACGATGCTTTCATTCCTTATTATGTATTGCCTTCAATCTACCTTGTTGTACTTTTTTGATCAACACCTAAACTTTTGAAATTGTTTGTTAATTTCTAACACGTAAAGACCATTGCTGGTTTTGCAGAGACATCAAATAGAAATCTCCTTTCTAAGCATGGTCTTCTGAAGTCGTATAATATTCCACAAATATTTACTTCAATCCTTCATCCTGCTTTGGTTCGAGAAATTAACCACCCTTGAGTTACTTTGTTCTCTCATCAACAACAAAAAACACGTCTGCAAAGAACATGTCATGGGATTTCTCGAATTGGAGAAGTTGATTTGACGAAAACTCATCCAAAATCCAACACCAAATATTCAATTTCCAGCACCAGATGAACAATGTCCAGCAAAAACGAAATATTTCCAGTAATAAATGAATTAGTGGAACACCAGTTTCTGATAATTCCATACCAAAGATGAGGTTCCAGGGTTGAAAGTGAACAAACATAAGAGAAATTAATAGTTATGGTCAGGTGTTGTTCTGAGACCAGTTATTAAGAGTGACAATGGCATGTTATAACTTAAAATGTGAATATAAAGGTAAAGCACAAATATAAGTCCCAAGCGTTGCGCCGGGCATCTAAATAAAAAACAAACTAAGGGACGGAACTATCAAGATAACTTTCATAAGTTATTGGACGAGTACCAATTAATTCATCAATATACAGAATAGCTCAGACTAATAATTTATACATGTACAGAATAGCCAACGGGCAGCAGTAATGATTTCTTTCAGTATTTTTCATCCAACAGATTCTCCCTAGTATTAAGGATTTAAACACTCAAACACAGAAGTTCTGAAACGGATTCAATCAACTTATTGCACAAAACAGTATCAATTTCAATATGACTCCATATAACAGGTTTACAGGAATATTTTTAGACAACAGCAATATCCTGAAATAAATCTTTACAAGGCCTTGTCTGCTTAGCAAATTTTATAGAGAACTTGGACAGGCTTAATAATGTTGCCCGATAAAAAAAGTGCCATTAGTTTCATGCCATCCAAAGAGTAGTCCCTTTCTAAGGTTTGATCATGAGAAAAAGTGATAAATCTTAAACTTGTGTGGCTGATAGGGGCATTTTTGGTACATAATGCAAATGAAATTCTACTAAGCAGCACTAAGGATTTTTAGACAAATGATGAAATGAAAGAACTGAATAAAACCAATAAGAACAAATTTAACCTTCAACAACAGCATTTACTATCTACACTAAAAGGACAATGTAATTTTGTAAACAAGTAACTATCCTTACCAACTAGGATGATTGTTGAGCATCTAACTTCACCCCTCCAACATCTGTTGTTCCAATATTATCTTCTGTTTGCACATCATTACCACTTTGATTCAACCTGCCGTTGGCAGGACATGCCACCCCATGATACCCACCATTGCCAGCCATGTAGCCACCAATGCCTGCGTTAAGATAACCAGGATACATAGCAGCACTGCAATAAGGCATTGGACTTCGCCTCACGCCTGGGCCATTAAATGGAACCCTTGGACTTAAAAATGTGGCCCCATAGCCCATTCTACCACAACTGTTAACAGGGTATGCTCCATAAACAGTTGTTCCATAATAAAATTCTGGAACAGCTGGTGCATAAGCAGGATAAAACCCATTCCTAGGACTGTAAGATGGATAATGCCAGCTGTGTTGATCACCAATGAACTCTCTTCCTCTACCCATACTCGAATTATAATTGTTACCATTATAATAATTGGGACTGCTATGGTTATTGCCATCCTTGGGCACTGCTACTTTTACCTCTACATGTTTATTACTCAACTGGTGATAATTACTCTGCATTACACTGTCTACAGACTCCTCCGAATCAAAAGTGATGAAGCCAAAACCTCTTGGACGTTGGGTTGTACTATCATACATGATAACCACATCAGTAATCCTACCAAACTTCTCAAAGTAGCTCCTGAAGTCACCTTCATTGATGGTGGAAGGCAGGCCACCTACGAAAATTTTCTTCGATTTGGTGGGATTTCCACTGTTAAAATGACTGCTAGCAGCATTCTTGCTTAGCATTGTATTTTCGTGTTGGTTATAAAATGGATATTGGTGTTGGGGAGATTGATAGTTCCGCCGTAGCTCCTCTCTCTGTCTTGCTCTTTTCACTTCTACCTATAAAATTATAAGAAACAAAAAGAAAGAGACAAACAAATGAACCGAGTTGTAGAAGTGCTATTACGATAAAATAAAAACTGATAATTTACACCATTAATTTTTGACTCATATTAACTATTTGAAACTGAAATTAGCTGCAGAAAACTCAAAAGGAAATTGATTATGCCCATTTGTTAGTAGATATATTGCTGAAATTAATATGAAATATAGGGGTGAAGCACATTATCTGCATGATCAAGAATATTATTTATGGCTAAATAATTACATGAAATTGTTGTAACAATTAAATTACTAATGAATTTTACCACCGTGTCACGAGCTTCATATTTTTTGCCTACACCTCGCTCCGGCAGCGCACATGCTTCATACTCGAAGACCCGTGCAAGCCTTCTCCGAACGAACTTAGCTAGAATGCTAAGTAAAGAGAGAATAGTGGAGCAAAAGAGAGATTGGAATACTGAAAACTTCATTATACTAGAGAGAGTTCACAACTTCTTGGGTGGTGAGGCAAATGAGTCTCTCACTTATTTATAGGACCTCAAAGGGCTAAAATGAAACTTCTGAAAACATAATATTCCAAGAATTATTCTAGGTCCTAGATATTTACAAAAAAACATTCTAGAACATCTAGAAGCTATGGAGACTTTACGAGTCTTCAAGAAGACTCCGCATTCTGGAAGATTCCATAAGCTTTTAGCAAAACCCCTGTCAAACAAGGGTTATACAGATCCGTCTCGGTGGGACAAAAATATTGTGCGTGATATTCTCCCCTACCTGTTTCGTCAACACCATCGTCGACGGCTGCACCAAGTCTCCGAACGACTTCCACTCTCGTAGACATGGTCGTCGCATATTGTTTCTTCTTTGTGCTTCTCGTGCGGCCCTTTCCGGACTTGCCTATCTTCTCCTTAAGATCGGAAGTAAACTCGTTCACCGCATTATCTTTCACCATGGTATGTACTCTCCTTGGTACAGAAAGAGGCTCGAGCGGACTATCAGGTTATAAATCCACCTGATCTCGTGGATGCACATAGTTCTCCACATCTTCGCGCATGCGAGTCCTATTGCAACTCTATTGACTCGAACGTCCACCACAATCCTTGAGCGACCCCTTACATGAGCCACTCCACTTTCATACACATATCTTTATCGCCTCTGTCTCCTCGCAGTCTACGACATGTTTCTCCTTATTCGTGTCCAGCTTGGTAGCATGATCCACCTCCCTCCGCGGAAGTAACTCATCGAGACGATTCTTTGCAACACCATTGGTCTCGCTCGGAAGATCTTCCTCCTGTCCTCCTTTATCTCGAGAACCGTTAAGTAGGTTGTCTCCCTTTTGCTACCCTCCTTGAACTGAATGAGAAAGATAGCTTTTTCCTTGATGGCTCACCTCGTGCAACTCTTACCATGAACGACGAGCCTTTCTCCATAAAGCTGACGACTCTGAAGTGTGGCATCGGAACCGCCATTGTAGCGATTAGAAAGTCCTTACCAAGTATCATCTTGAGTCATCCAATGACGTAGCGATGAAATTAGCAACACCCGGCCAATGTCCCACATCTACGCGAAGTCCCTTGGCTACCCTGCACAGGGCATGCATCCGAATTGACCGCCTTTATCTTGCTTGAATCTTTTTCCAACACTAGATCCAAGCGACACACCTCCAAACCCGAGATGAAGTTATAAGTGGCATCTGTATTAACCAACGTCTATGTGCTCATGCCATTGATCCTCACGTCAACATACACGTACATGAGCTCCTTCCTCGGAGTCTTCCACACAGCAGACTTGGTCTTAATAGCGTTGAGTGCGCAATGCTCCCATGTATGCTCCTCCTTCATACTCCTCGTCCTCTACCTCCTCGCTTCGGACGACATTGACACGTTTGCTCCTGTTATGGCAATCCCGAGCACAGTGATTTTTTTTCACATACGAATCACGAAACTACTCGCTCGGGGTAGGCCTTTTCGTGCTTCTTTCCGTCGAACGGATCCTCCTTACGATAGCTCTCTCTCTCTCCTCTACCATTCTCCTTGGTGATCTTTGGCTTGGCCTTGACATCGATATCGTTCCACTTGTACTTGACGAGCCTTTCGATTGCTGCCACGATGGCGTTCAAGTCTTTAAATCCTCTGTAGCTGTAATTCTTGAGCCGTCCACGGTTGAAATCCATCGAGGAATTAGAACATGTGATCCTTCTCGCCCATGCTAGATATCACGAGCATCAAACATATAAACTCTACAATGTGCTCTTTGATTGTCTCAGTGAGCTTGAGTTGCCGCAAGCTCCTCCTTGCTACGAACTCAACATTCATCGGATAGAATTGAGACTTTATCTCCTTCTTGAGATCCTCCAAGTCTCGATCGAACACAGACCCTTCTCTATTTTCATGCACCTATGACGCCACCACACCATAGCATCATCGGTAAAATAAAATAAAACAATGTTTACCTTCTCGACCTCATCGTCGATGTACAATACCTTAAAGTATCGATCCACATTCCATAAGAAGTTCCCCACTTCTTTGGCATCTCGTACCCAACTAAAAGATTTCGGTTCAGAGATCTTTCTCGATGCCTTCCAACTCGAAAGTCCACCATTCGCAACGGCCTTCTCCAAAATGACAACTTTAGTCTTGAGTTTTTCGCAACTCTGGACCATAGTTTTTAACTCCTCGTATCCTCAGACCATCTCGCGTAAGTCCTCAATCACCACACGATGTACCTTGAGCTTCTCCTCAAGTGCAGATCAGATATCTTGAATTTGCTCCCGAAATATTGCCATGGACGAAGCAAAGTCACTCCAGTCCATCGTAGAACTCATCTAGCATCGTGTTGCTTTGCTCCATGGAGCCCATGTACATCCCTGTCCCTAGAACTCGTCTCCAAGATCTCTAGTTGTTCCGCAAGATCGACAAGGGTACACTCTATTGTAGGCACCTTGCCCTTACCCTTCTTATTGGTCTTGGTGTTCCTTTCCTTAGGCGATGCAGACTTCTGTTGGACGTTCTCGGATGTCGACATGGCACCAATCGACATTCACTCTAATACCACTTGTTACGGACTAAGCATTTTTTCCTACACCTCGCTCCGTGCAGCGCACATGCTTCCTACTCAAAGACTCGTTCAAGCCTTCCCTGAAGGAACTTAGCTAGAATGCTAAGTAAAGAGAGAATAGTGGAGCAAAAGAGAGAGTTTGGAATATTGAAAACACCACTAAACTAGAAAGAGTTTACAACTTCTTGGGTGGTGAGGACCAAATGAGCCTCACACTTATTTATAGGGTCTCAAAGGACTTACATAAAGCCTCTGAAAATAGAATATTCAAGAGATTATTCTATGTCCTAGATAATTACAAGGAAGATTCTAGAAAGCTATGGAGACTTCATGAGTCTTCAAGAAGACTCTACCATATTCTGGAGGATTCCGGAAGCTTCCAACAAAACCCATGTTAGATGAGAGTTATGCAGATCCATCTCGGTGGACAGAAAATATTATGCATGACAACCGACAGAAAAATAATTATTATAAAGACATAAGCACGTAATATAAAAAAGGAAAAGTGATCACAAATAACATAGATAAGTCGGAAGAACTCCATAAGAACAGCGCAAAGTTGAAACCAACAATTTCCCCCCTTGTTCTTGTAATACTTCATAGAACCCTAACAATCAACAGAACCTAGAAGCACAAATATTACAAAAATCTTGGTTGTGTCCTCGTTATGTCGAACACGAATCGGACACACACTCCAAAATACACTAAGACACCAAAATAGGCGTTGTATCTGACTTGTTGTGTCCCTACTTTGTCGTGTCGTATCTGTGTCCGTGGAATAGAGAACATAAGTTATATAAGTTATATTTATAAGTTGTATCAAGCTGCATAGAAATCATTATCCCAGACAATTGCACATGAATTATCTTTGACAAATCACCAAAAACAATCCATAAAAGAACATTGAAAGTGAGAGACAAATCAAGGAACCAGAGATAAAGAGAGAGAGTGTCGTGATCCTTATCACAGAAATCAAACAGTTCTATATACAACTACAACAACAACAACAACAACAACAACAACAAATGTCGAGTATCTAGGCTGTAGTGTCCCTTCCCGCTCAGTCAAATCGGAGGAATCGGAACGTCGACGGTGTTCGAACTTATCCTTGCAACGGCTGCTCGAATACTCGCTCGGTCGAGGCGACTCCTCGCTCAGGTGGGGTAGTTTCGGTGAACTAGCCTCATCTTAGCTTTCACATAATAATCCGCATGTTTTCAACTTGCACAAGTAGGCTTGATAATAAAAGAGACGAATCAACATAGATAAGGGAATAATTCCGACGGGTCGAATTGAGTTAGAATATGGAAAGATCCAACGGTCGGCTTAGAGTTGGTGCACGGCGTGCTTTGAAAATGACTCATCCCTTCGTCCCGTGGCTTGGGAGAAGGAAGTTGGTTCAAGTTGTCACCAAGTTGGAATTAGCCTAAGTCATAGGCGTCGCCCGTGTAAATGCTCGATAAAGCATGCACGCTTCCACCATGCAAGGCTTGACATAGTCCTTGCTCGTCCCTCGGGTTAAGTTGTAGGCTGGAGTAAGTTAGGCAAAGTTACGACGGTCGACCTAAGTCATTCCAAGTGCTGCCCCGCACTTTTGCGGTTTGTCAAGTTAAGTAGTCCCACGATCTCAAGGCCCATCGACTTGGACAGGAGTGTCGCGTAGAGCACGATTGGTTTGAGGCACGATGCACGAACTTAGTGTTTAAGGCAAGGACCACAATTGATTCAAAGTGAGTTTTGGAAAAAGGACTATCAAATAGACGTTCATGAGTTGAATAAAAATGATAGGGTAACATGGAAAGAATGCTCGCGACCATGGGTCATCGAGGGGTCTCAAGGATAGAAGTCCTGAACTTGGTTTTGAAAGAGATGGTAACACTGAAAGAAGGATGACTGTGTGAGACGTCAGTTTGAGTCGAGTCTTGCATGGTCATTGGACAACTTGTCGACAAGGTAAATAGTTTCCCCATAACGGCGACCCACAAGGCCCGGGACCGTTATGGCTGAGTATGGAAACAAGGGATAGTTGTGCTGAATCGATAGCACCAGGTTAGTCGGGGACTTCCAGGGGGCTAGCTACCTTGCGTTGGAAGGGTCCCAGCTAACGCAAGCTATGAGTCCAGGTATAGCTTATTATGCTAGTGACCTCATATAGATGAGTCGGCATGGACGACGATCCGCGTATATGCCTTTGGATTGAGTCGAGTATTATGTGCAGTGTATCAAGAGTCGGAAGGAATGCGTACACGATAAAAACAATATTTTGGGGCCTAAGATTTGGCTGCAGCGTAGACACCGTGCTTCGGCACGAGATGTGACGTCGAGTCTTAAGTTGTTGGCATATAAGTTACATAAGTATGATTTGAGTCATCTTGAGCTTAAGTCAGAAAAAGTCGCAAGGCAAAGTTGGTCGAGTGGTACTTAGTTCACAAGTTTGGATGGGTCAGTTGATGATTAAGTAGCAAAAGGGCCGCGAGGCGGCAAGGGCCGCGAGGCGGCAAGGGCCGCGAGGCGGAGATATGGTTGAGTCTCACTGAGTTGCGAGGCACGGCCTCGATAAGGGCTTATAGCACGGTCATATGGGAATGGAGTCTTATCGCGTAGTTGCGTCTCTGATTTTGTGCCGAAAGGTAAGCACGACTTGATAGGTTAACGTTGATGGCACGAGAAGGGTCTAGAGGCAAGGCATGAGTTTAACGTTGTTGTCGTAAGCACGGGATGGTCTAGAGACACAAAATAGGCCAAGGCATTTGTCCTAAAACTGATCCTAATGCAAGAGTAGAAAGACAATACAAAAGGGACTAAGTTGCACAAAGATTAAATCAAACGTGTTGGTTTTGTATGGGTGGACGAGGAGCTCATTCCACCAGTACAGTTGAGTACTGACACCCACATAGTTTTCATGTGCAGGCACAGGTAGAAGCTCGTGGTGCGGAGCTCGCTTGGATGCGTCGAGGCATAGAGTTCCTTGGCGATTCGAAGCGTGCGGCCGCGTGGAGTCGAGACTTATACGGGACATAATGTATGGACGTCGCCTTTCGAAGTATCCGTTGGCTCAAGACTTGTATTTGAGAGATGAAAGAGAGCTGAGTGACTTGTAATCTTGGCCTTGCGTCCTTTGTAACCTTGGCTTCAATATCAATAAAGAGCTTCTTTTGAATAACTTGTGTTTTGCTTCAAACTTCCGCTGTTATTATTCAATGTCTCTGCTTGGGACTTCTGTGCGATGACCCCGTCGCAGCCGCTGAAATCGGCCGTTATGGAACCCGCCTTGCACGAGCACAATCTAGGCTCGTGCGGCATCACGCTTTAGCGAGGACGATCGGTCCTACGGGAGCGGGACGTGACATAATGGTATCAGAGCACGGCTTTACGTCCTTGGACTATCGATTGAATTCTTTAACTCCGTTGTTTCCGCAAAACTCTAAAGTGTTGCTTCCGCAAAGTTGTTATCGTTGGTGCGCTCTCTTTCAAATGTACCACGGGATGTCCATACAATAAGTCTATCTATTTTGCAAAACGTAGGAGAACAGTTTTTGACAAGAAACAAAAAGATGGTTCATGTAAATACGGTTGGCTAAGTCGGACTGGGCATATACACCAAGGATTGCGTCGACCTTGTGCGGGATTCGAATTGTGTCGAGCAAGAATGAGTTGAACTCGATTGAATAAAGTGAGATGACTATCGATAGGGGTGCAGTCGAGCGACGATATCGTCGGTACGATATAGATGAGTGTGCTTGGAATTAGAGGAATGGTTCGAACGAAAAATTTGAAGAAGTCGATTTTGATTCGAATGATAGTTGAGGATTTGATAAATGACTTCATCCCTGAGTGGTGTATGAGATAGCCTCAGGGATGTCGATCGATCGATTGAGGATTTCGGGTGTCAATGAGTCTATCAACGAGCGTCGCGTGTATACAAAGCCGTAGATTGAGTATCGTTGAACAAGTTATAGTCTTAAGATTTGACGAGTTGATTCGAACTTAGAAATTAACGCGCACGGGACGTGCACGGGATTGAGGATTGCGCCAGTATGAAACACGAAGATGATTGAGTAGATAAATCAAATCGAGAAAAAGTTAAGGTGTAGCGAACGGATGACTTGATAAAGAAAATCGATAGGTGGATCGTATAGAAAAAGTTAGCACGATGGGAAGATAGTGTGCATGAAAAGTTAAATTTTGAAGTTACGCAATGACTCTAAGGATTGGATTGAATGTTGCTCGATGATTTGAGTTAGCAAGGAATGATGCGAATTGAGGAAATACGTTGGTCGATGACTTAAGATAAATGGATGAACAATACGCGAAATTGGTTTGAGGAAATTGATGTTGTGAATGATCCGAGGGATAACGATTGAACTTGAATTTGAATGTCGAGGAGATTATCCAGTCGGATGATAGCATCATTCGCACGACTCAAAATTGGTTGCAAAGGAAGATCGTCAGGTTACGCATATCGTCGATGGTATTGAGGCGTATCAAAGATCGATATGCGATAACTCGGGGGTACTCTGACTCGACGAATGACGATCGTGCAAGTATTAATGTTCGGTTGGATGCTATACTTAGGATTTTGATTGAGATGAATGTTGGATGAAAATGATTGTGTCTTGATGGTTACACGGATAACCACAGTGTCGACATTCTTGTCTTATGCGAGCGCAACTTTAGCCTCGCACATGCGTCGCGTCAGATTTGGGGTGATCGTTCCGCGTGAGCGCTGATATGGTGATTCATGTCGCGGGAATGATCGAACTCGAAAAATCAGGACGCGAAAACTTTGATTGTCTCGACTTGTTGGTTTGATGCGAAGGAAAATTCGAGGATGTTTGGACTTACGAGTGATGATTGAGTAAACTTGAGGATATAATAGATCCAATCTACGTATCGAGAATGAATTAGTCTAGACACAAAACAAGAGTTACGTCCCGATGAGGATGATTATTCCGCGGGAGCGTTGCATAGTGATTCATGAACAACCGTGGATAATCGGACTCGCGTGAGATTTGGGGCGCAGCATATTGTTAAGTCAGACGACCTTGTGATCGATTACGTGAATTGGGATAAACGACTTAGGAAATATGAAATGTGAATTATGGTTTAGCGATGAATCGTGTCGTAGCGTGCTTGACTTGAGAAGAATCGATAGGTAGACTATATCGAACGGATTCGAGGGATAGACTATGCAAAATGGCTTGTTGGACAAGCGATATTGATATGTTAAATATTTAGTTGAGTGAATTTATCATAGGATAGCTTTGTTGAATGACTCAGACACCGTGCGACGAATGTTGGGATATGTGTAGGGAATCGATGCTCGATGTTTTGAAATCGGAGTGATGCGAGCTTGGGTAGAAAATTCCGTACTATCAACTTGGTTTGACCTTAGGATGGGGTCAGTGTTGATATTGTTGTTTGGGAACTATGATTCCAATACTGACGAATGACTTTGGCCTAAAGACATAGCCTAGCGATTGGGCAGACGTCTCGGTGCGGAGCGATAGGAATTGTGGAAGCACTACTCATTAAGCTCGGTTGACATGCACGTATATCAGGGACGCCCGAATATGTGCACGATCCGACTCGAGTAGTGATGGCGGATTCTCTATCACGAGGTTTGGCTGAAATGCATGTATTTTGGGGACGCCTGGAATATGTGCACGATTCAACCAAGTGATACGTTGAATCAAGTGAGACTTGAGGAACGGGAAAGTGTCGAGGATTTTGAGATCGCGAGTTTTGAAGAAAAGATTGATAGTAGCACGAGCGTGGCTTGAATTTGGAAAAATGCATAGGAGAAATGTGTGCGAGAGTCTTTGAACATTTGAGTGATAAGTCGATGGATAAGTACTCAGTTAGTTTCGGGGACGAAACTTTTTCTGAGTGGTGTATGATGTAGTGCCCCATCCCGCTCAGTCAAATCGGAGAAATCGGAACGCCGACGGCGTTCGAACTTAGCCTTGTAACGGCTGCTCGAAGACTCGCTCGGTCGAGGCGACTCCTCGCTCAGGTGGGGTAGTTTCGGTGAACTTGTCTCATCTTAGCCTTTACATAATAATCCGCATGTTTTCAACTTGCACAAGTAGGCTTGATAATAAAATAGACGAATCCACATAGATAAGGGAATAATCCCGACAGGTCGAATTGAGTTAGAATATGGAAAGGTCCAACGGTCGGCTTAGAGTTGGTGCACGGCGTGCTTTGAAAATGACACTCATCCCTTCGTCCCGTGGCTTGGGAGAAGAAAGTTGGTTCAAGTTGTCACCAAGTTGGAATTAGCCTAAGTCATAGGCATCGCCCGCGTAAATGCTCGATAAAGCATGCACGCTTCCACCATGCAAGGCTTGGCATAGCCCTTGCTCGTCCCTCGGGTTAAGTTGTAGGCTGGAGTAAGTTAGGCAAAGTTACGACGGTCGACCTAAGTCATTCCAAGTGTTGTCCCGCTCTTTTGCGGTTTGTCAAGTTAAGTAGTCCCACGATCTCAAGGCCCATCAACTTGGACAAGAGTGTCGCGTAGAGCACGGTTGGCTTGAGGCATGATGCACGGACTTAGTGTAAGGCAAGGACCACAACTGATTCAAAGTCAGTTTTGGAGAAAGGACTATCAAATAGGCGTCATGAGTTGAATACAAATGATAGGGTAACATAGAAAGAATGCTCACGACCATGGGTCGTCGAGAGGTCTCAAGGATAGAAGTCTTGAACTTGGTTTTGAAAGAGATGGTAACACTGAAAGAATGATGACTGTGTGAGACGTCAATTTGAGTCGAGTCTTGCATGGTCATTGGACAACTTGTCGACAAGGTAAATAGTTTCCCTGTAACGGCGACCCACAGGGCCCGGGACCGTTATAGCTGAGTATGGAAACAAGGGATAGCTGTGCTGAATCGATACCACCGGGTTAGTCGGGAACTTCCAGGGGGCTAGCTACCTTGCGCTGGAAGGGTCCCGACTAACGCAAGCTATGAGTCCAGGTATAGCTTGTTATGCTAGTGACCTCATATAGATGAGTCGGCATGGACGGCGATCCGCGTATATGCCTTTGGATTGAGTCGAGTATTATGTGCAGTGTATCAAGAGTCGGAAGGAATGTGTACACGATAAAGACAATGTTTTGGGGCCTAAGATTTGGCTGCAGCGTAGACACCGTGCTTCGGCACGAGATGTGGCGTCGAGTCTTAAGTTGTTGGCATATAAGTTACATAAGTATGATTTGAGTCATCTTGAGTTTAAGTCAGGAAATGCCGCAAGGCAAAGTTGGTCGAGTGGCACTTAGTTCACAAGTTTGGATTGGTCAGTTGATGATTAAGTAGCAAAAGGGCCGCGAGGCGACGATATGGTTGAGTCTCACAAAGTTGCGATAAGGGCTTATAGCACGGTCATATGGAAATGGAGTCTTATCGCGTAGTTGCGTCTCTGATTTTGTGCCGAAAGGCAAGCACGACTTGATAGGTTAACGTTGATAGCACGAGAAGGGTCTAGAGGCAAGGCATGAGTTTAACGTTGTTGTCGCAAGCACGGGATGGTCTAGAGACACAAAATAGGCCAAGGCATTTGTCCTAAAACTGATCCTAAGGCAAGAGTAGAAAGACAATACAAAAGCGACTAAGTTGCACAAAGATTAAATCAAACGTGTTGGTTTTGTATGGGTGGGCGAGGAGCTCATTCCACCAGTACAGTTGAGTACTGACACCCACATAGTTTTTATGTGCAGGCACAGGTAGAAGCTCGTGGTGCGGAGCTCGCTTGGATGCGTCGAGGCATAGAGTTCCTTGGCGATTCGAAGCGTGCGGCCACGTGGAGTCAAGACTTATACAAGACATAATGTATGGACGTCGCCTTTCGAAGCATCCGTTGGCTCAAGACTTGTATTTGAGAGATGAGAGAGAGCTGAGTGACTTGTAATCTTAGCCTTGCGCCCTTTGTAACCTTGGTTTCAATATCAATAAAGAGCTTCTTTTGAATAACTTGTGTTTTGCTTCAAACTTCCGCTGCTATTATTCAATGTCTCTGCTTGGGACTTATGTGCGACGACCCCGTCGCAGCCGCTGAAATCGGCCGTTATGGAACCCGTCTTGCACGAGCGCAATCTAGGCTCGTGAGGCATCACGCTTTAGCGAGGACGATCGCTCCTACAGGAGCAGGGCGTAACATAGGCCACGGATGGTCATGGCTATTTATATATATAAAAAAAGCCATGTGTAACTAGTTAACAAGAGAAAAGTTTTTTTTTATCTGTCTATATAGAGATGTTTGTATGTAAAGTGTAAAATTGTGTACAGCCTGCAGTAATAAGAACCCCATGGTCTAATACCTACTGTACATGTTAGAGTACCATACTCATGTCCATCCCATAAAGGAAAGGGTATTCTCTAGAAAATTATAGTGATAATATCCTAGAAAATGATAGTGATAAGAGCAAATTTTCTTATCAATAGTGGATTCAACTAGCATCAATCTTTAACATCTATGACATTTTTATATCAATAATTCAAAAGTGTTGCAGTGGCAAAAGTGTTGCAGTTTGTCTTTAAATTGGAAAAAACCAAGTCAATATCAATGACCAGTTCCATAATGTTAACGTTGGAGAATGGTTCCCCATGACCGGATCCAAAGGCCTTAATAGGCTTCTCTATTGGGGGACTTTTATTGCTATATAAAGGAACAATCTTAACTTGAACAAACAAACACTCCACTCTCTCTCATACTCACTTTCATTCCAAAGCAATCAATCTCCATAAGTTCTTTTTTGTTTCCTGAACAATGCTAAGTTTGGGTCACTCTTTTCGAGTTGTGTGCGACGAGTAGATACCGGTAGAGCGGATGTTTTACCACTAGGAGCATTTGAAACAAGTCTGCACATAGATCCGAATCAACTCTTAAGACAGTGCTTCGTACACGACTTCCTCGAAGGTCGATAACATTAACTTTAATTTTATTTTGTTTACAGATTACAACAAGCAAAAGGAAAACATTTCTAACAATCTAAGAGTTGATTCTTTGCTTACTGTTAACCATATATATATTGCTTACAATATATATCAAATATTTGTTTACTGTTATTAAGAAATATTTGCAACAAATTATTTTCTTTACTGTTAACAAATATTTGCTTATTTGCTTGTTGTTAACAAATATTGTTCAAACAAATATTCGCCTATTATTATTGTTAACAAATAGTGTTTAAACAATTATATGACAACTAGCATCAATCTTTAACATATATGACATTTTTATATCAATAATCCAAACAAGAAAGGCCATAAATCTTAATCTTTTCCAACAAAGGAAAAGAAAGTTGAAGTCAAATATCTGAAACAAGATACTCAACTAGGATGAAATGACATAAAACTCGGACCAAATGTTAACGGTAAATAAAAGAATTTGTTACAAATATTTCTTAGTAACAGTAAACAAATATTTGATATATATTGCAAGCAATATATATATATATATATATATATATATATATATATATATATATATATATGGTTAACATTAAGCAAAGAATCGACTCTTAGATTGTTAGAAATGTTTTGCTTTTGCGTGTTGTAATCTGTAAACAAAATAAAAATAAAGTTAACGTTACCGGTCTTCGGGAAAGTCGTGCACGAAGCATTGTCCTAAGGATTGATTCGGCTCTATGTGCAGACTTGTTCCGAATGCTCCTAGTGGTAAAACTCCCGCTCCATCGGTATCTCCTCGTCGCACACAACTCGGAAAGAGTGATCCGAACTTAGCGTTGCCCAGAAAACAAAAATGAACTTATGGAGATTGATTGTTTTGGAATGAAAGTGAGAGTATGAGAGAGTGGAGTATTTTTTCAAGTTAAGATTGTTCCTTTATATAGCAATAGAAGCCCCCGCCACAAAAGAGAAGCCTATTAATATGCCTTTGGATCCGGTCATGGGGAACAATTCTCCAACGTTAACATTAGGGAACTGGTCATTGATATTGACTTGTTTTTTCCAATTTAAAGACAAACTGCAACACTTTTGCCATGGCCCGTTATACTTTATTATTTGGTTGTAGCTTATGATTCCTACCCTCCCACCGCCTATTTGCATGCCCTCTCGAATGTTATTGTTTGCTTCATTTAACTCGGAGTCCTTGAAGACCAGGATATTATATATTATATGATTTGAAGGGGCATTAATAACAATATTTGAGGAAGGGAGGTTGCTATGTCAAACTAACCATAATTTAAGGGGGAGTAAGGGGTGTATGTGCAGAAAATCCCTAAAAATTTGATCCGAGTTTTATGTCATTTCATCCTAGTTGAACATCTTGTTTCAGATATTTGAGTTCAAATTTCTTTTCCTTTGTTGGAAAAGATTAAGATTTATGGCCTTTCTTGTTTGGATTATTGATATAAAAATGTCATAGATGTTAAAGATTGATGCTAGTTGAATCCACTATTAATAAGAAAATTTGCTCCTATCACTATCATTTTCTAGAGAATACTCTTTCCTTTGTGGGAGGGACATAGAGTATGGTACTCTAACATATACAATAGGGTATTAGGCCATGGGGTTCTTATTACTGCATGATGTACACAATTTTACACTTTACATACAAACATCTCTATATAGACGGATGAAAAAACTTCTCCTGTTAAGTAGTTACACATGGCATTTTTTTATATATAAATAGCCATGACCATCCGTGGCCTAGATACTCGACATTTGTTGTTGTTGTTGTTGTTGTTGTTGTTGTATATAGAGTTGTTTGATTTTTGTGAAAATGATCACGACACTCTCTCTCTCTCTCTCTCTCTCTCTCTCTCTTTATCTCTCTTTATCTCTGGCTCCTAGATTTGTCTCTCATTTTCAATGTTCTTTTATGGATTGGTTTTGGTGATTTGTATAAGATAATTCATGTGCAATTGTCTGGGATAATGATTTCTATGCAGCTTAATACAACTTATAAACATAACTTATGTTCTTTGTTCCACGGACACAGATACGACATGACAAAGTAGGGACACAACAAGTCAGATACAACGCCTACTTTGGTATGTCGTAGTGTATTTTGGAGTGTGTCTGATTCGTGTTTGACATGACAAGGACACAACCAAGATTTTTGTATCACTTCATGCTTCTTTTTTAAAGTATTCCAAACTTATCCAAGTTTGAAAATTTTGAAGGGAGTCTTATAGAAGCATGAAAAATTCAGAAAACACACTATGAGCTAAACAAGCGCCTCGCCTACAAAAGAAGTTAACCACAAACTGCAGCGCACTTCAACAAGACAATATTGAAAAAAACGCAGTACACAATTTGGAAAAAAAAGTGCACAAAGATACTTTTCATTGATAATCATGATTACAATACAGTGGAAGTCTATTACAGAGTTCTCATTTCATGATTACATAAATCCACTATCTACCTACTGTGCATACAATATATGCCAAGGAAAGCGCCACATTTCTGCACACACAATATATGCCAAGAAAAGCGCCGCTTCTCTGCTCATACAATGTAGGCCAAGAAAAGCGCAGCTCCTCTGCTCATACAATGTAGGCCAAGAAAAGCGCAGCTCCTCTGCGCAGCTTCTAGGCGTTGATTGAACAGGGTTCGAAATGACAATCAATCCAAGACCCTGTATTCAACATCTTGGCACTCAACGTTGTCTCCGGCCAAAGCACAGCTAGCACGCTGCATGAATAGGGACAACTCCGTCCATAGTCAGCTGAGTTCATCTCAAATACTCCTTCATTAAACTTGCCACTTCTTTGAACAAAGAGCTCTGCAATCCTAGCCCACGACTGGCACAATTTCTGCCAAACTCGCCAAGGGAAAGACTCCCAGTCATCGCGGTACAGCATTGTCTCCGGCATAAAGTGAGGGAGAGGGGTGCACGAATGAGTTGTACCCTAAAAACATCCCTATTTATAGGCTATGTGCGGTCAAAACCGCACGCCAAGTGGCAGCCAGTCAAAGGCTCCGAGTTAATTGGATGAACCTCGTATTCATGGCAATGAATCTCATTAATGAGTCTTTTGACTAAGTCCTTAGTCAAAGTCATCACTTCTCGAGCCCTACGTAGCGGCAGAAATTAAGGAGTTTGACCCAAATGAGTCTAAAAAGCGCATCCTGAAAGCGCAGCCTAATGGGACATACGAGCCCCAAAAAGGCGCAGCTCAAAAGCGTAGTCTTCTAAGACATTGCCTCAAAAGCGCACCATTACAAGCACCCCAAGCAGTTACTTCAACATTTATGGCACGACTGACACAAAAAGTCAGAAGACAGCTATCAATGGTCAGCTATCAATAGCGAGATGTCAGCTGTCAGATGCTCATCGAAGATTCAGTCAAAAGCACGGCCTTCAACGCGCCCAAAAGCGCAGCCACTCTGGCGATCCAAAGCACAGCTTCTACAGCAGAGCTCAAAAGTGCAGCCTCCACGACGCCTACGGGCGCAGCTCCCATAGCATTCTCAAAGCGCAGCCCTTGTTTAAGGATGCCATGTGCAGTATCTCTCAGATACGATCAAATCTATTCTGTTTTAACAGAATGAGATCTTTGAGCAATGTGTACGCGCCACGTGTCATTGACTCAGTTATGCTTATGAACGGGTGCCAACCATCCAAGATCTCAGCAACAAACTGATCTCAATAACTGTCACGTGTCAGCTCATTTGCAGTCCAACGGTACAGTTACAACAGATTCAGTTCAATCCTCGTGCACGCAGCACTCCTGCGCGCCAAAAACCGATGCACGAATCACATATGCACGCATGGGTGGTTCGTTCCACCAGCCTATAAATAGAAGAAGTCTTCCTTCATTTAGGGCTTCGACTTCATCTTGATTGGGAACCCTAGATTATCCATACATAGGCATTCAAAGAGTCAGAGCAAGTTCTTCTTATCGTCAGATCGTCAACGAAGTAAAGGAACCACTACAATGTTCGATCTCTATCGTCATACTTCCCCATAATTAACTTGTACTTAGATTTCATATTTAGGATTTCTTTTATACCTTTTCTCGTTTGTAATACAAAAGTTCTTCAACTTTTTGTTCATGGCAAACATCAAGGTCTATAAATCTGAAGCTGAGAAGCAGTTAGATAAAAGAATTAAGATTCTTATATCAAATCGTGGTGGAGAGTATACCCCAAATGAAATGACTAACTTCTGTGAAGAACATGGAATTATTCATGAGGTTATTGTTCCTTATTCACTACAATCCAACGGAGTTGCTGAAAGAAAGAATCGCATGATGTTAGACATGGTAAATGCAATGCTTCTCAGCTCAGGTGCTCCTAATAATCTGTGGGAAATACCTTATTATCTGCCTGTTATATCCTTAATAGGATACCCAGTAAGTCTAATGATAAGATACCATATGAGTTATGGAAAGGCCGAACTCCTAGGATGAATTACCTCGAAGTTTGGGGATGTCTACCTAAGGTAGGAATTCCTGAACCCAAAAAGAGGAAGATTGAACCCAAGACTGTTGATGATGTGTTCATAGGATATGCTTTAGATGGCAATACCAATAGATTTCTAGTGACTCATTCTGAAGTAAATAAAATCTCTAACAACACCATTATAGAAGTTAGAGATGCAGTTTACTTTGAAATTATATTCCCTCTTAAGAATAGAATTTCTTCCACTCCCACTAGATCTTCTCTTACCCCTTCTACTAGTTCTCATATTCATCAATGAAGTTCACAAGATGAACAAGATATAGAACCTAGAAGAACTAAAAGAGGCAGGATTGAAAGAAATTTAGGAAAATATTTCTTCACTTATTTGATAGAGGGTGATCTTCAACTATGAAGAAGGAATATCTTCTCCTGATGCTCCTTTCTGGAAAAAAGCCATCAACAATTAGTACAACTCTATCATGGAGAACAACATTTGGTTTTTAGCAAATCTACCGTTAGGTAGTAAACCCATAGGTTGCAAGTAGATCTTCAAAAAGAAGCTTAGAGCTGATGGCACCGTAGAAAAATACAAGGCTAGATTAGTAGCAAAAGGTTTTACCTAAAAAAAGAGATTAGATAATTTTGATAATACCTATTCTCCTGTAGCTAAAATCACTTGTATTAGAACCCTTCTAGCTTTAGCTTTCATTCATGACATGCTAATCCATCAAATGGATGTAAAGACATCATTTCTAAATGGAGATTTAGAAGAAGAAATATACATGGATCAACATGAGGGTTTCATTGCTAAAGGTCAAGAAAAGAGGGTTTGCAGACTAGTTAAATCACTTTATGGCCTAAAGCAAGCTCCTAAAGCAAGCTCCCAAGCAATGTCATAACAAATTTGACAAAGTCATTTTAGAATTTGGTTTCGTGCCAAACGAATATGACAAATATTTGTATTCTAAAAATACAAATAGAAATTGTATCATCTTATGTTTGTATGTTGATGATATTCTTATTCTAGGATCTTCACTGGAACTGATAAATAACACTAAAAATTATTTATCTAACCAGTTTGATATGAAAGACCTAGGCGAAGCCAACTTGATCCTAGGAATGCAAATATTCAAATGCAAAGAGGGCTATACTTATCCTTAGTACATTCAATTGAAAAAATGCTAAGAAATTTTAAGTATTTTGACAAAAAATTGTCATTCCTCCTTATGACAGTAATGTTGTTCTCAAGAAGAATGAATGATCACCTATAGAACAACATAAATATTCACAGATGATAGAGTCCCTTGTGTACATAACAAATAGGACCAATCCCGATATTACATTTGCTATTGGGAGACTAAGTAGATATACTAGTAACTCAAATCAGTCACATTGGACTGCATTGTATAGAGTATTTAGATATCTTAAGGGCACTCTAGATTATAAACTTCACTATACTAGACACCCTGATATCATATAAGACTACTCAGATGCAAATTGGGTAACTGATTCACATGATGTGAAATCCACTACTGGATATATGTTTACTCTAGGAGGAGCTGCAATCTCATGGGGTTCATGTAAACAAACTATCATAGCTAGAAGTACAATAGACTCTGAAATGATAACTTTAGACACTACTTGTACATAAACTGAATGACTTAGAAATCTTATTATGCATATACATATTTCTCTTAGTCCTGTTCCTGCAATTTCTAGAAACTGTGATAATAAATCTGTTATTGAACTACTAAAGCATGATTCTGTGAATGATAAGATGAACAGGCATCTGCAGCTGCACTTCAAGTCAATAAAGAGCCTATTAAAAAAATATGTAGTTGTTGACTATATAAAGTTAAAAAAGAACCTTGCAGACACTTGACGAGGGTCTACCTAGGACATTAGTCCTAGAATCATAGAGGGGGGTGGAGTTAAGCCCATAAGTTAGTCACCAGCAGTGACAACCCAACCAAGTCTGACTGGAGATCCCAATAAACCGGTTAAATGATAGGAACAAGCTGGACTTAGGTGACTATTATTGAACACTGACCCTGAGATTAAATTCTCTTAAAAACTAATATCCAAGAGGTTGTACGATATTGTACATGGATATCCCATCCCTATGGTGACAGTGTTCCAATATGATATGATTAGGTGAGTTTTTGACTCTTAAAAAGTCCAAGCATGATATGCACTATCACCAACCCTTGAGGACTTAGCTATATGACAGGTCGTGAAGGCCGCGACTATGGGACAGGAATGTCCCAGACAACTCTCATGAATATGGAATAAGTGTGCATAGCCAATCAAAAGCGTCACCCGATAGACCCAAGGACCTCTAGTGTATTATGTGTGCTATTTTCTGAATCTGGTTCAAGAAGTCTGATTCAAGACATAGTCCATTAAACACTTCTTCAGACTAAGATAATAGTCACTAAGTAAAATTCAAGGCTGTAGTCTATCTCATGTATGGATAGTATATCTTTGTCCAGATATCTTCTACTCTTATTCTTCTCTCCTTTCAAAACTTTGTTTTTTGGGTGTGTGTGTGTGTGTGGGGGGGGGGGGGGGGGGGGGGGGTTGTCTTTAAATTGGAAAAAACCAAATCAATATCAATGACCAGTTCCCTAATGTTAACGTTAGAGAATGGTTCCCCATGACTGGATCCAAAGGCCTTAATAGGCTGCTCTTTTTTTTTCTTTTTTTTTGTTGTGTTGGGTGGGGGGGAGGGGGGGGGGGGGGGGCTAGGCTTCTATTGCTATATAAAGGAACAATTTTCACTTGAAAAAACACTCCACCCTCTCTCGTACTCTTACTTTTATTCCAAAGCAATCAATCTCCACAAGTTCTTTTTTGTTTTCTGGACAACGCTAAGTTCGGGTCAATATTTTCGAGTTGTGTGCGACGAGTAAATACCGGTAGAGCGGGAGTTTTAGCACTAGAAGCATTCAGAATAAGTCTGTAGATAAATCCGAATCAACTCTTAGGGCAGTACTTCGTGCCCGATTTTTCCGGAGGCCGGTAACATTAACTTTAATTTTATTTTGTTTACAAATTACAACAAGCAAAAGGAAAACATTTCTAACAAAGCAACAAAGCAACTGATACTCGAAAAATCCTTTCAAGGTATTAATCATATTGTATGGATGGGCATAAATAGACATGTTTGTAACCAATAGATACATATCGCCTGACACAAACAACACTGACTTTTTACAAACATGACATGGAACGCAGCCGCCTTTTGCATATCCTAGTGCCATTTGGAGTGTGTTGTGTTACATGTACGACATGAACCAAATCCTAAAAGTGGAGTTAGAAAAACTGACTTTTTACAACATTTCCATAAATTCAGATTGCATCTTCTTCCCTCTTCTCTTATGTGAAACCCTTCTTATCATTTTCTTCCCGGTTCTCGCATCTGTTTCCAAACATTCAAAAATCAACTTGAAATTCTAGTTAACTTGAGTTGAGTTAACGTGAAATTCAGATGCCATAACTATAAACTCCAAACTAAACCCAACTCCATTTACAAAACTTTGCTCTAACTACTGCCGCAACCCTTCTTTTCTCTAACCACTGATTGGAGTTGGTCGCTACTGACAGTCCACTTGCGAGCTTAATGTTCCTTGTTTTATGTCAACCTTTCCACTACAAACCATTTCGCCCACACTAACGCTTGCCTCCCTCCGGTCGCCTTTTCTTTTTTCGTTAAAGTTGCATGCTTAAGTTTTAAAGGCCCAAATAGAATCTTTTTAACACTATAAGTTACTAACTAAATAGACATAAATCCAAAAAAGGAAAGGAAAGAGAGGAGAATATTGATGAACAAAATCTATCAATTAATTAGGACGAAGATTTCATTTCCGATGATTGCATTTCCGATGATGATATTCATGATAATGTTAAGGATAATTTCTTAGACTTAGATGATGAAGAAGAATGATGGATTATCGAGTATGAAGAAGAACGATTCATTAAGTCATTTAAGAACGTGGAACATTGACTCGTTGATTTATCTTATGTTTGTTTTTTTATTTGAACAATTTGTCTTATATTATAATGACTTACGTGTGATGTTGTTTTTAAATTTAATGTTGTGTTTCATAGACTATTTTGTGATCTTGTTAAGTTTCTTTGTTGTTTTCTATTAGTAATTTGATATTGTTTTTACCTTTTTAGTTATTGTCTAAAAAAGTCAAGTTCGATGAGTTTTTAGGGATATAAGGCAGATTTGGATAACCTAACATGTGCTTAAAAAATGACAAAAATGTGTTATGAAAAGAAAATTTGAGAAGCTATCTAGGTGGCGCTTTTCTTCTCCGGGCGAGGCGCTGCTAGCCTGCTAGGTGCTCCCAAGCGATAACGTGAGGTAGCTCGCCTAGGAGCGTTGAGAGCTTTTTTTAAAACCATTTTTACAGTCTGGAAAAAAGTTGGAGAGAGCTCATTCGTTGCATGAGCATATCCAAAATGTAGGTCTACTATCTATCTATTCTCGGGTTTATGCCATGGCCTCTCATGCACATAGCTATCTTGTCTAAGAATTTGGCACCGAAATAGAGGGTTGATGTCACACACAGTAATATGAACTTTGTCAAATCTTTTTTAGTGGTTTCTTATACTCGTTGACTATCTCATTCTGAAGGGGAACTCACGAACCGATGGAGATGATAGGAATCTAAGAGAGGAAATGCTTCTCTTATTTTTCAAAACAAATTTCTGGCCAAAACTTGCTAACCAGCATTGACTTGTACAAAACTTGGTTATGTCATTAAAAGTATAACTATCAGTAATATATCACTTGTCGCCAGTAAAGAGAGCCATAGCAATAATAACATGTCAAAGCGAAAATGCATGAAAGATGAACAATAGTAAAGAAAATGCAAAAGAAACATCTTTTTTATTATCTCCTTCATGAGGAAAGTTGCATCAAGATGAAATTTCATATTAATTGTTAAAAATGAGTACAGAAAACACAAGGCGAAGTACGCAAGCAATGTGATTCAAGGTAAATAAAAGAGTAAAATATCTAATCACTAATGCAAATCAATGGAAACAATTAACAGCAAAAATACCTCTAACAACAAGGAACCACTCTGAAAACAATTTTAAATGCTAAACTCCTTAAGAAATTCTGGTATCATAAATCCTCTCATCCTTCACAGAGAAGTAAGAGTTCCACATATTAAACATAACTACCAGTATAATTCCAACAGGCATAATTCAACTGAACCAAATAAACCTTATTTTCCTCTTTCATTATAGTCTCCACCTCTTTGATTCTAATCTCAAATTAAGAGGAGATTAGTTCTAAAACATTTCACAACAATGCCTAATTATGTTAAGTTCCACTATTTCTGTGTTCGACAAAAGATTACATCTTTCTGTGGGGGTTATTGGTCTTGAACTCTAGCATTTTAGTCCCACATTGCCTAGAACCCCAAGTGTATATTTCAATATAAGACTTATCTTGGTATTGACATATGCACATGGGGTGTGGTAGCCCATGTGGTTGGTGGGATGTTTTCCTAGAGAGCAAGGATCAACACATCAAGAGAACAATCATGTTTTTATCTCTCATTCTTTGTAATTTTCCTTAGGATCTACTTGGGAACAATGTGTTCACCGGTTATGGGGTGTTTTTAAACCGACCGTTTATGAAAACCCCTGCTTTTTTTTCTTTTTTTTTTTTGAGGTACTAGTTTTGTTCGGCTAAAAAAAACCCCCAAAACTGGTGTAATGTAATTTTGAGTGGCTTTATAAACACCCCAAATCGGTGGGTTTTGAAGGATTTTATTATTTTACTCCATTTATATCCACACCAAAAATTATTTTACTCTTATATCCACACCAAAAATATATAATTATAACTACTAATACCCTACCCTATTTAGTTTTATTCGTGTAAAAAACTTTCAAAACCGCTCGTTAGTGAATTACCAAGCATGGATTGGACTCGTTTAAGAGCCGTTACTTAAAAACCATCCAAAATCGTACCCTCGTAACTGATGTTCTAAAAACACCTTATAACCGTTACCCATACAATTGCCAAGCAGACCCTTAGGAGCTAATCTCCGAAGGAGCTTAGCGACTCGAACTCGGGCTCGGACAAATGGCGCAAAGTGGCGCTTTAATGGTGCACTTCGCAGGTACGCATCGGACATGAGATAGTGCTGTTTGCGCTCATTTTTCACGTGTTTTCGTGCACCGTTTGCGCTTATTTTCGCGTGTGTGACGCAATCACCGCACCAGCAGATCAGTGTACAGCAGCGGTGCAGCAGTTCAGCGCAGGCTTATGCGTGGATGCTACAGTTCCATTGGGTGGCTACTTACGCGAAAAACATGGTGCGTGACAGTAGCTGCCCATGAGTAGTGGGCATTATCTTCACATTAAGGAGGGTAATGGGCATTAACCGCCCCTAGTAAGTGGGCATCACCTCCACATTAAGGGGGATAATGGTTGGAACCGCCCCTGATACGTATTACCTCCGGATTTGTTGCCCATTATGGGAGTGGGGTGCTAAGGAAATGGTTCTCCTATAAATACATTTTGGTGCAAGTTGTTATAAGCATCACATTGTTGTATTTTTCGGTTTTCTATGTCCGTTGTACGTTCATTGTAATCACTGGAACAACACTTTCTGCACCAAGAGTAAAGCCAGTCCTCGTAACCAATCTCATCAGGTAATCAAATTTTGATGTGAGCCCACCCATCATCACCTACACACGTCGTAGGAGACGTGTAGCTATTTAGGCCCAGGCCCACTGTTTAGGCCTTTCAGTCATTTAGGCATAAAGGGGGGGGGGAGGTATTGTGGTCTTTCACCACAATAATCCTCCTAGGGTTTTGTTTCTCTTTTCTATTTATAGCTAGGGCTAGCCGTCATTAGTTTTCATGCTTGTATTGAGAAGACTCTCACAAGTGTCATTGAAGAAGGAGTTTATTACTTTGTTCCGTTCATTCAAAGTTGGGAGTTTTGTTCTTTTTCTATATAAAAGATCACTCTATTTCCATTCCTCTTAATTAATTGTTGGGATTGGTGAACCGATTGAGTCGATTCACATCATTTGGTATCAGAGCTTTCTACGAGCCATGGCCGATGGGACGAGAACCACGATCGACGAGAAGATCCGAGGTCTTCGGGAGGACTTCACCGCCGAGATCGAGGGCTTGAAGAAATCCATGGAGGTCTCCGCGAAGGATCAAGCGTCCACGAACCTAGAAATCCGCACGGAGATGCGCGATATGCGGAAGGAGACAACGACTATCATGATGCTTTTGCAAAACATCTCAAATAAGATCAATGGCGGCAAAGCGGAAGAGGTAGCGACCCAAACCCTAGGCGATCAACTAGGGTTTGTTCATACGGAGGGGGAGGCGACCGAAGATCACGGAGGACCGGCCGACGGGCGCTGGCCCGCACCCGCCGCGCCGCCGCACCGCCGGGCGGGGTCCTGGCGTCCGGCGACCCTCGTCGGACAGCGGCTGAAGGCCGCGGGAGCTTCGCCGCCGACCGCGCGAGCCGGGCGGGGCCGCGGCTGCTGCGGGGCGGTCGCTGGCCGGCCCCGACCGCCTCCCGTGGCCGGTCGGCGCCAGAGGAGCCGTCGACGAGCGGCCGTGGCCGGACGCGGTCGACCCGTACGGTCCGGGGGACCGACTCCATATCCGGGAGAAGCCCTAGGGCTTGGGGCCCTCCACGGGGGTCGGACGATGACCGCGAACTACGGAGATAGGTTCGCAGGCCCGGGAAGGGGCTTGGCGGGAGTTCCAGCTTGGACGGGAGGAGCGGAACCGCCAGGAGGAGCGAGGCACGCCGGAGGCAGCAATTTTTTTGGGGGAACGGCGGATCCCGCCAACTTCCAGAGAGGGGATCTACCCCCACGACGACCACCACGGGCGAGGGCAGTCGGTGACTACAGGGGTCCGGTGGAGGAGTGGGGTGAGCAGGTCTGGGCTGACGAGCGGTATGAGGAGGGAGACAGAGGCCCGTACGAGACCCAGCGGAGAGATACACCGCTGGGAAGGAGGAGGCAGGCAGGGATGATATGCAGCACGGTGACCTTAGCGCGGATCGCCGGCTGAAGAAACTGAAGCTCCCCACGTTCGAGGGTGAGAACCCGGACGAATGGATTTTTCGGACAGAGCGCTATTTCGAGATCATGGAGCTGACCGAAGCGGAGGTCCTCAGATGCATCGGGATATACTTCGAGGGCCCGGCCCTGGCATGGTATCGATGGAGATCGGCGAGGACCCCTTTCCGCAGCTGGGCGGAGCTGACGGGATACATTCTAGACCGCTTCCAGGAGACGGCTTCGGGCGACTTCTACGAGCAGTGGTCGTCGCTACGACAGGAG
This sequence comes from Iris pallida, assembly GCA_029216955.1. Lineage (NCBI taxonomy): Eukaryota > Viridiplantae > Streptophyta > Magnoliopsida > Asparagales > Iridaceae > Iris > Iris pallida. The sequence goes on from JANAVB010044419.1 coordinate 2,083,483, forward strand.
GGGACGGTTCGAGACTTCGTCGCGAAGTTCGAACTACTATCTGGACGCGTTCGACGGGTGTCAGACGAGTTACAGATAGGTATGTTTATGAAGGGTTTAAAGCCCTTCATACGAGCGGAGCTCAGGCTGCAGAGTCCGCGGTGCTTAGAAGATCTCCTTCGCCTGGCCCACAAGGCAGAGGAGAAATTGGCGGAAGAAAAGCGCCTTAAAGGCGCTTGGGGAACGACGGGACAGCGCAGTCAGGCAGGTCCAGTACTTCCCCGACCAGCTGCAGGAGCACCAGCACCAGTACCGCCTAGACCCACGGGCGGAACAGGAGGAGCCATGGTGCCAGGGAGACGCCTATCCGATGCGGACATGAAGGCGAGGAGGGCGGCTGGCCTATGTTTCCGATGCGACGAGAGATTCACCCCGGTCATCGATGCGCGAGCAAGTTGCTGCAAATCGTGATTTTACCAGACGAGGAGGACGCAGAGGAGATTGAGGCCGCTATCGCTCCGGAGGCTGGGGAGGATCAGGAGCACGTTCATATGGATGTTGCTGAGGTGACCCTCAACTCCGTGGTAGGGTTTACCCCGAACCATACCATAAAGTTGGCAGGGAAGCTGGGGGAGCAAGCGGTGACAGTGCTGATCGACAGCGGGGCCACCCACAACTTCATCTCGCGACGACTGGTCGATCGGCTCGGTCTCGAGCTGAGTACGGTGGAGAAGTTCACGGTGTTGCTGGGCACCGGGAAGATGGAGGAGAGCAAGGGCCTTGCAAGGGGGTATCGCTCTCGCTGCAGGGATATCAGCTGACGGAGGACTTCCTACCATTGGAGCTGGGCAATGTAGACATCATATTGGGGGTCCAGTGGCTGAAGACGCTCGGGGAGATGAAGGTGGACTGGAAGCTCCTACGGATGGAGTTTCGGGAGAAGGACAAGGCGGTGGTGCTAAAAGGGGACCCGACTCTGTTTCTCTATAGTGGCTTTCAGCGCCATTACACGGGCGTTGCGGACAGGAGGAGAGGGGTACCTGGTCGAGTTCCAAGGGTTGTCTGGCGAGGAGGCAACTCGGGAGGAGACACCAAGGGAGGTAGAGGCGGTGCTAGAGCAGTATTCCGAGGTCTTTCAGAGCCCGCAAGGGCTACCTCCGATCAGAGGGCACGAGCACTCGATCGTACTGCGGGGGGAGGGAGCACCGGTGAGCGTGCGTCCCTACAGGTACCCGCATCTGCAGAAGGACGAGATAGAGCGGATGGTGCGGGAGATGCTGCAGGCGGGGGTAATCTAGCCGAGTGTGAGTCCTTTTTCATCACCAGTGCTGTTGGTGAAGAAGAAGGACGGGAGCTGGAGATTCTGCGTCAACTACAGGGCGTTGAATAAGGAGACGGTCGCGGACAAGTTCCCTATTCCGGTGATCGACGAGCTGCTAGACGAACTGCATGGGGCGGTTGTCTTTTCGAAAATCGATCTTCGCGCAGGGTACCACCAGATCCAGATGCGGCCAGAAGATGTTTCGAAGACGGCGTTCCGCACTCACGAGGGACATTATGAGTTTCTGGTTATGCCTTTTGGGCTGACCAACGCTCCTTCGACCTTCCAGGCATTGATGAATAAGGTATTCTGATGTGGGCCCACCCATCATCACGTACACCCGTCGTAGGAGACGGGGAGCGATTTAGGCCCAGGCCCACTGTTTAGGCCTTTTCTGTTATTTAGTCATAAAGGGTATTGTGGTCTTTCACCACAATAATCCCTTTAGGGTTTTGTTTCCCTTTTCTATTTATAGCTAGGGCTAGCCGTCCTTTGTTTTCATGCTTGTATTGAGAAACTCTCGCAAGTGTCAATGAAGAAGGATTTATTACTTTGATCCGTTCATCAAAGTTGGGAGTTTTGTTCTTTTCTATATAAAAGATCATTCTATTTCTATTCCTCTTAGTATTTGTTGGGTTTGGTGAACCGATTGAGTCGATTCACATCATTTGGTATCAGAGCTTTCTACGAGCCATGGCCGATGGAACAAGAAACACGATCGATGAGAAGATCCGAGGTCTACGGGAGGACTTCACCGCCGAGATCGAGGGTTTGAAGAAATCGATGGAGGTCGCCGCGAAGGATCAAGCGTCCACGAACCTAGAGATCCGCACGGAGATGCGGGATATGCGGAAGGAGTCGACGACGATCATGATGCTTTTGCAAAATATCTCAAACAAGATCAATGGCGGCGAAGCGGAGGCGGCGACAACCCAAACCCTAGGCGACCAACTAGGGTTTGTGCAAACGGAGGGGGGAAACGACCGAGATCGCGGCGGGCCGGCCGACGGGCGATGGGCAACCGCCGCCACCACAGCGCAGCCGGACGGGACCCGGGCGGTAGGCGAGCAGCGCGGCCGGCGGCAGACGGACACGGGGGGTTCGCCGCCGACCGAGCCAGCCCGGGGGGGGGCGGGCGTTGGGGGCGGGCGCTGGCCGGTCGGTGCCCTGGAGCAGCCGGCGAGCGGCCGTGGCCGGGCGCCGGCGACCCGTACGGTCCCGGCGGATCGGCCGCGGCGGGAGAAACCCTAGGGTTTGGGGCCCCCTGCGGGGGTCGGACGATGATTGCGAACCACGGAGATAGGTTCGCGGGCCCGGGAAGGGGCTTGGCGGGAGTCCCGGCGTGGACGGAAGGAGCGGAGCCCCCAGGAGGAGCGAGGTACGCCGGAGGCAGCAATTTTTTTGGGGGAATGGCGGATCCCGCCAACTTCCAGAGAGGGGACCTTCCCCCACGACGACCACCACGGGCGAGGGCAGTCGGTGACTACAGGGGCCCGGTGGAGGAGTGGGGTGAGCAGATCTGGGCTGACGAGCGGTATGAGGAGGGTGACAGGGGCCCATACGAGACCCAGCGGAGAGATACACACGCTGGGAAGGAGGACGAGGCCGAGATGATATGCAGCACGGTGACCTTAGCGCGGATCGCCGGCTGAAGAAACTGAAGCTGCCCACGTTCGAGGGTGAGAACCCGGACGAGTGGATTTTTCGGGCAGAGCGCTATTTCGAGATCATGGAGCTGACCGAAGCAGAGGTCCTCAGGTGCATCGGGATCTATTTTGAGGGTCAGGCCCTGGCGTGGTATCGGTGGAGAACGGCGAGGACCCCGTTCAGCAGCTGGGCGGAGCTGACGGGCTACATTTTAGACCGCTTCCAGGAGACAGCTTCGGGTGATTTCTACGAGCAGTGGTCGTCGCTACGCCAGGAGGGGACGGTCGAGACTTCGTCGCGAAGTTCGAACTACTATCTGGACGCGTTCGGGGGGTGTCGGACGAGTTGCAGATCGGGATGTTTATGAAGGGTTTTGAAGCCCTCCATTCGAGCGGAGCTCAGGCTGCAGAGTCCGCGATGCTTGGAAGATCTCCTCCGCCTGGCCCACAAGGCAGAGGAGAAGTTGGCGGAAGAAAAGCGCCTCAAGGGCGCTTGGGGGACGACGGGACAGCGCAGCCAGGCGGGGACAGTTCTTCCTCGACCAGAGCACCAGCACCAGCACCACCACCGGTACCGCCTAGACCCACGGGCGGGACAGGAGGAGCCGCAGTACCAGGGAGACGCCTCTCGAGGCCGACATGAGGGCGAGAAGGGCGGTTGGCCTATGCTTCCGAATGCGACGAGAGATTCACCCCCGGTCATCGATGCGCGAAGCAAGTTGCTGCAAATCGTGATTCTACCGGACGAGGAGGAGGATGCCGAGGAGGAAGAGACCGCTGTCGCGCCAGAGGCTGGAGAGGAGCAGGAGCACGTGCATATGGATGTTGCTGAGGTGACCCTCAACTCCGTGGTAGGGTTTACCCCGAACCATACCATGAAGTTGGCAGGGCAGTTGGGAGAGCAGACGGTGACAGTGCTGATCGACAGTGGGGCCACCCACAACTTCATCTCGCGACGACTGGTCGATCGGCTCGGTTTAGAGTTGAGTACGGTGGAGAAGTTCACGGTGTTGCTGGGCACCGGGAAGGTGGAGGAGAGCAAGGGCCTCTGCAAGGGGGGTATCGCTCTCACTGCAGGGCTATCGGCTGACGGAGGACTTCCTACCATTGGAGTTGGGCAATGTAGACATCATATTGGGAGTCCAGTGGCTGAAGACCCTCGGGGAGATGAAGGTGGACTGGAAGCGCCTGCGGATGGAGTTTCGGGAGGGCGAAGCGGCGGTGGTGCTGAACGGGGACCCGACTCTCTGTTTTTCTATGGTGGCTTTCAGCGCCATCACTCGGGCGTTGCGGACAGGAGGAGAGGGGGTACCTGGTCGAGCTCCAGGGGTTCTCGGGCGAGGAGGCGACTCACGGGGAGACACCAAGGGAGGTAGAGGCGGTGCTGGAGCAGTATTCCGAGGTCTTCCAGAGCCCGCAAGGGCTACCTCCGATCAGAGGACACGAGCACTCGATCGTACTCCGGGGGGAGGGGGCACCGGTGAGCGTGCGTCCCTACAGGTATCCGCATCTGCAGAAGGACGAGATAGAGCGGATGGTACGGGAGATGCTGCAGGCGGGGGTTGATCCAGCCGAGTGTGAGTCCTTTTTCATCACCAGTACTGTTGGTGAAGAAGAAGGACGGGAGCTGGAGATTCTGCGTCGACTACCGGGCGTTGAATAAGGAGACGGTCGCGGACAAGTTCCCTATCCCGGTGATCGACGAGCTGCTAGACGAACTGCATGGGGCAGTTGTCTTTTCGAAGATCGACCTTCGTGCAGGATACCACCAGATCCGGATGCGGCCAGAAGATGTGTCGAAGACGGCGTTCCGTACTCACGAGGGACATTATGAGTTTCTGGTTATGCCTTTTGGACTGACCAACGCTCCTTCGACCTTCCAGGCATTGATGAATAAGGTATTCCAACCCTATCTTCGCAGGTTCATCTTGGTATTCTTCGACGACATCCTCATCTACAGCCGAAGCATGGGGGAGCACACTGACCATTTGGGGATAGTGTTTCGGAGTTACTGACGCATCAGCTATACGCCAACCGAAAGAAGTGCAGCTCGGTTTGGCGCAGGTGGAGTATCTGGGGCACGTGGGCTGGGGGGTTCTGGGTGCGGGTCGGGGTAGGTGGGGGTGGTAGCAGCGGGACAGGACGAAGATTGCGGCCATGTAGATTGGCCCGTGCCCACTACACTACGGGCCTTACACGGCTTCCTGGGGTTGACGGGCTACTACAGGAAGTTCGTCAAGGGTACGGCACCATCGCTCGGGCCTTACGGAGAGCTAAAGAAGGGAGGGCTTCCAGTGGGGAAGAAGAGGCCACTAAGGCCTTTGAGGCGTTGAAGGTCGCCATGACGACAGCAACCAGTGCTAGCATACCCGACTTCAGCAGAGCGTTTGTGGTGGAGACGGACGCGTCGGGATATGGCCTCGGGGCTGGTACTCATGCAGGAGGGGCGACCCATAGCCTATTTTAGTCAGGTACTCTCGGCTAGAGCCCTACTGAAATCGGTCTATGAGAGGGAGCTGATGGCGATCGTTCTGGCGGTGCTGAAGTGGAGGCCTTACCTGTTGGGAAGGGAGTTTGTGATACGGACCGATCAGAGGAGCCTCAAGTACCTCCTCGAGCAGCGGCTGGTGACTGAGGAGCATCAGCATTGGTTGTCCAAGCTGGTCGGGTATCGATTCACGATCGAGTACCGTCCAGGGCTGGAGAACAAGGCGGCGGACGCTTTATCTCGACGGGAGGAGGTGGTCGACCTGAGCGCCTTATCACGTCCTATATGGCGAGATTGGGAGCCGATGTTGCAGGAGGCAGAGCAGGACAGAGAGCTGCAGCAGATACGGCAAGCAGATAGAGGGCGGCGATGGCGCCCCAGCAGGCTACACTCTAGCGGGCCGTCGTTTGCTCTACCAGGGGAGGATGGTGCTGCCAAAGACTTCGGCCTTTATTCCCGTTTTATTCCAGGAGTTCCATAGTTCTGCGACGGGAGGCCACTCGGGGGTTCAGCAGACTTATCAGCGGATGGCCAGGGAGGTATTTTGGCCCGGGATGCGACGGGCCGTCGCACGATTGGTAGCCGCTTGTGACGTCTGCCAACGTCACAAATATATGGCTATGGCCCCAGCCGGATTATTGCAGCCCCTGGCCTTGCCGGAGCGAGTTTGGGAGGATGTCACCATGGACTTCATCGACGGACTACCACGTTCAGAGGGGTACACGGTGATCATGGTGGTGGTGGACAGGCTGAGTAAGTATGCTCACTTCATTCCCCTGAAGCATCCTTACACGGCCGTGACTGTAGCGACGGCATTTCTTCGGGAGGTGATCAGACTACATGGGGTACCCGCATCCATTGTCTCGGACCGGGACAAGGTATTCATGAGTATCTTTGGCGGGAGTTATTTCGGGTTCACGGTACGGTCCTGAAGAGGAGTACCGCATATCATCCCCAGACGGACGGCCAGACGGAGGTCGTTAACCGCAGCGTCGAGACCTACTTGCGGTGCTTCGCATCTGATTCTCCCCGACAGTGGCACAGTTAGGCTGGCGTGGGCAGAATATTGGTATAATACTTCGTACCATTCACGGGCAGGGACGACGCCGTTCCGGGTGCTGTATGGTCGCGACCCCACCCCCCTTGGTACGGTTCGGAGACGCCCAGACAACGGTAGGGCAGGTGGAGGAGTATATGTTGACCCGGGACGGGGTCTTGGAGGAGCTGCGGAAGCATCTGTTGCGGGGCACAGCAGGTGATGCGGGCACAGGCAGACAGGCATCGGCGGGACGTCAGCTTTCAGGTAGGGGACATGGTTTATCTTAAACTACGTCCCTATCGACAACGCTCGATGGCGAGGAGGCCGAATGAGAAGTTGGCGGCTCGATACTTTGGTCCTTATCCAGTGGTGGCTCGGGTGGGACAGGTGGCTTATCGTTTGGGGCTACCAGACACATCATCGATTCATCCCGTCTTCCACGTATCTCAGTTGAGGAAGGCGATTGGGGATCAGGCAGCGTCCCCCACTCTTCCTCCGACGCTCACGGAGGACATGGAGGTACAGTTAGAGCCCTTGGCAGTACGAGCTATCCGACGAGGACCCGGCCAGACGAAGGAGGTCCTGATTCATTGGGTCGGCCTGCCAGACTGTGACGCGACCTGGGAGGATTCTGCGAGCTTCCAGACGCAGTTTCCAGATTTCCACCTTGAGGACAAGGTGGCTCTGTTAGGGGAGGGTATTGATGTGGGCCCACCCATCATCACGTACACCCGTCGTAGGAGACGGGGAGCGATTTAGGCCCAGGCCCACTGTTTAGGCCTTTTCTGTTATTTAGTCATAAAGGGTATTGTGGTCTTTCACCACAATAATCCCTTTAGGGTTTTGTTTCCCTTTTCTATTTATAGCTAGGGCTAGCCGTCTTTTGTTTTCATGCTTGTATTGAGAAACTCTCGCAAGTGTCAATGAAGAAGGATTTATTACTTTGATCCGTTCATCAAAGTTGGGAGTTTTGTTCTTTTTCTATATAAAAGATCATTCTATTTCTATTCCTCTTAGTATTTGTTGGGTTTTGGTGAACCGATTGAGTCGATTCACATCATATTCCAACCCTATCTCCGCAGATTCATCTTGGTCTTCTTCGACGACATCCTCATCTACAGCCGAAGCATGAGGGAGCATACTGACCACTTGGAGATAGTATTTCGGGAGCTGCTGACGCATCAGCTATACGCCAACCGAAAGAAGTGCAGCTTCGGTTTGGCACAGGTGGAGTATCTGGGGCACGTGGTGTCGGCTGAGGGGGTAGCGGCGGACAGGACGAAGATAGCAGCCATGTTAGATTGGCCCGTACCTACTACGCTGCGGGCATTACGCGGCTTCCTGGGGTGACGGGCTACTACAAGAAGTTCGTCAAGGGGTACGGCACTATCGCTCGGGCCCTTACGGAGCAGCTGAAGAAGGAGGGGTTCCATTGGGAGAGGAGGCCACGAAGGCCTTTGAGGCTTTGAAGGTGGCTATGACGACAGCACCGTGCTAGCACTACCCGACTTCAGCAGAGCATTTGTGGTGGAGACGGACGCATCGGGATATGGCCTCGGGGCGGTGCTCATGCAGGAGGGGCGGCCCATAGCCTACTTTAGTCAGGTGCTCTCTGCTAGAGCCCGACTAAAGTCGGTCTATGAGAGGGAGCTGATGGCTATCGTTCTGGCGGTGCTGAAGTGGCGGCGTTACCTGTTGGGAAGGGAGTTTGTGATCCGGACCGATCAGAGGAGCCTCAAGTATCTCCTCGAGCAGCGGCTTGTGACCGAGGAGCATCAGCATTGGTTGTCCAAGCTGGTCGGGTATCGATTCACGATCGAGTACCGACCGGGGCTGGAGAACAAGGCTGCTGACGCATTATCACGGCGGGAGGAGGTGGTCGATCTAGGCGCCCTATCACGGCCTATATGGCGGGATTGGGAGCCGATGTTGCAGGAGGCGGAGCAGGACAGAGAGCTGCAGCAGATACGGCAGCAGATAGAGAGCGGCGCTGACGCTCCAGCAGGCTACACTCTAGCGGATCGCCGTCTGCTCTACCAGGGGAGGATGGTGCTGCCGAAGACTTCGGCCTTTATTCCCGCATTATTCCAGGAGTTCCACAGTTCTGCGACAGGAGGCCATTCGGGGGTTCAGCAGACATCAGCGGATGGCCAGGGAGGTGTTTTGGCCCGGGATGCGACGATCCATCGCACGATTGGTGGCCGCTTGGGACGTCTGCCAACGTCACAAGTATATGGCTATGGCTCCAGCCGGATTATTGCAGCCACTGGCCTTGCCGGAGCGAGTTTGAGAGGATGTCACCATGGACTTCATCGACGGGCTACCACGTTCAGAGGGGTACACGGTGATCATGGTGGTGGTAGACAGGCTGAGTAAGTATGCTTACTTCATTCCCCTGAAGCATCCTTACAGGGCCGTTACTGTGGCGACGGCGTTTCTTCGAGAGGTGATCAGGCTACATGGGGTACCCGTATCCATTGTCTCTGACAGGGACAATGTATTCATGAGTCTCTTTTGGCAGGAGTTATTTCGGGTTCACGGTACGGTCCTGAAGAGGAGTACCGCATATCATCCCCAAACGGACGGCCAGACGGAGGTCGTCAACCACAGCGTTGAGACCTACTTACGGTGCTTCGCCTCTGATTCTCCTCGACAGTGGCACAGTTGGCTGGCGTGGGCAGAGTACTGGTACAATACTTCGTACCATTCACGGGCGGGAATAACACCTTTCGGGTGCTGTATGGCCGAGACCCTCCCCCATTGGTCCGGTTCGGAGACGCCCAGACACCGGTGGGACAAGTGGAGGAGTATATGTTGACCCGAGACGGGGTCTTGGAGGAGCTGCGGAAGCATCTGTTGCGCGCACAGCAGGTGATGCGGGCCCAGGCAGACAAGCATCGGCGGGACGTCAGTTTTCAGGTAGGGGACATGGTTTATCTCAAACTACGTCCCTATCGACAGCGCTCGATGGCGAGGAGGCCGAATGAGAAATTGGCGGCTCGATACTTTGGTCCTTATCCAGTGGTGGCTAAGGTGGGGCAGGTGGCTTATCGTTTGGGGCTACCAGACACATCCTCGATTCATTCCGTCTTCCACGTATCTCAGTTGAGGAAGGCGATTGGGGATCAGGCAGTGTCACCCACGCTTCCTCCGACGCTCACGGAGGACATAGAGGTACAGTTAGAGCCTTTGGCGGTACGAGCTATTCGACGAGGACCAGGTCAGACGAGGGAGGTCCTGATTCATTGGGTCGGCCTACCAGACTGTGACGCGACCTGGGAGGATTATGCGAGCTTCCAGACGCAGTTTCCAGATTTCCACCTTGAGGACAAGGTGGCTCTTTTAGGGGACGGTATTGATGTGAGCCCACCCATCATCACCTACACACGTCGTAGGAGACGTGTGTAGCTATTTAGGCCCAGGCCCACTGTTTAGGCCTTTCAGTCATTTAGGCATAAAGGGGGGGTATTGTGGTCTTTCACCACAATAATTCTCCTAGGGTTTTGTTTCTCTTTTCTATTTATAGCTAGGGCTAGCCGTCATTAGTTTTCATGCTTGTATTGAGAAGACTCTCACAAGTGTCATTGAAGAAGGAGTTTATTACTTTGTTCCGTTCATTCAAAGTTGGGAGTTTTGTTCTTTTTCTATATAAAAGATCACTCTATTTCCATTCCTCTTAATTAATTGTTGGGATTGGTGAACCGATTGAGTCGATTCACATCAATTTTACACAACTAAAACTTCGTCAGGAAACTACATATAAAGAAATATTATTTATTCCTCGTTTGTTCTCACACACATGTGAGCCGTCTTATCAAAATCCTCTCACTTATGTTCATCAAAGAAGGGCACCATATACAACAAACAATACAATTCCAACCACCAGATCAATGAAATGCAACTTCTTTTCCTAACCTCTTTGAACTAGTTCATGCTTGACTAAGCCAATTGGACAAACGAAACTGCATCGTTAATTCACACGTTCATACGAGTATTTTCGTTTCAAATGAACGTTTCAAAAAATGGCCCATTACTTTTCTTGTTTTGTGCAGATAGTCGTGCCTGGCTGGCTGACTAATTCATCCAACACTTCAACATGCACGAGGTTAGACATCACATTCTCCTCTCACTTGATCATGTTTCCGTGTTCTATTTCACTCTTCAAATGGGGGTTCTTTTCACCCTCCCCTCACTAATACTACTTCTGATTCAGACTTCCACATGCCCAATGCTACTTGGGTCAGAGCTAGCGATGCTTTTTAAGCTGTTGAGCCTTGCTATAAAGTTTCTCCCAACAAAGTAAGCGTGTTCATATAGCCCCAAAAAAAAGATTGCAACTTTCTCTACCAACAAGAAAGCAAGTCAAATAACAAACGTTTCTAGCAAAATATACACATCCAACTAAACAACCATAACAAAAGCTCAAATATAGACCCAAAAAAATTACAACTTTCTAACACTCCAAGCAACATATTCGCATAAAATTACAAGAATAGCCAGATCTACAACAAAAAGGGAAAGTAATATATCACCTTCCTGCCACCGACGGAGTGGTTCTCCTCCTTGAGCGCCGCCTCGGCCGAGTCCGGGTCCGAGAACTGGACGAACCCGAACCCGCGGCAGTTCCCGGTGAGCCTGTCCTTCACGAGGACCACCTCCTTCACCTCCCCGAACTCCGCAAAGAGGTTCTTGATCTCCTCCTCCTCCATCCCGTCGACGATCCCTCCGACGAACAGCTTCCCCACGTCCAAGGAAGAAGCCACCACGGAGCTCGAGGAAGAGGAGTCCTCCATTGGAAACCCTAAGAAAACCCTATAAAAATTAGGGTTTGGGAAAGAGGAAGATAGTGTTGAAAGAATGGGGGGTTTATGGAGGAGGGGGGAGGGTTGTCTGGGGAACAGACGGTGGAGATGGGATCTGGTGGTGGAGGGGGTTGTGGACCGTTGGATTTGGACTGGCGCGTGATTATGAGTGGGGAAAGGGATGGGAAGGGATTTGTAGTGGCGGCAGTCTTTAAAGTTTCGGTTGGGGCAGTTGGGATTCTGACCAGATTCTCACTTTTCTATTGGAATTTTCTTTTTTCACATAAACCTCTGTTTTTTCCAACGTTGATGCTTATGGTTGTTTTAAATTTTATTTGTTCCAATGAGTTCGACTCACCAGGTATGCGTCCTCTATTTTTCATCAGCTTTTTGCTGATGATATAATAATTTTTGGACATGCTTCACTTGCATCGCTGGATGCTGTCCATAACATTTTCCAGATTTATTCGAAGTGGTCGGACCAGAAAATCAACTTTGACAAATCTAGTATCCACTTCAGTAAAATGGTCTTGCCCGCTGAGAGAGAATCATTAGTGTCTTCCTTACATTTTGCTTTCATGAAGGAGGATGAGTCTTATCTGGGCCACCCTCTTCTTGCAACTCGTAGTAGTAACAGCTCTCCCGGCCTCATTGACAAATGCACTACTCGATTGCAAGGGTGGAAATCCAAGCTATTATCGCACGCAGGACGTACCACACTCATTAAAGCTACTTTGGGCTCGATCCCTGTTTACTATATGTCGATAAACCTGATACCAAACGCCACATGTCTGAAATTGATAGGCAACAGCGTAATTTCTGGTGGGGGCATGATATGGAGGAGAAAAAGATGCACTTTTTTAAATGGAAATCATTTGTCTTCCAACCAGGGAAGGAGGCCTCGGCATACGAAATCTCCGATAGGTGAATAATGCTCTGGGGGTAAACTCCTCTGGAGATTCCTATCGAATCCAGATTTATTGTGGGTTCGGCTGCTTCGTGGGGTATATCTGCATGATCGTAACTTCTGGAACGCGGCTCGGTCGAGAAGGTCTTCACCTACTTGGACAAGCATTCTGGCGTTACGCCAGCATATGAAGGAGGGCCTATGTTGGAAAGTTAACGGGGGTTGGACGAGAATCATCGACGAACCATGGATCCCTTCCCTCCCTGGGTTCCGAATCACCGAATGTTGCATTCCCCCAGATGGACCACAGTTCGTTCGCGAACTGAGAAATCAGCATGACAGCTCCTGGAATATGTCGTTGATAGAAAGTCTCTTTTCTCCGCCGGAAGCAGCAGTCATATCGCGCATACGCATCCTCGACGTGGAAGGTCCGGATGAACTCTTGTGGACGAAGGCTAAGAATGGCAAATTCACTCAAAAATCTCTATACGAGCATTTCGGTCGAAGTGAGCCCAACACGGCACGGTCGGGAGAGGGCCAACATATTTGGCGCTGTAATGCCCCGCTCCGCTCAGTGCATTACGATGAGTCGTTGACTCGAAGAGTTGTGTTGACCCGATGAAGTATCGATGCGAATCGATTGCAAGTGTTACGTTGGCCAAAGGTAAGCTTTGAGTCGATTGGAATCTATGAGCCGAATCGATGCAAAGAATAAGTCATGTTTGAACAAGTGCTGATGTTAGTTGATCTGGTGTGCAGGCTATGCCTTTATGCTGGATTACGGATCGTGACATGGACGCGGTAGGCTGGTAAGTCGAGTAGTTCAAGGAATAGCTAAGTCCGAGAGTTAGCTATGCGACCAAGTTATGGAAGCGAGCCGCTTCAACTCAGCGAAACGACAAGGCGTATCGACTTAAGGTGGGCTGGTTCTTGACTCTCTCTCCATATTCTTTCACGTCTAATAAGAGATATCATTGTATGCGTAATTTGTTATCGAGTTAGCGAGCGTGGTTCGGCGATTAGGTGCCTTAATATGCATTGAACACTAAGGTAGAACATTGAACAATTGAAGCGACGTGCATCAAGTGTACGAGTCGCGGTAGGGCAATGATGGTAGAACATTGAAAGACGATATTGAGATGTGCATCATGTGCACGGCTCCGAGAACATTGAACACTAGGCGTAGAATATGGATTACGGCGCTAAGCGTGCCCTCGTGCACGGAAGCTAAGGAATAACTAAGTAACTACGGAACTAGGCTATGAGAATGACTTACGAATGGTACGCGTTGAATATGAGTATGAGATGACTAAGCCGTTGGACGTCGTGCATCAATATGGATGTGTTGGGGCATAACGCCAACGGAGCTCCCCATACGGATGGTGGATTATGTTTATGAGACGCGAATATGTTTATGGTGTGAGACTATGTTTATAGAACGGAGGATTGGTTGGAACGATATGATTTGTATGCTATGGTACGTATTGCATGGTCAATGGACTCGGATTGCCCGTGCACGGGTGCGGCTTCCCTCGGACGGTTACGACCGGGGCACCGGGACCGTTCGGTCTAGGAAGAAATTATGTGTGGTATTTATGGTGCACATCATTCGGACGAATTGCGACCGTCCAGTGCTGTGATAAGCTATGATATCCGTAAGTTTGGGATCCTTCGGATATTGGGCTAGCAATCCGTATCGAAGCGATCGTAGGCTTACACATATGAAATGCCAAGTCCATTACGGTGCGAAACACCATGACCTTCATATAGATAGGGCCGGTGGGCTGAGTTGAGAGTTGGGTGCAGGCGCAGGGCCTGCGACCCTTATGTATTGTCTAAGTTTATGATTAGAATGTTGCGTAAAATATATGGTTTCATACGTAAGTTCAAACCAGTACAGGCTAAGAAAAATGGGACAAAGATGAGCACGATCACTATGTTTATGTTCATATTTCACTATGTTTATGTTCATATTATGTCTAAATGTATCTACCGCAAGGACACGGTATGGGACACATTTATGATAATGTACTATATTTAAGTATTGCTATGAAACTGATCCTAAGGCTAAATAGAAAGATCACCAATTAAGATGCATGTTTCACTAAATGATAAAGTGTTTGGTTTGGGTGAGAGCGGGTCTTGATCAGTGCGAAGTGAGGACGAAAGCACTAATCCCCTACTAGTTATGTACAGGTTCAGGTATGTTCGGCTTGGGGCGGAGCTTGGCTTGGACGTGCCGAGGCATGGAGTCCTTGGCGTTCAAGAGTAGCTACCGCATATGCGTTCGGACTTGCGACATGGAGATGTTCGGCCGTAGACTATTTGGTGGCTATAAAGAGACATAATGTATGGAACAATTAATCCTTTGTGAGCTAGAGAGATCATGAGCGTTGTAGCCAATTGGCATATATGTTGGGCTATTCAGAGTCTTTGTAATCTTCAATATGTTATCAATAAAAGAGATTCTTATGTTATACTTTATTTCCTTCCGCTGCTTATGTTACGACTTTGAGATAATCACTATGTGAATCGTTATCTTGTCTTGCAAGAGCGCAACTCCAGGCTCGTGCGGCATCACGCCCTAGCGAGGACGATGATTCGGGTAAAATCTAGCGAGGACGAGCGATTTCCCGGATCGGGACATGATAAGTTGGTATCATAGCGGTTCCATCCTCTGGACCGTGCACGAATCTCTTTGACCCTTAGTTGCTTCGCTATCGAATTCAGTTGACTCTAAGTTGTTTCCGCAACCGCATGGCTCATGGATCTGCTCGACGCTACATTGGATGTTCCATACAATAAGTCTATATTAAGTGTCACCCCCAGTTTTTCAAATTAGGGGTATTTTTGTCATTTTCAAGTTTAATAATATTTTAGGAATTTTATATGATTTTATATGATTTTTAGGAATTTATTTGAGTCGGTTTGAATTTTATCCAATTCGGACCCAATTTGGAGACCCGGGTAGCCTGGACCCTAGTGGGACCCCCATACTAGCTGGGCTTAGCCCATGTACCATCATAAATAGGCTAGAAATTATTAACCTATTTTCTATGACTTAATTAGTCATTTTAGAGGCTTAATTAGTCGTTTAGAATCAAACCGAAATCAAACCGAACCAACCCGATTTCAATTTGAACCAAACTTAGGTTATTGGGTTATGGGCTATTGGATCCCAACCCAATAGCCCTTGGATTGGAGTGGCCGGCCATGGATAAAGTCCCCCCCCCCTTCTTTGTTACTTCATGTCAAAGTCTTCTTCCTTCTTCAAATTCTTTTCTTCCCAAGCTTCTTCTTCCTCCCAAGCAAGTTAGGTATGCCATTAAAACCCCTCATTAATTCTCCTCTCCATTTTTGACATTCACAATAAGTGTAGAGAATTAAATTCTCTACACTTTGCCCCTATTTTGTAGGCTTTTCTCTAGAATTCTAGTTAAGTGGTTAATTAAGAGGGGATTATATGTTAATGGTATATATATATGTATATATATATATATATGGATATATATGTGTATGTATAGATATGTATATAGAGGAATATATATGTATGTATGTATTTGTGTGTGTGTGTAGAGAGTGGTGGGAGAGGGAATGAGAATGGTGGTGTGGTTGTGTGTGTGAGAGTGTGTGTGTGAAATTATATAGGTATATGTGTATTTGTATATATATATGTATATGTATGTATATATAATATGTATGTGTGTGTGTATATATGTATATATGTGTGTGTGTATAGGTGTAGAGATATATGGATATATATATATATAGAATTAGATAGATATATAGATAGAGAGATATATATAGGTATATATATATATATGTATAAAGAGAAGTAGAGGATTAAGAGGAGGAGAAGAAGAGGATTAGTAGCAGCAGCAGCAGCTGCATTAGCAAGAGCAGCAGCAGCAGCCTAATGCAGCAGCAGCAGCAGCCTAGTGCAGCAGCAGCAGCAGCCTGCTTTGCAGGCAGCAGCAGCAGCAGCAAGGGCTGCCCAGGCAGCCCTTTTTTCCACCCCCCATTGACCCCAGTTGTCACCCCCATTTCCTGTATTTCGTATTTATGCTCGTATTTGATTTTTGGTACGTATTTTATTTCCTCGACTTGCGGATTTTGGTTTCTCGTAAATTGGTTTGGACCATGGCTTGGTTTTATTTTTTTGAGTAGGATTGGTTTGGTTTGATTAGGTTTGGTTTAATATGATTGGCACACTTTAACCTACACTCCTCCCTCAACACACCACAACTCCCCCACTTTATAACTCTACCTACTTTTCTCTCTCCTCTTTATTCTCTCATTTATTTCTTACAAACTTCTTCTTCTTCCTTCTTCCACACAACTCCCCAACCAACAGGCAAGTGCACCTTGACAACAAATAAGCACCCAATTTTATTTGTCCATTTGATAGATTAGGACATGTAGATCAACATTAGAACTTTGAATTTTGTGATTTGGAGCTTTCATTCTTCTAGATCTAGGTTTTAACCATTTTCGGAAATCCTTGGTTTTGATCTATTAAACTTTGATTTTTGCTTGTTTTGATGCTTCCATGTGGAAGAGAATTCAATTTTACTCAAGTTAGAACTTTGAAAATCTAGATTTGGTTTTGATTTGACAAAAATATGAAGAATTGAAGTTCTTGGTGTTTTTGGACTTGCTCTCGGCCAGGAAGAACAGCCCTCTGCCTTGCGCTTTTTAGCGCATGGCCGATTGCGCACCCCAGCCTGTGCTCTTTAGCGCATGGCCGATTGCGCAATCACTTGGCCAGTGCTTTGCGCTGCGCTGGACTGCGCAGTACATACCCTGCACAACCTACTTGTCTATGATGAATTTGTTATTTCTCGATCTTGGCTCTTCTATAGTCCTATATATATATTGGTATTTTATTAGATATTTTACGCCCATTTTATATCCTTACGCCTTTTGGCATGAACTTGATTTTGCTTAATATGTTTGGAATAACTATTGTACACAGCATGGTATGACAAGGAACTAGTATAACATGACAGTGACCCGTAGTGGTGCACTCCTGACACGACCAACCTGACTTGATAGTGGCCCGTCGTGGCGCACCCCTGACAAGTACCCTGACATGATTTACCTTGATAACTTGATAGTGGCCCGTGGCGGCGCACTCTTGACTTGACTTGACTTGATAACTTGACTTGACTTGTCTTGACACCGTGGGTGTTCCTGCTTGCTTGTTTGCACAATCCACTTGTCTTGTCTTGCATCATGTCTAGGACGTGACTTCCTGGGTACCACGGCCAGGGACTCGCGCATAAATTGGATTAGGCTAATTATTAGATCAAACTAGAACATGGAGAATTCCCAGTCACAGGCAATCTCGTTATCTGGGTGCTTTAATGGACTTATAGCTTGCCGACGAGTAGAGCACATTTCCAGCACACTGTCATGTGTTGCACCCTCTAAGTCACCTAAGGGTATATCGTTTCCTGGACGATGTACCCAACCATACTCTCAACCCGCGGAAGGATAACTGGATGGTCTGCAGGGCTTGGGACTGGGAGTTTCTCACTTGCATCTTATTAGTAATTAAGGCTTGTGATAACCCTAGTTAGTTAAAGTAGTAAGCCGTAGTACTTGCTTGGCCGATTGCGAATGGATGGTGTCCAGCCTTGTCTAAGTCTTGTCTAGCTCCAGTACCTGCTATCTCCTGAGCGTGTTTGTTTTACTTATCTTAACGATAAATGAGTAGAGATAGTGAGCTATTCAGGCGAAGGGTTACAACCCCGGTCCTTGTCTGGTTTAAGGATTGTAACCTGGCTCCCGGAATGGTTCCACGTCCCTAGTCGTTTATCGCCCTGTGTACTTTACTACTTGTACTTTCTTTTATTCTTTATGTTCTGATATGCTGGCTTTTGTTCTTATTTGTGGCCTCCTTTGTGGCACTTGCTCTTTCTGGGGTTTGACCCAGCTGGTTTTGTGTGGCCAGATTTCGGAGCAGCTCCCGAGGATCTACCAAGCTTCCAGCCCAATGGTGACAACTAGACGAAACCCGGGCCAAGAGTGGGTTTTCCTTTTTGTTTCACCCACTTATATGTAAATTTATTCTTTTGAGGCGTTTAGCCGACGAGCACCTGTTAGCTCGATGCACATTTACTTACTGTCTGCTTACGGGCTGTAAACATGATTAACAAATCCTAGGGTTGATCATGTATGACTGAACTCTTGCTAGTCCTATTATTTTGTACGACTAGCTTCATGATCATCCAATATGTAATATTTGGGACGCCTTATATATATATATTTGATGCTCTGACATCTTGTAACTCTGTTAATTGTTTGAGATTGAGACAATAGGCTTGACCTTAAGAGACTGCTGGCTTGTAGTAAACCCTCATATCTAGACAGCCGTGACCGTATAGTTGAGATGTATTCTATTTCAATATACGTAGCTGGCTATGTCTGCCCCCGCTCTCCAGTATTCTGGTTCTGGGGCGTGACACGGTTTAAGTGGTGGCCCATGCAGGTCTTGGCATTCAAGAAATGTGAGGGTTTACCGAATAGATGTCTCAATCAATATTCGCCCTTGATCTCTGCTCGTATCTTCAAATCCCTGAGATTCTTGACCTGATCACATGCTTGTATCATTGATGTGTCCTGGTCCTTTCCTTACTGTTCCCTATGTCGTCTTCTTCAGCGGCATTACTCCCGGACCTGCCAACCAGCCAGAGGGAGCTCGGCAAGCACCCCAGCGCCAGGAAGATCAAGCTCAGCACTCTGGAGTAGCCTCCCGAGTTATGCTTTCCGGAGGCTCGGAACCTCCAGTTCAGGCAGCTCCGCCCGTTCAACCAGCTAGACAGGATGAGGGACCTTTGGTAGGACTTATCAGAGAACTACTTGCATCCCAAGATCGTCGAGGCGACGCCTTGCACCAGGAAGTTCATGATGCACTAAACCGAGGAGGTCCCCAAGGGAATCAAGCGGCCAACAGTTTCAAGCGCTTGAACCCTCCCTTCTTTGACGGCAGTGAAGATGCGATTGCCGCAGACGCTTGGCTTCAGGATACCGAGGTGGTTCTAGAAGCAGCTAGGACACCTGAGAATGAGAAGGTGGCGGTGGTACGCCTACAGTTGTTAGACTTGGCTCGCGATTGGTGGGCAGCTCAGGCCATGGGATTAGCAGCACCAGTCACTTGGGCGACGTTCAGAGAGAGGTTCCAGACAAAGTACTTCGATGCGGTGGCACGGTACGACCTGCAGACCAGATTTACCAACTTGAAGCAAGGAGACAGGACGGTCGATGGCTATGCGACCGAGTTTTCCAGGCTGAGTAGGTTCGCCCCCACTTTGGTGGCGACCGAGATCGATAGGGCTCAGCGGTTCCAGCAGGGACTGCATTTAGAGATATTATTGGCTGTGGAGCAGTTCGAGCACCAGACGTTCGATGCAGTGTTGAAGGCAGCAAGGAGGCATGAGTATACCTCCCGGAGAATTGTGGACAGGACCGGAGGCAGGAAGCGGTCCCACAACCAGATGCACCAATCTTCAGCTCCAGCCCCGGCAGCTAGGGGATTGACCATTGGGACTCCGAGGCGGGCGGCCTCAGTAACGTCGGTTCAGCATTCGACCCCGACGTACCCGCAGCAGCAGAAGCAGAAGCAGTCTTCCGCAGTGGGATGTTCTCATTGCGGGAAGCCGGGCCATGTAGTGGCAGAGTGTCGCAGGGCACAGGGATTGTGCCTGGCTTACGGAGGAGCAGATCACAAGATAGGGACCTGCCCGAATAGGGAAGGTCCATCATCATCCAACCTTTCTAGTTCTTCGGTGAGAGGACCAGCCCCAGTTCCAGTCCAGCAGCAGCAGCAACAGCAGTACCCGCGGCCATTGGCGCCCCAGGCCCAGGCCTTCCAGCAGCAGTTCACCCAGGCTCCAGCACAGAACCGACAGAGGGGATTCCAACAGAGGGGACCCGCAGCTAGAGGTCAGGCTATGATGATGACCATGGAAGAAGAAGTTACACCAGGTGAGGTAGTGGCAGGTACTATTCTCGTCAACACTTTTTCAGCATCTGTATTATTTGATTCTGGTGCATCGCATTCATTCATGTCTGCACGATTCGCGACACGGATAGGGTTGGAGCCCGAGTCATTATCAGTGAGGCTCAATATACTTACTGGTAATGGTCTTGTGGGAGTAGATCGAGTGTTTTCCTCGTGTCGGATCGTAGTTAGCGGTAGAGAGTTCCCCGCTAGGCTCATAGAGTTCCCTATAGCAGACTATGATGTAGTCCTAGGCATGGATTGGTTGAGAAACCATTATGCTAGGATAGACTGCCATGTTGGCAGAGTTGTCTTTAGTATTCCCGGAGAGCCAGAGTTTCATTTTCCAGAGGCACAGTAGAGCCATCTCCTCCAGTATTGCGGATGGCAGTAGCAGCAGTGCAGTTGCCCCGGATAGTTGAAGAGTTTCCAGATGTCTTCCCGGAGGAACTTCCAGGGATGCCACCAGAGCGGGAGATCGAGTTCACCATTGACTTGATTCCCGGGACAGCACCAGTATCAGAGCGAGTCTACAGAATGGCGCCTTCAGAGTTGGAGATTTTGTACAAGATGATTGAAGAACTTAGAACCAAGGGATTCATTCGTGCAAGTGGATCGCCTTGGGGAGCCCCGATGCTTCTTGTGAAAAAGAAGGATGGTACGTCCAGGCTATGTGTAGATTATCGTACCTTGAACTCAGTGACAATCAAGAACAGATACCCTCTCCCGAGGATAGATGACTTGTTTGATCAACTCAAGGGGGCTTCAGTTTTCTCGAAGATAGACTTGCGGTCAGGATACCACCAGATCAGAGTCAGAGAGCAAGACATCCCGAAGACGGCGTTCAGATCTAGGTACGGGCATTGGGAGTTTCTAGTTATGCCCTTTGGAGCGACCAATGCGCCGGCAGTGTTCATGGACCTCATGAACCGTATTTTTATGCCTTACTTGGATCAGTTTGTGATAGTGTTCCTTGATGACATCCTGGTCTACAGCAAGAGTGAAGCAGAGCACGAGCAGCATCTCAGAGTTGTCCTCCAGATTCTCAGAGAACACCAGTTGTACGCCAAGTTCAGTAAATGCGAGTTCTGGCTCGATCGCATTTCTTACTTGGGTCACATCATTACCAGAGGAGGAGTGGAAGTGGATCCCCAGAAGATTGTGGCTATCGAGGCATGGCCAGTACCCAGCTCAGTGGCAGAAGTTCGCAGCTTTCTTGGATTGGCCGGCTACTACCGGCGGTTCGTCTCTGATTTTGCAAGGATTTCAGCGTCGATGACCCAGTTGACCCGCAAGGATGTGCCGTTCGTTTGGACAGCAGAATGTCAGGAATCATTTGAGAAGTTGAAGCGAGGTTTGATAACGGCTCCCATTCTCACCCTTCCAGATGGGACCGAAGGATTCACAGTTTATTGCGATGCTTCAGGCAGAGGATTGGGATGTGTTTTGATGCAGCATGGGAAGGTAATTGCTTATGCGTCACGTCAACTCCGTGATCATGAGAAGAATTACCCGACCCACGACTTGGAGCTAGCAGCAGTAGTGTTTGCACTTAAGTTATGGAGGCACTACTTGTACGGAGACAGAGTGGAGATATTTACTGATCATAAGAGCCTGAAGTATGTTTTCACTCAGAAGGATCTTAATATGCGGCAGAGAAGATGGCTCGAGCTACTTGTGGACTATGATGTGGACTTGCAGTATCATCCAGGGAAGGCCAACGTAGTAGCAGATGCGTTGAGCCGGAGAGCCGGAGTTTATTTCCTGACGGCACAACCAGAGCTATTGGCAGATCTTCAGAAGATGGGAATTGAAGTGGTTCTTCCAACCAGCGTGGCATTGATGGCCAGCCTACAGATTCAGTCCACCATAGTTGAGAGGATCCGGACCGCACAGTTAGCAGATTCCAAGATTCAGCGGCTCAGAGTAGAGTGCGAGGCAGGAAGAAGGCCAGAGCTATGTATTCATGAAGACGGTACACTTCGACACGGCACTCGTCTTTGTGTACCCAGTGGAGATATCAGACAGGAAGTCATGGCAGAGGCTCACAGTTCGCAGTACTCCATTCACCCAGGCAGCACGAAGATGTACAGAGATATTCGTCAACACTTTTGGTGGAATGGTATGAAGAGGGAGATAGCCCGGTACGTCTCTCGATGTTTGGTTTGCCAACAAGTCAAGGCTGAACATCAGAGGCCAGCTGGACTTCTTCAACCTTTACCGATCCCAGAATGGAAATGGGAGCGCATAACCATGGATTTCGTGACTGGACTACCCAGATCTCCGGCAGGCAGAGATGCTATTTGGGTCATTGTGGACAGGCTTACCAAGGTGGCACACTTTCTTCCATTTAGAGTTGGACAGTCGACGGCACAGCTAGCAGAGATGTATCTCAGGCAGATTGTCAGACTTCACGGAGTGCCAGTCAGCATAGTATCAGACAGGGATACGAGATTCACATCGTACTTCTGGCGCAGTCTTCACCAAAGTTTGGGGACTCGTCTCAAGTTCAGCTCAGCGTATCACCCGCAGACAGATGGATAATCGGAGCGCACTATACAAACTCTCGAAGATATGTTGCGGTCATGTACCCTTGACTTTGGTGGTTCGTGGGAGGATCACCTGCACCTGGTGGAATTCTCGTACAATAATAGTTTCCAGGCCAGTATCCAGATGGCACCCTTCGAGGCTCTGTATGGTAGGAAGTACAGATCTCCGTTAGCATGGGACGATGTCGGAGAGAGGCAGATGCTTGGTCCAGAACTGATTTCTCAGACGGTCGAAGTGGTCAGGAGAGTCAGAGATCACCTCCGAGTTGCTCAGGATCGCCAGCGCCATTGGGCCGATGCTCATCGGCGTCCCTTAGAATTTGCCGTTGGCGACCATGTATTCCTTAGGATCTCGCCTACCCGCGGCGTCATTCGTTTTGGCGTACGGGGAAAGCTTAGTCCTAGGTATATAGGGCCGTTCGATATTCTAGAGCGAGTAGGCGATGTGTCCTATCGTCTCGCTCTTCCGCCGTCGCTAAGTGAGGTACATGATATATTCCATGTGTCCCAATTAAGACGGTACATCCCGGACCCGAGCCATATCCTAGATCATTCGGAATTAGTTGTTGGAACCAACCTTTCGTATGAGGAGAGGCCCGTGTCTATATTGGACCGGAGAGAAAAGACGCTCAAGAACAAGACTATTAACTTAGTCCGTGTTGCTTGGGGTCATCACTCTCTAGGTGAGTCAACGTGGGAGCGTGAGGACGACATCCGATCGCGATACCCCTACCTGTTTGA
Source organism: Iris pallida (assembly GCA_029216955.1). Lineage (NCBI taxonomy): Eukaryota > Viridiplantae > Streptophyta > Magnoliopsida > Asparagales > Iridaceae > Iris > Iris pallida. Next base: position 2,106,960 of record JANAVB010044419.1, read on the forward strand.
CTCGTAAGGTATAATGTCCTTCTTATGCCTTACGCTTTCCCTTTCCTTGCTTGCATTGTATGATTGTATGATTGAACTGCTTAGTGTAGCTTGTCTGTGCTTGGTATAGCTTGTTGTGGCAATCTCTAGCTCCTTGATTAAATTCCGAGGACGGAATTCTTTGAAGGTGGGTAGAGTTGTCACCCCCATTTCCTGTATTTCGTATTTATGCTCGTATTTGATTTTTGGTACGTATTTTATTTCCTCGACTTGCGGATTTTGGTTTCTCATAAATTGGTTTGGACCATGGCTTGGTTTTATTTTTTTGAGTAGGATTGGTTTGGTTTGATTAGGTTTGGTTTAATATGATTGGCACACTTTAACCTACACTCCTCCCTCAACACACCACAACTTCCCCACTTTATAACTCCACCTACTTTTCTCTCTCCTCTTTATTCTCTCATTTATTTCTTACAAACTTCTTCTTCTTCCTTCTTCCACACAACTCCCCAACCAATAGGCAAGTGCACCTTGCCAACAAATAAGCACCCAATTTTATTTGTCCATTTGATAGATTAGGACATGTAGATCAACATTAGAACTTGGAATTTTGTGATTTGGAGCTTTCATTCTTCTAGATCTAGGTTTTAACCATTTTTGGAAATCCTTGGTTTTGATCTATTAAACTTTGATTTTTGCTTGTTTTGATGCTTCCATGTGGAAGAGAATTCAATTTTACTCAAGTTAGAACTTTGAAAATCTAGATTTGGTTTTGATTTGACAAAAATATGAAGAATTGAAGTTCTTGGTGTTTTTGGACTTGCTCTCGGCCAGGAAGAACAGCCCTCTGCCTTGCGCTTTTTAGCGCATGGCCGATTGCGCACCCCAGCCTGTGCTCTTTAGCGCATGGCCGATTGCGCAATCACTTGGCCAGTGCTTTGCGCTGCGCTGGACTGCGCTGGCGCAAGCCAGCCATGCGCAAGCCAGCCTTGCGCAAGCCATCCCTTGCGCAGTTCATGTCTGCGCAACCCATTTTCTGCGCAACCCATTTCCTGCGCAACCCATTTTCTGTGCAACCTATTTCCTGCGCAACCCATTTCCTGCGCAACCCATCTGCTGCGCAGCTCATCCTACGCACTTGGCACCCTGCGCAGTTGGTACCCTGCGCAGCTCATCCTGCGCACTTGGCACCCTGCGCAGTACATACCCTGCACAACCTACTTGTCTATGATGAATTTGTTATTTCTCGATCTTGGCTCTTCTATAGTCCTATATATATATTGGTATTTTATTAGATATTTTACGCCCATTTTATATCCTTACGCCTTTTGGCATGAACTTGATTTTGCTTAATATGTTTGGAATAACTATTGTACACAGCATGGTATGACAAGGAACTAGTATAACATGACAGTGACCCGTAGTGGTGCACTCCTGACACGACCAACCTGACTTGATAGTGGCCCGTCGTGGCGTACCCCTGACAAGTACCCTGACATGATTTACCTTGATAACTTGATAGTGGCCCGTGGCGGCGCACTCTTGACTTGACTTGACTTGATAACTTGACTTGACTTGTCTTGACACCGTGGGTGTTCCTGCTTGCTTGTTTGCACAATCCACTTGTCTTGTCTTGCATCATGTCTAGGACGTGACTTCCTGGGTACCACGGCCAGGGACTCGCGCATAAATTGGATTAGGCTAATTATTAGATCAAACTAGAACATGGAGAATTCCCAGTCACAGGCAATCTCGTTATCTGGGCGCTTTAATGGACTTGTAGCTTGCCGACGAGTAGAGCACATTTCCAGCACACTGTCATGTGTTGCACCCTCTAAGTCACCTAAGGGTATATCGTTTCCTGGACGATGTACCCAACCATACTCTCAACCCGCGGAAGGATAACTGGATGGTCTGCAGGGCTTGGGACTGGGAGTTTCTCACTTGCATCTTGTTAGTAATTAAGGCTTGTGATAACCCTAGTTAGTTAAAGTAGTAAGCCGTAGTACTTGCTTGGCCGATTGCGAATGGATGGTGTCCAGCCTTGTCTAAGTCTTGTCTAGCTCCAGTACCTGCTATCTCCTGAGCGTGTTTGTTTTACTTATCTTAACGATAAATGAGTAGAGATAGTGAGCTATTCAGGCGAAGGGTTACAACCCCGGTCCTTGTCTGGTTTGAGGATTGTAACCTGGCTCCCGGAATGGTTCCACGTCCCTAGTCGTTTATCGCCCTGTGTACTTTACTACTTGTACTTTCTTTTATTCTTTATGTTCTGATATGCTGGCTTTTGTTCTTATTTGTGGCCTCCTTTGTGGCACTTGCTCTTTCTGGGGTTTGACCCAGCTGGTTTTGTGTGGCCAGATTTCGGAGCAGCTCCCGAGGATCTACCAAGCTTCCAGCCCAATGGTGACAACTAGACGAAACCCGGGCCAAGAGTGGGTTTTCCTTTTTGTTTCACCCACTTATATGTAAATTTATTCTTTTGAGGCGTTTAGCCGACGAGCACCTGTTAGCTCGATGCACATTTACTTACTGTCTGCCTACGGGCTGTAAACATGATTAACAAATCCTAGGGTTGATCATGTATGACTGAACTCTTGCTAGTCCTATCATTTTGTACGACTAGCTTCATGATCATCCAATATGTAATATTTGGGACGCCTTATATATATATATTTGATGCTCTGACATCTTGTAACTCTGTTAATTGTTTGAGATTGAGACAATAGGCTTGACCTTAAGAGACTGCTGGCTTGTAGTAAACCCTCATATCTAGACAGCCGTGACCGTATAGTTGAGATGTATTCTATTTCAATATACGTAGCTGGCTATGTCTGCCCCCGCTCTCCAGTATTCTGGTTCTGGGGCGTGACACCAGTGCGCACTATAAACCCCCCCCCTATTTAGTATATATGTAAGTATATATATATAGATATATATAGGTTTGTATAGAGAGGAATAGATAAGAAGACTAGAAAGAAAGAAGAAGGGAAAAAGAGTTTAAGATTTAGAATGAGGAGAAGTTTAGAGAAGAGGAAATTTAGAGAAATAAGGAAATTAAAGAAGAATAGGAGGGAGGAGTAAGAAGAGGAATTAGAGAAGAAGAGGGAGATTAAAAGAGTTGAGAAGAAGGGGAACTAGAATCGAGAATCAAAGGGGAGTTAGAACGAGAGTTAATAGAGGCGTTTTTGTTAGAAATCGAGTTAGAAGGCAAAATTGAGCCCGGAGCGTCGGATCGCGACGAAACTTGACATAGGCCTAGAATACGTGATTTAGATTTTGCGGGTAAGCTCCCGGGTGGAAATCGGGGTCGTAGGGCGCCGATATCGCGCCGTGTCAGTGCGTATCTCGAAATATTCGAGATTTCTGCAACGGGCCGTAAGGTGGACTAGACGTCCACTTTAACTAGGTATTATGGTAGATAACGAACCTATAGGATAGTACCCTACTACCCTAGGGAGATCGGGTCAAAATAACTAGCGTAGGTAGGCTAACGGGATTATCGCCGAGGGTAGGATTTTACCCTTAAAAAGGATAAAATAGGGATTTAGCCCACGGCCAAGATTCGAGTTTCCAAGTCCAAGATGGACTTGGATATGGATTGTACAGGTTGGTAATGAGTAGGATTAGCTGTCTAAACCTAGTCTTGGACCCGGTTGACCACGGTTGACTTTTTGGACTAAAAAGTCAACTATGGGTCAACACTTTACCCAATTTGGTCCCAAATTCCATTCAACTTGGACAGTTGACTAAAAGTCAACTATTAGTCACCAGTGACCTAGGGTTGATCTAGAGTTGACCTAGGGTTGACCAGAATTGACCCGTTGACCAAAAGTCAACGGTAAGCCAGTTTTCGACCTAGATTGATCCGGTTTAACTTCTAATGTTCTCCCATGACCAAGATTGACCCGACTAGACTTGTCTTGACCTAGAATGATTAAATAGGGTTTATTTTGATTTAACTTTACTTCCTAAACTTAGTATTGATACGTCTTGTTCTCTATAGGTCCTCGAGACACTGCAGTTCCTCCAGTCGACGTATTTTATCATCTTACAGGCGAGTACATTCTCTGATACTTATTCCCAATTTATGATAACTGTTATGATTCATGTACTTAGTGTTGATATGCTTATTCCCGACACATGGTTCTCACGGATTGGTATTCTTGGATCCCGACGAGAGATGTTTTCTCCTTCTTAGGTTGGGATATATTGTGCAAGCACCCTTGTAGCTCTTGCTCGATATATGGTCACTGATTCTAGAGAAGGCTAGCTACCTTCTCATTAGAATCCCGTGCAGTGACGTGTCCTGTTTGGATCCATTCTACCAGTTGGGGTAGGGGGAGTAGTAGCGTAGGCCTGTGATCAGATCCATCCCGCATTCCCGAACAGTGTGAGTCATATACCGCACATATGACTTGCCAGGCCAATTCTTGACAGGTACCCAAGCCGATCACAAGCTGAAACTACTACTCACACACATTGGATATATAGCTTGCCTTGATTTGTGTACATGCCATGATCCCGTTCTATTCTTCTTGTTCTAACTCTAGCTTTACAGCTTACCATGCCATGATACATACATGTACACTCCTTGATTCATTGTATATGCTCTATTTACAGTCTTATAGCTTTTATTCTATCTTGAGATCTGTTATGAGATATATGTACTCGTTCCATCCTGACTGGACTGTTGATAAAATATTACAGATTTCGACGAGGGAGATTGCAGTACCTACTACGGTCCGGACGACGTAGTGGGCCTAGACTTGGTCCCGCAGGGCGTAGCTCCGCCTGACGAGACCATACCACTTGTATAGTTAGAGTAGGTCTTTGTACTGGGCTTAGTATCCCGTTACTTTTTGAGACTGTACTACTTTTGAGTCTGTATTATATTTGGACTGTATTTAGAGACCGGACATTGTATATTATTTGTTTCTGGACTTGAAAGGTTATATATTATTATCTTGTTGTCTTTATCTTTCCGTCTTTACTTTTTGTCTTAGAGTTGTGATTGAGCACTATATATATTTATTGCTTGTCCTCCGTTCGGAGTTGACTATATTCTCGACAGGTTTTATTATATATATAAACTGTTGTCAGACTAGAAAATACACAGCGTTCCACGCCATTTTTCCGGTGAGGGCTGGGCGTTGTCGCGTCACGTGCCCTTTTAGCGGGTGCGGGTCGTGACACGTTTTAGTGGTGGCCCACGCAGGTCCTGAATTCGCAATTACTGCGATGTCGTAGCGGCACTCGTCTTAGAGTGTTGACTACGAGCCTGTGTTACCCATAAGAATAGTAGGCTAGGAGTGCTCAATCACAGTAGGATCTTTCCTTGCTTATCTTGCTTACCGTCTTTGATATTGATTTACTGCTTTCTAGCTGTCCTCCTTTGATATTGCCTTCATGTGCCATATTGATATCTTCTTCTTAATTTGTCTCCAGGATATTGATGACTCATTCTCCTGGCGAGGGGCTCGGGGAGACGGAGAGGTCTGCCACCTCTGGCGGACAGGCTCCGGTTACTTCCCCGGCTGATGGGACTTCTGTTGGGGCTCTTGGAGGTACTCCTCCGGCTACCTCGATGACCGTCCCTGGGGCCATTATGGGTGCTCTTCCCGTAGTGCCAGGGGCTACAGTAGGAGCTGCCGAGGGTATTCTTCCTCCTCAGCAGGGGACTCCTCCGGTGATGATGGGAGCTATTCCTCCATTGCCTCCTCTGCCCACGGATATGGGACAGATGCTAGCATTCTTCCACCAGGTGCTCGAGTCCCAGCAGGCTCAGCACGAGGCTCAGTTGAGGCAGACAGAGGTCATACGCCAGGGCATGGAGGATGCGCACAGATTGGCTATGGCGGCAGTGGAGCGTCAGGCTCCACAGAGGGAGGTTCAGCAGCAGCAGCAGCCGAAGATCGGGGATATCCAGGCTTTCAAGAAGCTTGGTTCGAGGGATTTCAAGGGGACTGAGGGCATTATCTATGCTGATGACTGGCTCGAGGATATCGAGCGCCAGATGGGGGCCTGCCGCCTGGCAGCCGACCTGAGGGTCGAGGCGGTTGGGTTGCAGTTGTTAGATATTGCCCAGACATAGTTCTGGAATGAGCCGGCTCTTGCAGGAGAGGGCCATACTTGGGCAGAGTTCAGGACCTTGTTCAGAGAGAAGTTCTTTTCCCCTACGGACAAGATTGGCCTAGTTGTAGTGCCCCGTCCCGCAAAGTCAATCGGAGGAATCGAAATGCCGACGGCATTCGGACTTGGCCTTACAACGGCGACTCGAAGACATCGCTCAGGTGGGGGAGTTTCGGTGAACTTGCCTCATCTTTGCCTTCACTTAATAATTCGTGTTTTCAACTGCACAAGTAGGCTAATATAAAAGCTACGAACGCACATAGCTAAGGGAGTAATCCCGACCCGTCGGAATGTCTTAGAACATGGAAAATGGTCCCACGGTCTCAATAGAAGTCGGCTCAGCGTGCTTTGAAAATGACACTCGATCCTTCGTCCCGCGGCTTGGGAGAAGGAAAAGTTGGTATTCGACACAAACGATGAGTTAGCCTAAGTCATAGGCGTCGCCCGCGTAAATGCTCGATAAAGCATGTCCGTTTCCACTGCGCAAGGCTTGGCATAGCCTTGGCTCGTCCCTCGGGTTAAGTTGTAGGCTTGAGTAAGTTAGGCAAAGTTATGCCGATCGACCTAAGTCATTCTAAGTGCCGTTCCGCTCGTTCTGCGGTTGTCAAGTCAAATAGTCCCACGATCTCAAGGCCCGTCATATAACGTATGACTTGGGTGATAGCGTCGCGTAAGACAGAAGTCAGTTACAGGCACGAGCCACGGTTGGTTCAGTGGAAAGTTAGCCACGGTCGGTCGATACTTAAGGAAACACGTTATGTTCAAGTTAAGTTGGAAGGCTACGTAGTAGTCGTTCCCTCGAGTTCAAAGTAGTTCGAGGCGGTCCCTCGGTTGGGAGTCTCGCGTTCCTATCCACGTTGAGTTTCGAGGCGGTCCCTCGGTTGGGAGTCTCGCGTGCCTATCCACGTTAAGTATTCGAGGCGGTCCCTCGGTTGGGAGTCTCGCGTTCCTATCCACGTTGAGTTTCGAGGCGGTCCCTCGGTTGGGAGTCTCGTGGTCCCGAGGCACGTTATGCCAAGTGTGATTCAGAGCACGAGTTGCTAAGTATAGTTCCGATTGTACCAACAAGTAGGCCATGCATTTACGTGAGTTTAGATGTCTCGTAGGTGCGTGGTCATTGGACACCTTGTCGACAAGGATTTCTGCCTAGACTGGTTATACGCCGGGGCACCGGGCCCAGTCATCCTAGGGGGTAGACGTTATAGCGCACATGCTTTTATTGCGTGGGTAGTCGGGGGCTTTCCATGGGGCTAGCTACCTTGCATCGAAGGACCCGCCGCCTGCCCGAGCTATGTCCGCGATGGCTTGTCATGCCAGTGGCCTTTCATATAGATAATCGGCGTGCTAAGCGGCGAATCCGCATGCACGATGTCGGTCATAACAAAGGAAGTGTAAGCACGGTATGCGTTGAATAGTTGAAATGTGTGCTCGGTTGCACCCAAAGTATTATAAAGTCTACGATTCGGTTATACGTAGGGACACGTGCTTCGGCACGAGATACGTTATCGTACTTGAGTTCTTAACATCGGCTCCATAAGTTGGGTTATACGTTTCGAGTTAAGTCGAGAAGGACCGTAGGGCAAGTAATTGACACGACCTAGTCGTTACGTCCAAAAGGATGGTACGAAAGACAAGTATGAGTCGGTACGTTGACAATGCAAGGCACGGAGATGGTCTAAAGACACTAGATAGGCCGAGCGTCGGTCCTAAAATCGATCCTAAGGCAAGACTAGAAAGACAATCGTAAAGGGGGGGCTTATATTGCACAAAGACAAATAAGCGTGTCGGTTTTGTATGGGTGGGCGAGGAGCTCACTCCACCAGTACAGTGGTACTGACACCCACACAGTGTTTATGTGCAGGCACAGGTAGAAGCTCGTGGTGCGGAGCTCGCTTGGATGCGTCGAGGCACGGAGTTCCTTGGCGATTCGAAGCGTGCGGCCGCATGGATTCGAAGACTTATACGGGACATAATGTATGGACATCGCCTTCCGAAGCTTCCGCTGGATCGACAATATGTATCGAGAGATGAGAGAGAGCTGAGCGATTTGTAATGTGAGACGAGTGTATTTGAGTGATTGTAATCTTGGCCTTGTGCCCCCAATGTAACCGTTGTTTCAATATCAATAAAAGAGCTTCTTTGAATAACTCGTGTTTGTTCTAAATTTCCGCTGTGTGTTCAATGTCTCTGCTCGGGACTTCTGTGCGACGACCCTGTCGCAGCCGCTGTAATCGGCCGTTATGGAACCCGCCTTGCACGAGCGCAATCTAGGCTCGTGCGGCATCACGCCTTAGCGAGGACGATCGCTCCTACGGGAGCGGGGCGTGACATAATGGTATCAGAGCACGGCTTTACGTCCTTGGATTACCGATTGAATTCTTTAACTCCGTTGTTCCGCAAACTCTGAATTGTGCTTCCGCAACGTGATATCGTTGGTGCGCTCTCTCTCAAATGTTCCTCGGCATGTCCATACAATAAGTCTAATATTTTCGAAAGCTCGTACAAGCGTTCAATCGATCTAATCGATAGGTGGCGGCCTTTGGGCCGAACGGTGCCGACCTTGAGTTGATAGAAAACCCGTGCTAAAGTTAGCAAGTCGCGTGCGTGCCTAACGAGTCCTACGTCGACATAAGCGTATGAGCACGCAAAGTCGGAGTATAGTCCATACGGGATGGCTATGCACACGGCCTTTTGGCTAAGTTGTGTTTTGCGTCGCGCACCTTGACCCTTGGTGCAAATGAGTCGCGAGCGATATCAAGTATCGCTTGGTCGGGAAAGAAGATACACTTAGAGTGTATATCGATAGGAACGTTATCAGACTAACGCTTAGGCGTACACGAAGGATTGATTGGGATTTTGAGGATTGTGCGAACGACTTAGTGCGTCGATACGAACGTGATTGAGGACTAAATCGGATGGCTCGAACCCGAGTGGTGTATGGACGTTATAGAAATTGTTCGAGCGGAACCAGAGGAGTTACGGATAGTACGAGTATGTCGACAAGCGATGATATCGCAAAGCCTTAGAACGAGTAGCGCTTAGATGGTCATGATTCGAGAGTCGCAAACGTGATACCGTTCGAACGATTTGTAAACGATAGTACGAATTACGAAATGGTTGAATGGAAATTTCTAAACGATAGAATAAATGGATGACTTGATTGAAGAAATATGTAGTCGATGACTTAAGATCGACGAATAAACGATACGTGAATTTGGGTTGAAGAAATTGATGATGTAAACGATTCGAGGAGATAATCCAGTCGGACGATAGCATCATTCGCACGACTCAGAATTCGTTGCAAACGAAGATCGTCAGGTTACGTATATCGTCGATGGTATTGAGGCGTATCAAAGATGATATGCAATAACTCGGAGGTACTCGGACTCGGTGAATGACGATCGTGCAAGTGCTATTATTCGGTTGGATACAATAATTAGGATTTGATTGAGATGAATGTTGGATAAAAGTGATCGTGTTTTGATGGTTGCGTTGATAACCACAACGTCGACGGTCTTGTCTTGCGCGAGTGCTACTCTAGCCTCGCACATGCGTTGCGTCAGATTTGGGACGATCATTCCGCGTGAGCGCTGACATGGTGATTCATGTCGCGGGAATAATCGAACTCAGAAAATTTGGATGCGGCAACTTCGATTGTCTTGACTTGTTGGTTTGATGCGAATGATTGACGAATGGATGAAACTTGAGGATTGTGTAGGTCCAATCCGCGCATCGAAAATGATTTAGTCTAGACCCAAAACAAGTGTTACGCCCCGATGAGAATGATTATTCTGCGGGTGCGTTGTATGGTGATTCATGAACCACCGTAGATAGTCGGACTCGCGTGAGATCGGAGCACAACATATTGTTAAGTCAGACGACCTTGTGATCGATTACGTGAATTGGAATAGATGATTTTGGAAGTATGAAATGTGAATTATGGTTTTGCGATGAATCGTGTTGTAGCGTGCTTGACTTGGAAAGATTGATAGGCAGATTACGTCGAACGTGTTCGAAGAGATAGACAATGCGAAATGGCTTGATGAACGAGCGATATGTTCTTATCGAGGATTGGTTGAAACGTGAATTATCGTATGATAGCTTTACCGATACGACTCGTACCCCGTGCGACGAATATGGGGATGTGCGTAGGAAATCGATGCTCGAAGATTAGAAATCAGAGTGATGCGAGCTTGGGTAGAAAACCCCGTACCATCGATTTGATTTGACCTTAGGATGGGGTCAGTGTTGATATCGTTGTTTGGGAACTATGATTCCAGTACTGACGAAAAGACATAGCCTAGCGGTTAGGCAGGCATTCGAACGCAAAGCGATAGGAGTTACGGAGGCACCACTTGCGAGTCTTGGCTGACATGCACGTATATCAGAGACGTCCGAATATGTGCACGATCCGACTCGAGTGGTGATGGCGGATTCTCTATCACGAGGCTTGGCTGACATGCATGTATTTTGGGGACGCCTGGAATATGTGCACGATCCAACTAAGTGATACGTTGAATCAAATGAGACTTGAGAAACCGGAAAGTGTCGAGGATTTTGGAACCGTGAGTTTCGAAGAAATGTTGGTGATAATACGATCATTGATTTTAGACGAGTTCGAATGTTGGTTGATCGATTAGTGTGCCTTACGACTACGTTAGCGATAGCACGAGCGTGGCTCCAAATCGAAGAAACGCGTAGGCGGAGAGTGTACGATTAAGTCTTGGCCATAGAGACGGTAGGATGGTTTGCCTTCAGGAAAGTCTCGAGGACGAGACTTGTTCTGAGTGGTGTATGTTGTAGTGCCCCGTCCCGCAAAGTCAATCGGAGGAATCGAAATGCCGACGGCATTCGGACTTGGCCTTACAACGGCGACTCGAAGACATCGCTCAGGTGGGGGAGTTTCGGTGAACTTGCCTCATCTTTGCCTTCACTTAATAATTCGTGTTTTCAACTGCACAAGTAGGCTAATATAAAAGCTACGAACGCACATAGCTAAGGGAGTAATCCCGACCCGTCGGAATGTCTTAGAACATGGAAAATGGTCCCACGGTCTCAATAGAAGTCGGCTCAGCGTGCTTTGAAAATGACACTCGATCCTTCGTCCCGCGGCTTGGGAGAAGGAAAAGTTGGTATTCGACACAAACGATGAGTTAGCCTAAGTCATAGGCGTCGCCCGCGTAAATGCTCGATAAAGCATGTCCGTTTCCACTGCGCAAGGCTTGGCATAGCCTTGGCTCGTCCCTCGGGTTAAGTTGTAGGCTTGAGTAAGTTAGGCAAAGTTATGCCGATCGACCTAAGTCATTCTAAGTGCCGTTCCGCTCGTTCTGCGGTTGTCAAGTCAAATAGTCCCACGATCTCAAGGCCCGTCATATAACGTATGACTTGGGTGATAGCGTCGCGTAAGACAGAAGTCAGTTACAGGCACGAGCCACGGTTGGTTCAGTGGAAAGTTAGCCACGGTCGGTCGATACTTAAGGAAACACGTTATGTTCAAGTTAAGTTGGAAGGCTACGTAGTAGTCGTTCCCTCGAGTTCAAAGTAGTTCGAGGCGGTCCCTCGGTTGGGAGTCTCGCGTTCCTATCCACGTTGAGTTTCGAGGCGGTCCCTCGGTTGGGAGTCTCGCGTGCCTATCCACGTTAAGTATTCGAGGCGGTCCCTCGGTTGGGAGTCTCGCGTTCCTATCCACGTTGAGTTTCGAGGCGGTCCCTCGGTTGGGAGTCTCGTGGTCCCGAGGTACGTTATGCCAAGTGTGATTCAGAGCACGAGTTGCTAAGTATAGTTCCGATTGTACCAACAAGTAGGCCATGCATTTACGTGAGTTTAGATGTCTCGTAGGTGCGTGGTCATTGGACACCTTGTCGACAAGGATTTCTGCCTAGACTGGTTATACGCCGGGGCACCGGGCCCAGTCATCCTAGGGGGTAGACGTTATAGCGCGCATGCTTTTATTGCGTGGGTAGTCGGGGGCTTTCCATGGGGCTAGCTACCTTGCATCGAAGGACCCGCCGCCTGCCCGAGCTATGTCCGCGATGGCTTGTCATGCCAGTGGCCTTTCATATAGATAATCGGCGTGCTAAGCGGCGAATCCGCATGCACGATGTCGGTCATAACAAAGGAAGTATAAGCACGGTATGCGTTGAATAGTTGAAATGTGTGCTCGGTTGCACCCAAAGTATTATAAAGTCTACGATTCGGTTATACGTAGGGACACGTGCTTCGGCACGAGATACGTTATCGTACTTGAGTTCTTAACATCGGCTCCATAAGTTGGGTTATACGTTTCGAGTTAAGTCGAGAAGGACCGTAGGGCAAGTAATTGACACGACCTAGTCGTTACGTCCAAAAGGATGGTACGAAAGACAAGTATGAGTCGGTACGTTGACAATGCAAGGCACGGAGATGGTCTAAAGACACTAGATAGGCCGAGCGTCGGTCCTAAAATCGATCCTAAGGCAAGACTAGAAAGACAATCGTAAAGGGGGGGCTTATATTGCACAAAGACAAATAAGCGTGTCGGTTTTGTATGGGTGGGCGAGGAGCTCACTCCACCAGTACAGTGGTACTGACACCCACACAGTGTTTATGTGCAGGCACAGGTAGAAGCTCGTGGCGCGGAGCTCGCTTGGATGCGTCGAGGCACGGAGTTCCTTGGCGATTCGAAGCGTGCGGCCGCATGGATTCGAAGACTTATACGGGACATAATGTATGGACATCGCCTTCCGAAGCTTCCGCTGGATCGACAATATGTATCGAGAGATGAGAGAGAGCTGAGCGATTTGTAATGTGAGACGAGTGTATTTGAGTGATTGTAATCTTGGCCTTGTGCCCCCAATGTAACCGTTGTTTCAATATCAATAAAAGAGCTTCTTTGAATAACTCGTGTTTGTTCTAAATTTCCGCTGTGTGTTCAATGTCTCTGCTCGGGACTTCTGTGCGACGACCCTGTCGCAGCCGCTGTAATCGGCCGTTATGGAACCCGCCTTGCACGAGCGCAATCTAGGCTCGTGCGGCATCACGCCTTAGCGAGGACGATCGCTCCTACGGGAGCGGGGCGTGACACTAGTACGGCAGTTCCAGAATCTGCAGCAGGGCAGCATGACCGTAGAGGAGTATGCGGCGGAGTTCGGCCGGCTGAGCCGATATGCCGAGTACATGGTGAGTGACCCGGTGATACGAGCAGAGCGCTTCAAGGAGGGATTAGCATGGGATATCAAGATCCTGATCCCTTCTTTCTACGCGACATATGCGGAGGTTTACGCAGAGGCTCGGAAGGTGGAGAGGGAGTTGGGCTTGAAGCCGAAGAGGGATCGAGATGTGTTTTCTGGGGCCAGTAGCAGTGCAGGGCCTGCTAAGCACCCTCAGCTTCAGCATCAGTCGTTCCAGCATCACCAGCAGCAGGGACAGGCCAGAGCGTCTGTCCAGAGGAGTCAGCAGCGTCCAGGGCAGGATGATCCACCGTGCCACTTCTGCAAGAAGCCCGGTCATCTCTTCGAGTTCTGTAGGAGGAGACTGGGGCTGTCTCTTTTGTGGTGCCGCTGGGCATCAGATGCGGGAGTGTCCCAAGAACCCCCGTGTTACTGGAGCTGCTCAGAGGGCACCAGTTCAGAGGGCACCAGCTAGTGTGCCGGTAGTTCAGCAGCGAGGTCCGCTCCCGACTCAGCAGCAGCAGTTTGTTCAGCACCGCCAGCAGAGGGGTGGTCAGGGTAGAGCCTTTACTCTTGCAGCCGAGGAGGTGGAGCCTATTGCGGATGTTGTCGCAGGTTCTATTCTGCTCGATTCTTTTCCAGCTTTGGCCTTATTTGATTCTGGTGCTACGCACAGTTTTGTGTCTGTTTCTTTTGCTCTTAGGCACAATATCATTGCTGAATATCTGGGTAGGACTTGCAAGATTATGACTGGGAATGGCATCATCCTAGTTAATAATGTTTGCAAGGGGCGGAGAGTTTCTTTGAGAGGCCGGGAGCTGAGTGCGTGTCTGCTCGTAATGCCACTTCCGAGTTACGATGTGGTACTCGGTATGGATTGGTTGAGCACGCACCACGCTAGCATCGACTGCAGAGGGGGCAGGATTCTGTTTAGGCCGCCGGGAGAGCCGGAGTATGAGTTCACCAGGGGTGCAGTGGAGGAGGGAGATGGATTTTGCGGAGCGTTGTTGGCGGGGCCGGTGTTGCCACATCCACTCATTGCTGAGTTCTTGGATGTTTTTCCCGAGGAGCTGCCCGGGATGCCGCAAGATCGTGATGTTGAGTTTTCTATAGATCTAGTGCCGGGTGCTGAGCCTATCTTCCAGTACGTCTATAGAATCAACAACAGTGAGTTAGCGAAGCTGAAGAAGCAGGTCGACGAGCTGGAGGACAAGGGCTTTATTCGATCTAGTTCTTCACCTTGGGGCACGCCAGTTCTTTTCGTCCCCAAGAAGGATGGTACGGTACGTCTGTGTATTGATTACAGGGCGCTCAACAACCTTACCATCAAGAACAAGTATCCTCTGCCGAGGATTGATGACTTGTTCGACCAGTTGAATGGTGCGAGGGTGTTCTCGAAGATCGACTTGCGTACCGGGTACCATCAGCTGAAGGTGAAGCGGGATGACATTTCGAAGACTGCCTTTCGGACCCGCTATGGCCAGTATGAGTATACCGTCATGCCGTTTGGGTTGACCAACGCCCCGGCGGTATTCATGAACTTGATGAACAAGGTATTTCACCAGTACCTTGACAAGTTCGTGGTGGTCTTCATTGATGACATTCTCATCTACTCGAAGACACCAGAGGAGCACGAGGAGCACCTGAGGATTGTGTTGGACACTCTCAGGAGGGAGCAGCTGTATGAGAAGTTGTCCAAGTGCGAGTTCTTCTTGGATCGCGTGGAGTTCCTAGGCCATGTTGTCTCTGGCGAGGGGATTTCAGTGGATCCGAAGAAGATTTCTGCAGTGGAGTCCTGGTCGACGCCGAGCTCAGTAGCAGAGGTTCAGAGTTTTCTGGGTCTGGCAGGTTACTACCGGAGGTTCGTGCAGGACTTTTCCAGGATTGCCCAGCCGATGACCCGCCTTACCAGGAAGGACGAGGAGTTTGTTTGGTCCGATGAGTGCCAGGCCGCCTTCGAGGAGTTGAAGGCGAGGTTGACTACAGCTCCTATCTTGACGCTGCCATCTGGATCTGGTGGTTATACGATCTACAGTGATGCTTCAGGACGGGGTTTGCGTTGTGTGCTTCAGCAGCACGGGAAGGTAATTGCCTATGCATCTAGGCAGTTACGTCCTCATGAGAGGAATCACCCTACCCACGATCTGGAGCTGGCAGCGATCATCTTTGCTTTGAAGCTGTGGAAACACTATCTGTACGGAGAGCGAGTTGAGATCTATACAGATCACAAGAGCTTGAAGTACGTGTTTACCCAGAAGGAGCTGAATATGAGGCAGAGGCGATGGTTAGAGCTGATGAAGGATTTTGATATATCCTTACAGTACCATCCGGGAAAGGCCAACGTGGTCGCGGATGCTTTGAGCAGGTATCTCGTAGCTATGTGTTTGACGATGGATCGTCACCTTCTGGCAGATCTGGAGAGCTTGGGCATAGAGGTGATAGTTCCTGGGTTCGAGGCGCAGATGTGGGGCCTACAGGTGCAGTCAGAGCTGATGGACAGAGTCAGGGCAGCTCAGTTTGAGGATGAGGCTCTGAGGGTCATCAGAGAGCAGGTCCAGATAGGGCTGTTGGAGGAGTTCTCTTTAGCAGGGGATGGGTCGTTGAGGCATGGTACCAGATTGTGCGTGCCGAACAGAGGACTTCGGGAGGAGGTTCTTCAGGAGGCGCACCGTTCTCAGTACTCTATGCATCCCGGAGCCAACAAGATGTATAGAGACCTGAGACAGCATGTTTGGTGGTATGGCATGAAACGTGAGGTGGCTCAGTTCGTGTCGAGATGCTTGGTGTGCCAGCAGGTGAAGGCCGGGAGGCAGAGACCCGGTGGATTGCTCCAGCCACTCCCTATTCCTGAGTGGAAGTGGGAGCATATCACTATGGACTTTGTATCTGGGCTTCCGCGCTCTCCAGGAGGGAAGGATGCGATTTGGGTCATTGTTGATCGATTGACCAAATCGGCCCACTTTTTGCCTTTCAAAGTGGGTTTGTCGACGGAGAGGTTGGCCGAGATGTACGTGCGACAGATAGTCCGATTACACGGGGTGCCAGTGAGTATAGTCTTGGATCGGGACAGCCGATTCACTTCCCACTTCTGGCGGAGTTTGTAGCTTAGCTTGGGCACATCGCTCAAGTTCAGTACAGCATATCACCCCCAGACAGACGGGCAGTCGAAGAGGACGATTCAGACCCTCGAGGATATGCTGCGTACCTGTGTCTTGGACTTTGGGGGATCTTGGGAGGACCACCTTCACTTGGTAGAGTTTGCTTACAACAACAGCTACCAAGCCAGTATAGAGATGTCACCTTTCGAGGCTCTATACGGACGGAGGTGCCGTACTTCCTTGTCTTGGGATGATGTCGGTGAGAGGGTTTTGCTTGGCCCTGAGATGGTGGTAGATGCTGCAGAGAAGGTCAGGATTATCAGAGATAGACTTCGGGTGGCGCAGGATAGGCAGTGGCACTGGGCCGATAGCCACCGGAGACCATTGGAGTTCGAGGTATAGTCTAGATTTTTCTAGTATTTGAGTCTGATTGTGATTGTTTTAGATAAAGCTCTAAGTCTTGTTTTGTTCTTAGGTTGATGATCTTGTCTTTCTGTGGATTTCTCCGACGCGTGGCACGATTCGTTTTGGTGGCGGCGGGAAGCTTAGTCTATGATACATCGGACCATTCCGTATCCTGGACAGGGTCGGTGCAGTGGCTTACCGACTGGAGTTACCGCCTGCACTAGAGGGAGTGCACAGTGTGTTCCACGTATCGCAGCTGAGACGGTACGTGGCAGATCCCAGTCACGTCTTAGACCACTCGGAGATCGTAGTGGGACCGACACTCAGTTACCCAGAGAAGCCGGTCGAGATCTTGGACCGAAGAGAGAAGGTGCTCCGGAACCAGGTCATTCCCTTGGTTCGCGTTGCATGGAGACACCACTCTCCAGGTGAGTCCACCTGGGAGAGGGAGGACGACATGCGGGAGCGATTCCCATATCTCTTCGAGCCTTGAGGTAAAATTCTTTCTTTTTCTTCCTTGTTCTGTTCATGATTGCAGTGTTAGCCCTCATTCAATTTCGAGGACGAAATTTTTTAAGGTGGGTAGATTTGTCACCCCTAGTTTTTCAAATTAGGGGTATTTTTGTCATTTTCAAGTTTAATAATATTTTAGGAATTTTATATGATTTTATATGATTTTTAGGAATTTATTTGAGTCGGTTTGAATTTTATCCAATTCGGACCCAATTTGGAGACCCGGGTAGCCTGGACCCTAGTGGGACCCCCATACTAGCTGGGCTTAGCCCATGTACCATCATAAATAGGCTAGAAATTATTAACCTATTTTCCATGACTTAATTAGTCATTTTAGAGGCTTAATTAGTCGTTTAGAATCAAACCGAAATCAAACCGAACCAACCCGATTTCAATTTGAACCAAACTTAGGTTATTGGGTTATGGGCTATTGGATCCCAACCCAATAGCCCTTGGATTGGAGTGGCCGGCCATGGATAAAGTCCCCCCCCCCCTTCTTTGTTACTTCATGTCAAAGTCTTCTTCCTTCTTCAAATTCTTTTCTTCCCAAGCTTCTTCTTCCTCCCAAGCAAGTTAGGTATGCCATTAAAACCCCTCATTAATTCTCCTCTCCATTTTTGACATTCACAATAAGTGTAGAGAATTAAATTCTCTACACTTTGCCCCTATTTTGTAGGCTTTTCTCTAGAATTCTAGTTAAGTGGTTAATTAAGAGGGGATTATATGTTAATGGTATATATATATATATATGGATATATATGTGTATGTATAGATATGTATATAGAGGAATATATATGTATGTATGTATTTGTGTGTGTGTGTAGAGAGTGGTGGGAGAGGGAATGAGAATGGTGGTGTGGTTGTGTGTGTGAGAGTGTGTGTGTGAAATTATATAGGTATATGTGTATTTGTATATATATATATGTATATGTATGTATATATAATATGTATGTGTGTGTGTGTATATATGTATATATGTGTGTGTGTATAGGTGTAGAGATATATGGATATATATATATAGAATTAGATAGATATATAGATAGAGAGATATATATAGGTATATATATATATGTATAAAGAGAAGTAGAGGATTAAGAGGAGGAGAAGAAGAGGATTAGTAGCAGCAGCAGCAGCTGCATTAGCAAGAGCAGCAGCAGCAGCCTAATGCAGCAGCAGCAGCAGCCTAATGCAGCAGCAGCAGCAGCCTGCTTTGCAGGCTGCAGCAGCAGCAGCAAGGGCTGCCCAGGCAGCCCTTTTTTCCACCCCCCATTGACCCCAGTGCACACTATAACCCCCCCCTATTTAGTATATATGTAAGTATATATATATATATAGATATATATAGGTTTGTATAGAGAGGAATAGATAAGAAGACTAGAAAGAAAGAAGAAGGGAAAAAGAGTTTAAGATTTAGAATGAGGAGAAGTTTAGAGAAGAGGAAATTTAGAGAAATAAGGAAATTGAAGAAGAATAGGAGGGAGGAGTAAGAAGAGGAATTAGAGAAGAAGAGGGAGATTAAAAGAGTTGAGAAGAAGGGGAACTAGAATCGAGAATCAAAGGGGAGTTAGAACGAGAGTTAATAGAGGCGTTTTTGTTAGAAATCGAGTTAGAAGGCGAAATTGAGCCCGGAGCGTCGGATCGCGATGAAACTTGACATAGGCCTAGAATACGTGATTTAGATTTTGCGGGTAAGCTCCCGGATGGAAATCGGGGTCGTAGGGCGCCGGTATCGCGCCGTGTCAGTGCGTATCTCGAAATATTCAAGATTTCTGCAACGGGCCGTAAGGTGGACTAGACGTCCACTTTAACTAGGTATTATGGTAGATAACGAACCTATAGGATAGTACCCTACTACCCTAGGGAGATCGGGTCAAAATAACTAGCGTAGGTAGGCTAACGGGATTATCGTCGAGGGTAGGATTTTACCCTTAAAAAGGGTAAAATAGGGATTTGGCCCACCTCCAAGATTCGAGTTTCCAAGTCCAAGATGGACTTGGATATGGATTGTACAGGTTGGTAATGAGTAGGATTAGCTGTCTAAACCTAGTCTTGGACCCGGTTGACCACGGTTGACTTTTTGGACTAAAAAGTCAACTATGGGTCAACACTTTACCCAATTTGGTCCTAAATTCCATTCAACTTGGACAGTTGACTAAAAATCAACTATTAGTCACCAGTGACCTAGGGTTGACCTAGAGTTGACCTAGGGTTGACCAGAATTGACCCGTTGACCAAAAGTCAACGGTAAGCCAGTTTTCGACCTAGATTGATCCGGTTTAACTTCTAATATTCTCCCATGACCAAGATTGACCCGACTAGACATGTCTTGACCTAGAATGATTAAATAGGGTTTATTTTGATTTAACTTTACTTCCTAAACTTAGTATTGATACGTCTTGTTCTCTATAGGTCCTCGAGACACTGCAGTTCCTCCAGTCGACGTATTTTATCATCTTACAGGCGAGTACATTCTCTGATACTTATTCCCAATTTATGATAACTGTTATGATTCATGTACTTAGTGTTGATATGCTTATTCCCGACACATGGTTCTCACGGATTGGTATTCTTGGATCCCGACGAGAGATGTTTTCTCCTTCTTAGGTTGGGATATATTGTGCAAGCACCCTTGTAGCTCTTGCTCGATATATGGTCACTGATTCTAGAGAAGGCTAGCTACCTTCTCATTAGAATCCCGTGCAGTGACGTGTCCTGTTTGGATCCATTCTACCAGTTGGGGTAGGGGGAGTAGTAGCGTAGGCCTGTGATCAGATCCATCCCGCATTCCCGAACAGTGTGAGTCATATACCGCACATATGACTTGCCAGGCCGATTCTTGACAGGTACCCAAGCCGATCACAAGCTGAAACTACTACTCACACACATTGGATATATAGCTTGCCTTGATTTGTGTATATGCCATGATCCCGTTCTATTCTTCTTGTTCTAACTCTAGCTTTACAGCTTACCATGCCATGATACATACATGTACACTCCATGATTCATTGTATATGCTCTATTTACAGTCTTATAGCTTTTATTCTATCTTGAGATCTGTTATGAGATATATGTACTCGTTCTTTCCTGACTGGACTGTTGATAAAATATTACAGATTTCGACGAGGGAGATTGCAGTACCTACTACGGTCCGGACGACGTAGTGGGCCTAGACTTGGTCCCGTAGGGCGTAGCTCCGCCTGACGAGACCATACCACTTGTATAGTTAGAGTAGGTCTTTGTACTGGGCTTAGTATCCCGTTACTCTTTGAGACTGTACTACTTTTGAGTCTGTATTATATTTGGACTGTATTTAGAGACCGGACATTATATATTATTTGTTTCTGGACTTGACAGGTTATATATTATTGTCTTGTTGTCTTTATCTTTCCGTCTTTACTTTTTGTCTTAGAGTTGTGATTGAGCACTATATATATTCATTGCTTGTCCTCCGTTCGAAGTTGACTATATTCTCGACAGGTTTTGTTATATATATAAACTGTTGTCAGACTAGAAAATACACAGCGTTCCATGCCGTTTTTCCGGTGAGGGCTGGGCGTTGTCGCGTCACGTG
The DNA here is from genome assembly GCA_029216955.1 of Iris pallida. Lineage (NCBI taxonomy): Eukaryota > Viridiplantae > Streptophyta > Magnoliopsida > Asparagales > Iridaceae > Iris > Iris pallida. The sequence goes on from JANAVB010044419.1 coordinate 2,127,806, forward strand.
CCCTTTTAGCGAGTACGGGTCGTGACATTAAGTGCGTACGTCTGTCACAAGTATGTCATGACTATCACGTTATCTCTGGGTGCCATCGGAGAGTGTTGGTTGCACGAAGTGCAACGGGTTATGAGATTATGGTTTTCTAAAATTTAAGAAAGTTATGAGTCGCTGGTCGCACGAAGTGCAACGAATATGGTAATGTTGGTTGCACGAAGTACAATAATATATGTATTGTCGATCGCACGAAGTGCGAGGAGTTATGTGTTGTCGGTCGTACGAAGTACGATGAGTTATGTGCTGTTGGTCGCACGAAGTGCGAGAAGATATGTGTTGTTGGTTGCACGAAGTGCAACGGATCGATATGTGAGGCGATGCGTGTTATGTGGCTATATGAATGTTTATGTATTGTCGGTTGCACGGGGTGCAGCAAGTCGTGAATCGTTCTTTGCATCTGTTTGCAAAAATAAAAGTATGAACTTTATTGATAGCAAACTTTGTAAAAGATTACAATTTGAATTCTGGGAATGGTACAACTTTAGGAATCCAATCTAGATGACGATTGCTTTATCCCTTGGACGATGTGAACTTTGAAGACGAAGCCTCTGAAGTTGAGAACAACTCTGAAATTGAAGGCAGAAAGCCTCGGAAGTCGAAGGCAAAAGCCTCGGAAGAATGCAGCAGCACTTGGGCAAGAACTCCTGAACTCTCTGATTTCTGATCTCTGATCTTGAACTCTTGATCCCCCTTGAAATGAAGACTTGAAACTCTATTTATAGAGTTCTGGAAATAACTAACTTTCAGTTATTCTGGACTGCGCATGATGATTTGCGCAGCAATTGGTTTGCGCAGCACTGGACTGCGCAGGAAGTTGCTGGATCATGGGTTAACTGTATGGGACACATGGCATCATTTGATTGAAATGCGCATGATCGTGCATAGACAGTTGCCACATAATGAGCAATTGATGGCATGAATACCACATGTACTTTTATCAGTTATGTTGGTAGAATGTGCAACCTGAACTGCGCAGACTTTAGTTTGCGCAGACTCAGACTGCGCAGAAATGGATTGCGCCATCCTGGATTGCGCTGCCAGCTGTCAGCCACCCTCGAGCACTGTGCGGCACAATAAACGAACAGTCTCCTCGTTCTCCGTGCTGTCAGCTGTCAGGAAGATTTGATTTGATTTAGGTAATGATGACTTCTGCCACGTCAGCCTGCGCAGTTGGAAACGTGCGCAAACCAACGTGCGCAATTTGATTGCTGCACAATCTGTTGTCTGCGCAACTCATCAAAATGATGTATATCTTGATTCTTTGACTTTGTTGATTGATACAACTTGATTTTTTAGGACCTACAAGACCCCCTTCAAAGTTTTCGAAAGTTGAATATTTTCAAAGTTTCGAAATACTTTGAATTATAAAATTCAAATCAAGTTGCGCATGATGGTGATCTGTCTGCGCAATCAAAGAAACTCAATTTCAGGCACAATAAGAGGTAGCCGTTTCATAATTCAAAGACTATAAATAGTCTCTTCAAACTTAGAAATACTCTTTACTTGCATTCGTACTTCTGAGAGAGAAATACTTCGAGCTCTTTGTTTTCAGCCTTCTTCTCCGACGACCAATGGCTCCTCGACGCTCCTCCACCACCGCCGACAAGGGCAAGGCCCCGGTCGAGCCATCTGACAGAGTTGCACGACGAGCATCTCGACACGAATCTGTGCACCCCGCTCTGAGAGGTTGTTCAACCGATCAAAAACCCTTTTTAGGGTGATTCGACTTCTTTTGATCTTCGAAACTCATCTCTTTTTAGAGATGAGTTCATATTGCGCCACCCTTTTTAGGGTTTTGGTTGCATCTACTGTCAGTCTTCATTTTTATGAAGGCTGTATTCCTGCACAATCTGTTGAATTGTGCTGACAGGAAGTCAGCGCAATCGATTGATTTGCGCAGGTAGTCAGCGCAAACTATTGCTTTGCGCATCCTATTATGATGCGCAATCTGATGTTGCGCAAGTCATGTCAGTACAATCTGAGGATTTTGCGCACTCTAATGTTTTGTGTTAAAACAGAGTCTTTGACTTGTACTAATCTTTATCTGTTTTTGATGCAGTTGAGATCAATGAAGATCCAGATTATGAACATTTTGTGGGAACCCTCTCAGAGTCTGAATATAAAGAGGATCTGTCTCATGTTCACTATCCTCAGTACGATCTGCCGGCTTTCCGTCAAGCTATACTGATCTCCCAGGATAATGAGACTTTAATGTGTTTGATGAATGGACAGCCCCTAGAGTCAGCGGATGCTGTTATTCATAAGAAACCCTTATTTCTGTTCGGTGACGCCTTTGAGAAAGTCTCTCAGCCTAGGCCGAGGATGGAGGAGAGAATAGTTCACCAGGAAAATAGATCATTCTTCATACCAGACATTGCTCGCTGCCTCCCTTTGTCGCGGTATGCTCATGCGAGCTACCCAAGAAAGATGGAGTGGAACATCACTCTTTTTCAGGATGCCCGTACAGGGAAAATCTTCGTAAAGAAGGGGCCAAACAAAAAGGACATGTTTTATAGCTCCTCTGATAGATATAGCGTCCTGTTGAGAGGCCTGAGACCCGGCTGTATTCCACCAGAGAACTCCTCTATGCTGATGCCTGTCAGAACACCGATATTCGCAAATGAATTTGCGAAGGCTGAAAGAAAATACCCCGAACAAGACATCAGACTGATCGGATTGGTGAATCCAGATTACAAGCGATGGAATTATATTGCGAATTGGATTCTGACAACATTCCAAGACAGACTCCAACAGATCAATCTGTATCAAGCAGTGCATGTCACGCCCCGACCCGGGAAATCGCTCGTCCTCGCTAGATTTTACCCGAATCATCGTCCTCGCTAGGGCGTGATGCCGCACGAGCCTGGAGTTGCGCTCGTGCAAGGCAAGATAACAGGTTCACATAGAACTATCTCAAATCGATAACATAAGCAGCGGAAGGAAACAAAGTAAAACATAAGAATCTCTTTTATTCATATTGAACTGAAGGTTACAAAGGCTCTGAATAGCCCAACATAAAATGCCAATTGGCTACAACGCTCATGATCTCTCTAGCTCACAAAGGATTACATTGCTCCATACATTATGCCTCTTTATAGCCACCAAGTAGTCCTCGGCCGAACATCTTCATGTCTCAAGTCCGAACGCACATGCGGAAGCTCCTCTTGAACGCCAAGGACTCCATGCCTCGGCACGTCCAAGCCAAGCTCCGCCCCGAGCTGATCATAACCTGAACCTGCACATAAACTAGTGGGGGTTTAGTGCTTTCGTCCTCGCTTCGCACTGATCAAGACCCGCTCGCACCCAAACCAAACACTTATTCATTTAGTGAGCATGCATATTACTTTGTGGTCTTTCTATTTAGCCTTAGGATCAGTTTCATGGCAAAACTTAACATAGCACATTGTTATAATGTGTCACCACATCCCGTGTTCCTGCAGCAGATACAGTTAGCCATAACATAAACGTAAACATAGTGTTCGTGCTCATGCCGTCCCATTTTCCTTAGCCTGCAGTGGTTAGAACTTAACATAAGCAAACATATGATTCACGCAACCGACCATTCATAAACATAAACATATGCATAATGGGTGGCAGGCCCTGCGCCTGCACCCAGCTCTCATCTCAGCCCACCGGCTCTATCTATATGAAGGTCACGGTGTGTCGCACCGTAATGGACTTGGCATCTCATATGTGTAAGCCTACAATCGCTTCGATACGGGTTGCTAGCCCAGTATCCGAAGGATCCCAAACTTACGGATATCATAGCTTATCACAGCACTGGACGGTCGCAATCCGTCCGAATGTTGTGCACCATAAATACCACACATAATTCCCTCCTAGGCCGAACGGTCCCGGCGCCTCGGCGTAACCGTTCGAGGGAAGCCGCACTCGTGCACGGGCAATCCGAGTCCATTGACCATGCAATACGTTCCATGTCATACAATCCATAGCATACCAACCGATCTCGTATTCCATAAACATAGTGTCGCACATAAACGGTTTCCCGTGCCATAAACGGTTTCCCGTGCCATAAACATAATCCACCATAAATATGGGGAGCTCCGTCGGCGTTATGCCCCAACACATCCATATTGATGCACGACGCCCAACGGCTTTGTCGTCTCGTACTCATAATCATGCGTCTCGTTCGTATTGTTATTCGCATAGTCTACTTCCATATTTACTTAGTCATTTCATAGCATAAGTGCCCGAGGGCACGCTCAGCACCGTATTCAATATTCTATGCCTAGTGTTCAATGTTCTCGGAGCCGTGCACATGATGCACATCTCGATATCATCTTTCAATGTTCTACCATCATTGCCCTATCGCGACCCGTACACTTGATGCACGTCGCTTCAATTGTTCAATTGTTCAATGTTCTATCTTAGTGTTCGACACATACTTAGGCACTTACTCGTCGAGCCACGCTCGCTAACTCGATAATATATTACGCACACCATAACATATTTTATTAGACGTGAAGGAATAGGGAGAGAGAGTCAAGAACCCGCCCACCTTAAGCCGATACGCCTTGCCGCCTCGCCGATTGAAGCGTCTCGCTTCCATAACTCGATCGCATAGCTAACTCCCGGACTTAGCCATTCCTTTGAACTACTTGGTTGATTTGGCCTATCGCGCCCATACCACGTTCCATAATCCAGCATAAAGGCATAGCCTGCACACCAGATCAACCAACATTAGCACTTGCTCAAGCGGGACTTACTCTTTGCATCGATTCGCATCGATACCTTATCGGGTCAACGCAACTCTTCGAGTCAACAACTCATCGTAATGCACCGATGCGGAGCGGGGCATTACATAATATACCACTCAAAATCAGGTTCGTCCTCGAACCGAAACCAACACTTAATCCAAGTGCCTCACATAGATCGCTTCACGATCTCGTGCTACTATCGTTGAATCATACAACTCAGTCTGGATCATACACATATTTTAGGCATCCCACCAATATATGCATTTCAGCCAAGCTCAGTTGTAGGATATCGGGACAACTAACAAACTCAACTTAAATCCTCAAGCATCCATCGGTCCGTACTCGACTTAGTCATATCTTAGCGCCTATTTCCAAAATACTCTTCGTATGCATCATCCCATAACATGCGATCCTCTTCCAACATCTTGCACATAACTTGATTCAAACCATAACTTCAATCTCATAAGTTTCTCGCCGGCCACCTAACGCATGCATTGCATAAGTCATTGCGCATCCGATCGCAACGAGCTTCCGCAACGCCTATTCGCCCAACCGTTTCCTATCTCTCGCATAACTTAAGTCTTTCATCAAATCATTCATAACGCTTAGCCTTAACAACATGGACTATGTCAACATGTCACCAATTCCTTTTTCTACAATCCGTACTAAGTCTTGCACGCAACTATCTCAACACGATCTACGTTCTCGAACTACCCGCGCATCGAGTCTGGGGCTACCCCCGCTAGGCAACTTATCCAGACATCTTGCTCGCGTTCTCCCGACACAAGAGGTCAACTCGAGTCTACGATGCTCAAAGGCAACAATCTTTCCGACCCAAGGTCTCTTACGATACGCCCATCTCCTATTCTCGACCGAGTACGAATCCTTTACTCAATTCTCACTCCATCCCGACTAGTTCGTTTCGTAACATCGATCGTGCGCCCAACACGTATGTAGCCTAATCGTTACTCAACCGATCTACGACACACTCTTAGGGTCGTTCTACTATCCGTTACTCTCATGCATTGCAGAACTCTTGCAATCGCCTTACCGCGTCACTACGCTAAGCACGTTCCCCAACATCTACTCAATCCAACATAACTTTTCTTGATCATATCGATTCTAGTACTCGCTAACTTTCGAGACACGATACTCGCTCGCTTAGACTTATCCTCAACATGCACTACCTCATTCCTTATCCTTCTTACGCGACTTCATTAGGGTCGTCCTATGGTTTCCCACATTCACTTGATTTGACGGTTAAGTCTTCTAGGGTCATCTGCCCCGAAACTATGCTCGATAATTGAAGATCATCAACGAGGGACAGTTACAACGAACCATGCTATGTCCTATCGCGGAGCCAAATCATTTCCCGACAATTCCTATGGAACTTTACCTAATCCGACATACCAACCATAATTTATCCATCCCCGCGCAACTGATGCGCCGTTACTACTCGAATCACTCGTGTATTACCGTTGACAATATCGCACAATCGTCAATTTCACCTTCACATCAAACCACAAGTCCATATCAAATTGCCACGCCTTGTAAGTTCAATCATCCCCACTGGATGAATCACCATACCAGTGCTCACGCGGAATGATCGTTCTAATTTGACGTGACGCATATGCGAGGCTGATGTTGCGCTCGCTCAAGACAAGAATGTCAACATAGTAGTGATCCGCGAAACAATCCAGACACTTTCGTTTTCTTTCGAGTAACATCCATCGACTCTCAAATTCTCCGAAGCATTCCTACCGTTATCATGCAAACTGCCATCAGCTTAACTTGCATCTTATTCATCCAACAACAATGCTCAACATAATTTTCGTTCATTCGATCAGAGTATCCCCGAGTTATTATATATCGTCTTTGATACGCCTCAATACCATCGTCGATATGCATAACTTGAACATCTTCCTTTCTCATAAGCTTAAATTCGTTGCTATCACTGCCGTTATCCGAATTCGAATACGAATCAAGTCTCGCACTTATCAAGATCCATTCCGTTGTAACTACTTAACATCGTCGCGACACAATTTCGATTTCACATATCCATTCTCATATCCCTAACTCGTACTTCCAAATCGTGCTACCGACTTATCGCGCTAATCCAAATTCGTTCGTACGATTTCTCCGTACCTACTCAATTCGTTCTGAAGAAGTCTCCGTACTAACTCAACATAAGTTCGATCGGGTCGACCATTTCCTCGACGTAACATTCATTCGCATATGCTCGGCCTATCGTTCGACTTATACTTAGTGAATCCTTGTCCGACGTATCCTCCGTAGGCACGACTTCACGCATACTCATTTAACTAATTCACCAAAGCATACTTATATCGACTCCTATCGCATCATTTCCACTCGAGTCTCGGTACCATTCTATTCGTTGCGGACAAACATATCGTAACAACATAATCGTTTCGACGAAACCTATCGCAAGTTACCAAACGGCTTAACCTAGCTACCGCTAAGTGGCATCCCATATACCACTCAGGATCGAGCCTATCGTTATCGACACAATACTTCGTTATACTTGCTCGCATAGTTGGTATTGCATATACCACTCGGAATCGAGTCATTACTCGGCATCACACTTCGCATAGGTCCGACTTCTATCTCAACTTAACCGTCCCGTATAGTGATCCTTCCGATCCCAGCTCTAACGTTAGCTTAAGTTTGGAACTCATTCAATCTAACCGTACCATGGCGATCATCTCGATCACACCCGTAACATTCGCTTATTCAAAGCTCAACGCAACATATGGCCAACATACACGTTCGCCTACTCAACTCGACTTAGCGACCAACTCGATTCGTTACTATCGCATCTACGATCTTCGAATCCCGCACGTTGCAGCTCGTGCAACAACTTAGTCTCGATACTTAAGGTCTTTACTCAATCTCAAACAACATTTCGCTATCCATCCGCATAGCCATACTACGCACATCATACCGTATCGACTCGTCGTACCGATGCAACGAACGATCCACGACTTGCTGCACTCCGTGCAACCGATAACAAATAACCATTTCCGTAGTCACATAACACGTATCGTCTCACATATCGACCCGTTGCACTTCGTGCAACCAACAACACATAACTTCTCGTACTGCGTGCGACCAACAACACATATATCATTGCACTTCGTGCAACCAACATTAACATATTCGTTGCACTTCGTACGACCAACATCCCATAACCCGTTGCACTTCGTGCAACCAACGTTCCATAACTCGTTGCACCTCGTGCAACCAACACTCTCCGATGGCACCCGGAGATAGCGTAATAGTCACGACATACTTGTGGCAGACGTACGCACTTAATATAGACTTATTGTATGGAACATCCAATGTAGCGTCGAGCAGATCCATGAGCCATGCGGTTGCGAAAACAACTTAGAGTCAACTGAATTCGATAGCAAGCAACTGAGGGTCAAAGAGATTCATGCACGGTCCAAAGGATGGAACCGCTCTGATACCAACTTGTCACGCCCCGACCCGAGAAATCGCTCGTCCTCGCTAGATTTTACCCGAATCATCGTCCTCGCTGGGGCGTGATGCCGCACGAGCCTGGAGTTGCGCTCGTGCAAGGCAAGATAACAGGTTCACATAGAACTATCTCAAATCGATAACATAAGCAGCGGAAGGAAACAAAGTAAAACATAAGAATCTCTTTTATTCATATTGAACTGAAGGTTACAAAGGCTCTGAATAGCCCAACATAAAATGCCAATTGGCTACAACGCTCATGATCTCTCTAGCTCACAAAGGATTACATTGCTCATACATTATGCCTCTTTATAGCCACCAAGTAGTCCTCGGTCGAACATCTTCATGTCTCAAGTCCGAACGCACATGCGGAAGCTCCTCTTGAACGCCAAGGACTCCATGCCTCGGCACGTCCAAGCCAAGCTCCACCCCGAGCTGATCATAACCTGAACCTGCACATAAACTAGTGGGGGTTTAGTGCTTTCGTCCTCGCTTCGCACTAATCAAGACCCGCTCGCACCCAAACCAAACACTTATTCATTTAGTGAGCATGCATATTACTTTGTGGTCTTTCTATTTAGCCTTAGGATCAGTTTCATGGCAAAACTTAACATAGCACATTGTTATAATGTGTCACCACATCCCGTATTCCTGCAGCAGATACAGTTAGCCATAACATAAACGTAAACATAGTGTTCGTGCTCATGCCGTCCTATTTTCCTTAGCCTGCAGTGGTTAGAACTTAACATAAGCAAACATATGATTCACGCAATCGACCATTCATAAACATAAACATATGCATAATGGGTGGCAGGCCCTGCGCCTGCACCCAGCTCTCATCTCAGCCCACCGGCCCTATCTATATGAAGGTCACGGTGTGTCGCACCGTAATGGACTTGGCATCTCATATGTGTAAGCCTACAATCGCTTCGATACGGGTTGCTAGCCCAGTATCCGAAGGATCCCAAACTTACGGATATCATAGCTTATCACAGCACTGGACGGTCGCAATCCGTCCGAATATTGTGCACCATAAATACCACACATAATTCCCTCCTAGGCCGAACGGTCCCGACGCCCCAGCGTAACCGTTCGAAGGAAGCCGTACCCGTGCACGGGCAATCCGAGTCCATTGACCATGCAATACGTTCATGTCATACAATCCATAGCATACCAACCGATCTCGTATTCCATAAACATAGTGTCGCACATAAATGGTTTCCCGTGCCATAAACGGTTTTCCGTGCCATAAACATAATCCACCATAAATATGGGGAGCTCCGTCGGCGTTATGCCCCAACACATCCATATTGATGCACGACGCCCAACGGCTTTGTCGTCTCGTACTCATAATCACGCGTCTCGTTCGTATTGTTATTCGCATAGTCTACTTCCTTATTTACTTAGTCATTTCATAGCATAAGTGCCCGAGGGCACGCTCAGCACCGTATTCAATGTTCTACGCCTAGTGTTCAATGTTCTCGGAGCCGTGCACATGATGCACATCTCGATATCATCTTTCAATGTTCTACCATCATTGCCCTACCGCGACCCGTACACTTGATGCACGTCGCTTCAATTGTTCAATTGTTCAATGTTCTATCTTAGTGTTCGACACATACTTAGGCACTTACTCGTCGAGCCACGCTCGCTAACTCGATAACATATTACGCACACCATAACATATTTTATTAGACGTGAAGGAATAGGGAGAGAGAGTCAAGAACCCGCCCACCTTAAGCCGATACGCCTTGCCGCCTCGCCGATTGAAGCGTCTCGCTTCCATAACTCGATCGTATAGCTAACTCCCGGACTTAGCCATTCCTTTGAACTACTCGGTTGATTTGGCCTATCGCGCCCATACCACGTTCCATAATCCAGCATAAAGGCATAGCCTGCACACCAGATCAACCAACATTAGCACTTGCTCAAGTGGGACTTACTCTTTGTATCGATTCGCATCGATACCTTATCGAGTCAACGCAACTCTTCGAGTCAACAACTCATCGTAATGCACCGATGCGGAGCGGGGCATTATAGTGCACGCCACTGTATACGGATTTGCTCCCAACCTACATATATTTTTAGCCTTGGCTGAGAGGTACAACTATAGGACGAGGACCTTCATGACCTCGGGTGGAGAGATGGGGTTTGCACTCCACGAGATGAAGTATATCTCGTACTTGCCCATGGCAGATGCTCCGTATGAGGAGTTTGTACCGACAAATGATGAGCTGGACAAGCTTAGAAAAGAGAATGCAGCAATGGTGGCAGTGTTCGAGGAACTACTGTGCCATTACAAAATCTGCTCACTGTTTTATAAGAGTGCTACCGCCAACACTTGTTACTCTTCGAAGTGGTTACCATATCTGTTTCTCAACCACATAGAAGAGAAGAAGACCAAGGAGAATGATAAATGCTACCCTAACTTCATCAAACCTTTGAGCAATGCAGAGGTCATAAAGCTGATGGAACAGAGTGGTAACTTTGATAAACAAGTGAAAGATGATCATGAGTATCCTCCTTTGAAGACAGGGGACACTTTGGAGAGTTACTTAAGAATGGGCTATAGACCCATGTCAGAAGAAGCACAATTGGCAGGGTTCTTAACATACTGGCTTCGGAGGTTTGTGGTTCCCGGATCCAGTGCCGTAGATCGCTTTCACCGCAGCGTTCTGTTTGCTGCTGTCAAGTTAGTCTTCGGCTATAAGATAGACTTGTTATCAGCAATGACCTGCAAACTAAATGCCAGTCTTCGTTTATACGTCGACCTGATGCTGAAGGCGAAAGGAGAAAAAGAATTCCCTCGCCTAGAACTGCCATATACATATTTATTTGGATGGTTGCTTCTCCATTATCCAACCTTAATGGACCCCGGCATGGGACCGGTTGATGGCAGTTTTCTCCGAAGGTATTCTCATGGAAAATGGAAATACACTTCTTTAAGCGAGTGTAGATATTCCTTGAATCTGAATAGAGGATGGAACTTCTGTTGTGCTCCTCCCTGCTGGGTACGATCAGATGCCCACAAATATGGTAGACTCGAAGATGCAGCTACTGACCCGTGCAGCCTTCGAATGGTTGAAAATGATTCGACCATCTCATCTGGTTTACCGATTCGAAGAATAATGCTATTTAGAACCATATCTTCCCAGCCGATTTGCTCGGCAGTTTGGGTATGATCAGTTCCATGTAGGGAATGCAATTACCTGCCTCCAAGGCAAAGGTTATTTGATAGACGGAGCCAGAGTTTGGGCTTATTACAATGCCCGTGATACAAAAGCCACATTCTCAATGCCAGCAAGGAGTACTCCCCAGGGTCCTCGGATGCTCTTCACATATTCAGTATTTTATACATCTGCGAATACTTTTTCCGAGAATTTTAATCTCGCAGATAGTTTCGCTTCTGCAACAAGATTAAGGAGAGGGAGAATTGCTTCATCGATCCCTGCAAATGATGAAGTGCACGAGCCAGCGGATGCACCTCTAGAAACTTCGAGGGAGATTATGTTCCCTCAAGAGGTAAATGCACCACTGCGTGTTTCTCTGAAAGTGGGTAGATCTCCCGCAAAGAAAAGAAGAAGAGAGGAGCCTCCTGCTCCCGCAGCAAAGAAGAAATTGATCCTAGATCATTCTTCTGAAAAGGTCACTACAAGATCCCAATCTCGGCAATTGGCCGAGACACATCAAGAGGCTGCCACTACACCAACTTCTGTGCAAAAACAAGCAGAACCAGTAAATGTAGAGAGTCCTGCCAGACCTCTACACAGAAAGAAGAGGGTGGTCACCAGAAGAATTTTAGCAGAATCTTCTTCCAGACAAATCCTGACTTCAGTAGATGCTGCAGCAGGACTTATAATGTCATCTCCCACACCTGTTTCTGAATCTGGGAGAAAAACTCTTGAAGAAACTGAACAGAGGGGAGATCTTGTCCCAAGAACTGAGGTTGAAGAGTCTAGAGAGAACATCACAGAGGAAGAACAAAATGTTGTACGACCTCTTTCACCTGTTGCAGAGGCAACTCAACCTCCTCTTACTCCTAGGACTCTTCGTGAAGAAGAAGATCGTGAAATGATCGCAGCTTTAGAAGATTGCAGTTATAGCCTGTAGGATGATCAGACTGCAACTAACAGTAGGAATACAGCAGAAGAAGAAGAAGAAGAAGACGAGGAGAGCTCTTCGTCTGAAAATGTTGATGAATATATACAAGATCCTGAAAGGGATAATGAAGAACATATATCTCTTGATACTGCCGATGATATTTCAGATCCTAAAAAGGATATTGAAGTGGAGGCGTCTGCAGAAAAAATTGCTGATCTTTTAAATCCTGATGAAGATGTTGAGATAGAAAGATCTCTTGAAGAAGCAGCCAATGAAGATATGTTGAAAGAAAATCCCGCCACCGACCCTCAAGGTATAAAACGAGATCTAGCAATCTTCTCTTTTAAAATAGACTGATAACTAATATCTTCATTTATAATTCTTGCAGATCTTGAGACTCTGCCAACACCTCCAACGGACCTGGCTATGGTGCCCATACCAACGGTGGTTGTGAGTAGTAGTCATCATTTATCTTGCGGTTCTGAAGCGGGCAGCAGCCAGGCTATCGCAGCTGAAGCTACTTCCGTTCAACAGGAGTCTATTCTAGCAGGGAATGCACTTGTTGCTAGATCGAACCAAGGTAAGATTGCTCTTATTTGATCTTCTTGTTCATCGGCAAACAATTAGTAAAATAACAAATTTACTATTGCAGAGGATCAAACAGGAGGAGCGACTAGCTCTACTCTGGCTCCTTTGTTTAAAGAGCCTGTTGTCCAGCCACAAAGGGTTGAGCAACCTGCTGCTTCATCCTCAACAGGAGTAGCAGCGACTCCTGGAACTCTGGCCATTAATCAACAAGTTGTCCAGTCATTCACCAGATGTTTCTTCGAGTCACTGGGATCTCTTGTTCATAAAATAATAGAGAAAGAAGGAGCTGATTTCATTATGGTTAGGAAGCCAACTTCTTTCTTAATAAGAGCCATAAGGGAGCAAGGAGACGAGGCTCAGGCCACTCTCCTTGAACACATATTGAACGAATTAGAAGTCTCCTTAAAGAAATATAAGGAGCTCAATAAGAAGGAGATAGACTCTTTAGTGCAGGCTGAATTTGAGCGACTGGCTCAAGCCGCTGATATAGAAAGGGTAAACCTTCAAAATCTTTTAGAGGCTCATTCTGCAAAATCAGCTGAATACAACTCTAAGATAGAATCAGTTACTTTAATGGCTGAAAGCAAAGGACAGAGACTTGCTGAGCTGAAAGCAGAAATTACTCGCCTTCAGCAAGAATTTGAAGAGGAAACTGTTAATCACCAACTTGTGATTGAACAATTCAATGCCTTAATTCAAGAGAGGAATGAGTACGAGACAATTCATGGTGCAGAAATCACCCGCCGGACAGTGGACATGCCCATTTTTGATGAAGAAAGCGGGATGGAAGAAGCAAGAAGGATAGTAACATCAACTCATGAAGAAGAGCTGCAGACACTGAAGCAGCAAATTGACAATCTGATTATCCCTCCTTCTTAATTAAAACTTTATTTTTTTTTTTTTATTTTTTTTGTATTTTTGTGTTTGTTGCTGTAGATGCGTTTCTGTAATACCTCATATTTTGATGAATAAAAGACATTTTGTTGTGGCTCCATTATTTATCGCATATCTTATTCAGATATAAATAACAGATAGACATGATATATTTCTTGATGAATATTATTATCTCGATTTGACAACTTAATCGAAAACGACAAGTTGCTGATGTGGATAATAAACGATGATGAATCGTCAATGTATATGATATGAATGAACGGGAAGACCGTCAAGTGATAGATAATAATGAATGAATGAAACGTCAAGTGATGATGAACAAACGGATGAACCGTCAAATGATGATAAATGAACGGATGAACCGTCAAATGATGATAAACGAACGGATGAACCATCAAATGATGATAAATAAACGGATGAACCGTCGGGCATTAATAAACGGACGAACCATCGGATGAATGTGATAAATGAACGGATGAACCGTCATGCATTTAATGAACGGACGAACCGTCGGATGAATATGATAAATGAACGGATGAACTGTCATGCATTTAATGAACGGACGAACCGTCGGATGAATGTATCGCTTCATTAGTTAAGAAATTTCTGCCTATAAATATAGCAGAAATCTGACAGGAACGAAATACTTCTACTCTTCAACATAAAAATGTCTTCTGGAGAAGCATCTAAGAAGGCTGAGATCGCCCCGAAGGTTCAGAAGGGTACTGAAGAACGCCCTGCCGATCCAGTTCAGCCGAAGGAGGCAAAGGCAGGCGAAGGTCCGTCTGCACCCCAGCCACCAAGAGACATCCTAGACTTTCTGCTTGAACCATGAAGGACTGAAGAAGAAGAAGTCATGAGGATGGCTGCCTGCAAGTTCCTCGTGGGATCCAGCAAAGAGGTTCTCGACTCTTTTGCTGACCATGTTTTTGAAAAGGACGGTAGTGGTCCACGTCCAAATATAGAGAAGGATGATAATGACCTTCCTTAATATCATGTACTATCATTCATGATTAAATAAAATTTTATTTATAAACATGAACTTGTTTGATGATTTATAAATATTTACATTTATACATAGTACTTTTTAAGGAACTTGCCATTGATAGGCATCATAGCAATTCGTCCATCAAGTTCTGAGAGTTGATATGCTCCATTAGAGAAGACTTTGCTCACAATATATAGACCTTCCCACTTTGCATCGAACTTGCCTTTACTCATATGAGTCATAGTCATAGGACGTCTGACCGTTAAAACAAGTTCTCCTTGCTGAAAGGTTCTCATCTTCACTTTACGATTGAACGTCTTTGAGATGCGGGCTTGATATAACTCAATATGTTATTGAGCCATTAATCGCTTTTCATCCAATGCCTCCAATTCTTGAAGTCGAAGAAGGTCATTGTTCTCTGTAGTGAGCTCATTAGCAATGGCAATCCTTAAAGAAGGAATTTGCAGCTCCAAAGGAAGGACAGCTTCACAGCCATACACCAAAGAGAAAGGTGTAAAGCCTGTGGGATTGCGGACCGTAGTTCGATAGGCCCATAGACATTTGCCAAGTTTTTTGCTCCAATTCCGTTTGTTAGTGGATACAAACTTCTTAAGGAGTTTAATGATGGTTTTGTTAAAGGCTTCAGCTAAACCATTAGCGGCAGAATTATATGCAGTCGAAGCGACATTATCAATCCGGTGATCATCACAGAATCTGGTAAATTTCTGGCTGATGAATTGAGGTCTATTGTTATGGATGATTCTTCGAGGTACACCAAATCTATAGATAACGTGGTGTTTAACGAAGTTGATGACACTGCTAGTCTTGACTTCAGCCAGAGGTATAGCTTCAGCCCACTTGGAGAAGTAGTCGGTTATCGCCAATATGAACCGATGTCCTCTAGAAGAAGGAGGATTGATAGGACCTATGACATCCATGCCCCAAGCTTCGAAAGGCCAGAAAGTAGCAGTCGGGTGTAAGAATTCTGATGGTTGATGAATGAAATCTACATGGATTTGACAAGCACGACATTTTTTTGCATATTCAATAGCATCTGATACCATAGAGGGCCAATAATAACCCATGCGTCGGATGCGATCCTGTAGTTTAGGACCGGGCTGATGTGCTCCGCAAACACCGTCGTGAGCTTCACGTAGTACTTGTTTTGCTTCATCACCAGCTAAACAGCGTAGAAGAAGACCGTCGTAAGTCCGTCGATAGAGAGTCTTAGTGGTTTGATTATAGTAGAATCGTAGAGATCGTCGTCGAATACTGGTGGCCTCCTTAGGATCTTCGGGGAGTATGTCATGTACCACGAAGTCGATGAAAGGAGTTCTCCAATCGTCATCGATAACATTGACTTCAGCAAAATTACTGAATTCAATATTACAATTATTTTCGATGCAGAATAGTTCTCGGTTGGAGATAACCACCACCTGCTGTCTTTTGATAGGGATGGCTAAGACAGCTGCAAGATTGGCCAAAGCATCTTCTTCAGTATTGCAAGCTCGTCGAACATAATCTATGAAGAAAGCTTTGAATGATATAGCTATCTTGATCGCTGCTTCGTGATAAGGCATTAGATCTTGATGACGGACTTCATAGGTTCCTCTAACCTGATTAACAACCAGCTTAGAATCACCGTAGACTTCGAGATATTCAACATTCAGTTGTTTGGCTAACTGAAGACCGATGAGTAGAGCATTGTACTCTGCTACATTATTGGAGCAAGGTTCATCTAGAGAGTAGGCTCTTTGGATAGTTGATCCATCTGGAGAAACGAGGACCACTCCAACACCTGCCACAATAGCACCATTTGGTCCGATCCTTGACGCACCATCAAAGAATAAACGCCATGTTAGAAACTCTTCAGAGATCATGTTGACTTCCAATGTCTCGTCTGAAATTTCATCATATAGCTTAGATATTTCTGGTACAGGATGAGCCGCTAAGAAGTCTGCCAGTGCTTGACCTTTGACAGACTTTTGAGGAACATATACCATGTCATATTGAGCTAGCAAGATCGCCCATGTGGCCAGCCGAGAATTAAGTGTACTAGGCTTCTTCATCAATACCCGAAGAGGATTAACTCGGGATATGACATGAATAGTTTGACCAATGATGTAATGCCCCGTCTTCTGCACAGCAAACATGAGAGCCATACATTCTTTCTCGACCGGAGTATAACGGTGTTCAGCACCAATCATAGTACGGCTATAGCCTGTTCGTGGCCTTCTTTGTTCTTTTGGACAAGTAAAGCACCCAATGAATGATCCATAGCACGGACATACATTAAGAATGGAATGCCTGAGATTGGTGGTACCAAAACAGGTGGGTTCATAAGATATCGTTTGATATCGTCGAATGCTTGTTGACATTCTTCAGTCCAAATAAAAGATACACCCTTTTTTATTAGTTGAGTGAATGGTCTGCAGCGTCCAGACAAGTTC
This sequence comes from Iris pallida, assembly GCA_029216955.1. Classification (NCBI taxonomy): domain Eukaryota; kingdom Viridiplantae; phylum Streptophyta; class Magnoliopsida; order Asparagales; family Iridaceae; genus Iris; species Iris pallida. The sequence goes on from JANAVB010044419.1 coordinate 2,145,091, forward strand.
GAAATGAATCGCCTGATGTACGCAAGTCGGCCTTGGAATCCTCGTAGCTCTTTTAAGTTGCATGGAGGACGCATCTCTTGAATGGCTTTGATCTTCTCGGGATCTACGTGTATACCCTTAGAGGTAATAACGAAGCCGAAAAACTTACCACTAGAGACACCCAAGAATGACTTGGTGGGATTCATCTTGAGCTGATGTTAACGCATGAGATTGAAGATTGTTCTCAAGTCTTGGATGTGATCTTCCTTCAGACGACTTTTGACAACGATGTCGTCAACGTAGCATTCGACAGTCTTACGAAGATGTTCTCTGAAAATGGTACTCATGGCTCGTTGGTAAGTTGCACCAGCATTCTTGAGACCAAATGGCATCACTGTGTAGCAATAGACTCCCCGAGGAGTACGGAAAGATGTATGTTTTTCATCTTCGGAATTCATCTTGATCTGATTATATCCAGAGAATCCATCCATAAAAGATATTCGCTCGAACCCACAAGTATTGTCAATCATGACGTCTGTGATAGGAAGAGGAAATTCATCTTTCGGACATGCTTCGTTGAGATCCCGGAAGTCGATGCAAACTCGAACTTTGCCAGTTTTCTTCAGGACTGGAACAACGTTGGCTACCCAATCAGGATGTTGTTCTTTTCGAATAAAGCCACAAGCTATAAGCTTCTTAACTTCATCATCAATAGCGTCCATCATTTCAGGCTTGAATCGCCTTTGTTGCTGTTTAACTGGTTTAGCATTAGGAAGAATGTTCAGTTTATGAGTAGCAATCTTGGGATCTAAACCTGGCATGTCCTCATAACTCCAAGCAAAGACGTCAATGTATTCTTTAATGAGAAGAATCAACTCTTGCTTATCTGCTTCTGGAAGATTCTTGCTAATAAAGATTGGATGAGGTGACTCGTTTTCTCCTACATCAATTTGAATTAGTTGATCTTCAGTAGGAGGTTCTCTTTGTTCAAATCGGAGTACGCATTGATTATCCATTTGTTGAACCCAAGGATCTGTCTCAGGACTTTCTTCAATATCCTCTTCATATCCTTCTGGAAGTTCAGCGGAAACCATATTAGAAGATACGATTATACGATGGACTTCACCGATGCTAGTATCGGAATCCCATGATCTGGAATCAGAAGAATTAGAACGTTCTTCGCTATCAGAGTCAGAAGCTGCTGGAGATAACATTGGAGGAGAAGCGTATCCGAGACCTCTTTTGGTCCTGCTATAATACATTTGTAATTTTCCTTTTGGAACTGTTATACGAATGGGAGTTCGTCTACCTTTACCGTAGTTAAGGTCGCTTTTGAAGTCGTAACCCATCTTTCGGACGATGTCTTTTGATTGTCGACTGTAACGACGAAATTGAAGAGGTCCTGTGTCATTAACTTTTCTATCATCTGTATAGCTAATCTTTTGTTCCGGTCTGTTACTAAAAAGTATTGTACTTTCACCTTTCTTGCGAGCAGGAACAATACGATATGAATCTTTTGGGTGTTCACATAAAACTTCTGTTTGAAGAGATTGTACAACTCCCATTGTAAATGACTGAAAGCTATCTAACATATCCAAATAGTATTTAGTATGATAAATAACATCAGTATACTAGAAAGTAGATGCTTTTTCATTGATATTTACATCTGTATTTACATCAGGACCTTTAGCCTTGGCAGACTTGGTCAGATTGATTACAAGAGGGGAAGAAGAAGAACGTGGAGGAGGCTTGTTACGACGAAGGTCAATAACAAGTGGCTCAGAGGAGGTGAGCTCCCTTTTTTTCTTTGTTGCGAGTTAAATCAACAACAAATGGCTCAGAATAAGTGAGCTGCTTTTTGTCCTTGTTACGACGTAAATCAATAACAAGTGGCTCAGAAGAGGTGAGCTCCCTTTGATTTTGATCAACATCAACTAATTTTTTCTGAACTGGCAAGTGGATAGCCAGTGGTTTAGAAGACTGCGGATGAGAAACACGCCCTTTGACAGGTATGATGAGAGTGTCATGGGGCACTGCTTTTTGATCTTCTTCAGTATCCATAGCCAATACCACTTTCATAAATTCATCCTTGTACATACGAGCATCATTACAATACGCTTCAACGCCCTTGAAAGGATAAAGGTCCGCAACTTCCTTGTGAACTTGTCCTTTGTCATCAACGTATTTAAAGCATTGATGAAGAGTTGAGGGAACAACATTATGTTCATGGAGGAATGGTCTTCCCAGAAGAGCGTTGTAAGAACAACCATGATTGTCAATGATATAAAAGGTCACCTTTGTGCGAAGATTGCCTATTTGAAGTTTTAAGCGGATCTTGCCCTAAGGTTCACTTTTTTTTGGTTAAATCCCAAGATAGTAGTGATTGTGCTCGAAAGACTATGCACTGGTATCTTCAATGCATCTAGCATTGTCTTTGGCATGATGCTAAGTGCAGACCCTGGATCTATCAGGATACGATTGACCTTCATCGAATCAACATATCCTGTATAGTAGAGAGGACGATCATGTCTATTATCTTCCAGCAATATATCATCCTGAGTGAAAGTAATATTCGGGATCAACTCCAAAACACTATAACAGTGATGGCAAGAGACCGGTTCTGATTCTGGCTTTTTGAGCAGAGTTAAGCAAGTTTCAGCCTGCATCAGAGCTTCACTCAGAGTTTCTCGAGTCTCTTTAGAAAGACGTAAGAGCTCGAAGATTGATAGTCTAGCCGGTGTATTGGCTAGTTGAGCCAATATATCAAAGTTATATGGCAAGTCATGTAGGAGATGACTTCTTCAGGGGCTTATCAAAGCGGACTTGTTGCTTGCCTTTGTCAGCCGTCGTTGGCTTGGGAGGAATTGATACTACAACTGGTGAAAATGTAGAAGGGATCTCTTCAGTAGAATCAGGTTGTGCCGGAGCAGGTTCAGAAGAAGAAGCAGGATCTTTTTGACCTTCAGAATGATCTTTCAAATAGGCTTTCCCTGATCTGGTACCTAACAGAATCTCTTCGTCAACTATGGGATCAAAAGATACCATGTTGCAAATCTTGGTTTTGCCTTTAGAACGAGTTTTCTTCTTGGAAGAAGAGGACACCTCGAATTCCGGAGCAAGATCAGGATAGATCCACATAATTTTACCGTTATCAAGAGACAAGGGAATAAGACCTTCATTTGGTGGAAGTGAGAGATTTTCAATCACAAGAGTTGCTTTAGGAATTGGAATGACACCGTGCTGTACCATCTGCGGAGGGAAGTCCCCAAACTGGATTGAAACCATGTTTGCAGTAACAGTTTTCTCATCTTGTTGCAGAGTGACTACACCAGCATTGACAAGCTCCTGAATTTTGCCTTTGAGCACATAGCATGCTCGAGTATGATGTCCAATAAACCTGTGATACACACAATATTTAGGATGATCCGTCTTACCGACTTCATCAGGTTTCTTTGGGTCAGGAAGTTGAATTTTATTGCTTTTGAGTAAACACTCAAAGATGCTTGCAGTATCATTCTCGTCAAAGGAATATTCCACTTTTGGACGAGGTTCCCTCGGTGGAGGTACAGAAGGAGTAGGAGTGGATGTAGGCGAAGCCACATTGACAGCTAAAGATTCTTTGTTTTTGTTCAAATTAATGTTCAAAGTCCCTTTTGCTTTGCGATTGTTCTAGCGGTTGCCACCACCTGAAGTCTGATGTTCATCTCGATCAGGATTAGAAATTTGTACCTCCAATTGTTTGAACTTCTCGGCACTCACTTCAGCAGCTTTGGCGTTGACAATGAATGAAGGCCAATCTTGGAATTGGGTAGATTCCGTCCACATACTGATGATAGGCAAAAGATTTGCCTTACAAGTATCAATAGTGACAGCAGCTGGAGTCCCAGGAGGCATTTTCAAGGCTTCACGGCGGAACCGTTCGATAAAACTCTCAGCAGTTTTATTATGTTTCTGTTTGATTTTGTTGAGAGCTGACATAGTCATATCATTGAATCCTTCGTAGAACCGTTCCAGAAAGATTTGTTTGAGACCTGAAAAGGAAGTAATGCAACCATCGGGCAAACTTCTATACCAGTCGTATGCTACGTCGGCTAAACAACCGACGAACACTCTGGTAAGAAGAGCGTCATTTGGCTGGAGTTGAACGGTCATTACCTCAAAATGATTGATGAATTGACTAGGGGAAGTACTGCCATCGAACAAAGAGATTGTTGGGATTTTGTATTTCGGTGGGAACGGGACTTCCTTCCATTCAACTGGATAGGGCTGCTTGATTCCTAATCTTTGCAAGTTGTCTTTCTCTTTAAATGCTTCGAACTGAGTTCGTAAGAGTTTGATAGCTTCGTTGGCGTCTTCTGATGACGAAGAAGGAGCGGGTTGAGTTGTAGCAGTAGGAGAAGGAACAGCATTGTAAGCACTACCCCCAGCTCCTGATTGACTTGGTGTAGTTTGAACTTGTACAGGAGATATTTGAGTAGGTGCTACCCCCAATCCAGCATTAACAGGCACTGATGATGCTATGATTTCAAGATTACAGGTATTACGGTAGGTGGTGTAGCATGTTGTGCTACAATGATAGAATGCATACTAGCAACTATTTCAGCCATGGTTTTTAGTTTGTCTTCGAGTGCAGCGATTCGTTATTCTTGATTTGCAGAAGTTGAAGCATCTGGATCATCAGTGACAACATAAGCTGTTACTTCTCTTGGTACAGTGGAAGACACTGTCTGTTCAGAGCTTTCGCTATATGCATCATAGTCGGAGAAAGAGTCATCTCCTGAATGAGAAACAGGAAGATAACCTGAAGAATCTTGAGGAAGATTCCTTTGACCGATTGTATTTCGGCTTTGAGAACGGGTATGTCGAAATACTCCTTCAGAGGATTCTTGGAGTAAGTCTAAATACCGTTGGCTTAGTTTACGGAGTCTACCGTGCTTAGAGCATCTTTTACCCCCGGTGTCTCGAGAAGTCATGTTAACAGAAGCATACAAGACTTCGTCTTCCTCTGACATAGGTTCAGATTTAGCAAAAGTCAGACGATCGAAAACAGATCATTTTATTGTTTGACAGCAACATTGGATGATGACTTTATGATTGCAATGATGATCAGAGGGTTGAGGTGGAGGTGTTGAGATGTTGTCCCATTTTTGTCTTAGATGTTCTCGAAGATCAGCAACAGGACGAAGAAAGCTTTGAGGGATCTGTTCTTTGATAACATTCGGAACATGATTCCGATTCTTCAAATGTTTAGTCCCTTGAGTATACAGGGAAGTGCTCACTTCATTGGCATAAGTGTTAGGATTTTTGATCTTGGAGATTTGTTTCTGATGATGTTTGATCTTCGGTATTGGCTGTTTGCGTTTCACCGAAATGGGTCGGTTGAGATAAGTTCTGAGATCAGCAAATTTACCCCCAGGGGTTTCTGTTTGGGACACTAACAGTTTTCTCTGTCTGGAATGGGAAATTTTGAGAGTTGGGAGGTCTTGGAATTCTGCTATTGGAGTAGGCAGAATACCTCTTTGGTCAGTACAAGTGCTCTTGTTTGAAAGAGTTCTAGTACTGATTGGTGTAAAGGCACATTCATATTGATCTTCTTCAGTAAAGACTGAAGAAGATTGAGAAAAGACCAAATGGCCTTTTCCTTTGTTTTGAGATGAAGGGTTAGCTAAAGAGCGTTTCCCTCTGTTGTCTTCCAAGTCATGGGACAAGGAAGTTTGAGAAAAGACCAACGGACCTTTTCCTTTGTTTTGAAGAGAAAGAGGAATAGCCAAAGGACTACCCCCAGTAGATTGCGTAGGGGTAATAGGGTGTTTGGGAAGAGGAGTAGAATCTCTTTCTTTGAGTTTAGCCAAAAGGCTGTCACTCTTGGATTGTGCAGGAATACTTTGCGCAGGAGTTCTTGCCACAGAGGGTTTAGATTGCACTCTGGTTACTGGAATGTTATTTTGTGCAAGAAGTTTAGCAGCCAATTGCGCCAGAGACATAGGGGTTTTATACTTAGCCATGGCAGCATATGAAGTCTTTTGTGCACTGGCCAGAGCAGACTGCGCAGCGGTGGCAGAGACAGATTGTGCACTGGATTTGGTAACAGAAGCACTAAATTGCGCAGCAGACTTGCTGGCAGATTGTGCAGGAGATTTGCTGGCTACATTGACAGAATGCGCAGCAGTCTTTGGGACCCACTTTGAGTGCACTTTGCTTGTGGTAGCAGTGGTTGAAGTGCGAGGGGTGGTTTTGGATTTGATCATGGATTCATAGGCTGTCTGGTTGATTTTCACAACCAGTGTCTTCTGCGTCTTTTCGATAGACGCTACGTCACATTGAGTTGTCACTTCCTCGTCGGAGGAGAAAGTCGTCCCCAGCAGAGTCGCCATTTTGTTTGCAAAAACAAAAGTATGAACTTTATTGATAGCAAACTTTGTAAAAGATTATAATTTGAATTCTGGGAATGGTACAACTTTAGGAATTCAATCTAGATGACGATTGCTTTATCCCTTGGACGATGTGAACTTTGAAGACGAAGCCTCTGAAGTTGAGAACAACTCTGAAATTGAAGGCAGAAATCCTCGAAAGTCGAAGGCAAAAGCCTCGGAAGAATGCAGCAGCACTTGGGCAAGAACTCCTGAACTCTCTGATTTCTGATCTCTGATCTTGAACTCTTGATCCCCCTTGAAATGAAGACTTGAAACTCTATTTATAGAGTTCTGGAATAACTAACTTTCAGTTATTCTGGACTGCGCATGATGATTTGCGCAGCAATTAGTTTACGCAGCACTGGACTGCGCAGGCAGTTGCTGGATCATGGGTTAACTGTATGGGACACATGGCATCATTTGATTGAAATGCGCATGATCGTGCATAGACAGTTGCCACATAATGAGCAATTGATGGCATGAATGCCATATGTACTTTATCAGTTATGTTGGTAGAATGCGCAACCTGAACTGCGCAGACTTTAGTTTGCGCAGACTCAGACTGCGCAGGAATGGATTGCGCCATCCTGGATTGCGCTGCCAGCTGTCAGCCGCCCTCGAGCACTGTGCGGCACAATAAACGAACAGTCTCCTCGTTCTCCGTGCTGTCAGCTGTCAAGAAGATTTGATTTGATTTAGGTAATGATGACTTCTGCCACGTCAGCCTGCGCAGTTGGGAACGTGCGCAAACCAACGTGCGCAATTTGATTGCTGCACAATCTGTTGTCTGCGCAACTCATCAAAATGATGTATATCTTGATTCTTTGACTTTGTTAATTGATACAACTTGATTTTTTAGGACCTACAGCATCGGTGCAACAAGTCGATATGGTATGATGCGTGCTGTATGGCTATGCGTATGGATAGCGATATGTTGTACGAGATTGAGTAAAGACCTTGAGTATCGAGAATGAGTTGTTGCACGAGTTGCAACGAGTGAGATTGGAAGATCGCGGATGTGATAGTAACGAGTCGAGTTGGTCGCTAAGTCGAGTTGAGTAGGCGAACGTTCATTTGGCCGTATGTCGCGTTGAGATGTGAATAAGCGAATGTTGCGGGTGCGATCGATATGATCGCCAAGATACGGTTAGAGTGAATGTGTGTCAAACTTGAGCGAACGCTAGAGCTGGGATCGGAAGGATCGCCATACGGGATAGTTGATTGAGGAATAGATGTCGGACCTATGCGGAATGTGATGTCGAGTAATGATTCGATTTAGAGTGGTATATACAATACCACTTGTGCGATCAGTGTAGTGAAGCATCGTATCGATATTGATAGGCTCGATTCCTGAGTGGTATATGGAATACCACTTAACGATAGCTATGTTAAGCCGGTTAGTAACTTACGATAGATTTCGTCGAGACAATTTTGTTGTTACGATATGTTGTCCTCAATGGACGAAGTAGTACCGAGACTTGAGTGGAAATGACTTGAAAGAAGTCGATGCAAGTATGTCTTGATGAATTGAGTTGAACGATTACGTGCGAAGTCATATCCACGGAGGATACGTCGGACGAGGATTCGTTAAGTGTAAGTCGAACGATAGGCTGAGCATAGAAAAAAAATGTACGTTGAGGAAATGGTCGAACCGGTCGAATTTATGTTGAGTTAGTACGGAAGCTTGTTCGGAACGTGTTGAGTAGGTACAGAGAAATCGTGTGATCAGATTTGAGTTAGTGCGATGAGTCGGTAGCACGATCTTGGCAGTGCGAGCTAGGGATATGAGAATGAATATGTGAATTAAAAATCGTGTCTCGATGATGGTAGTTAGTTACAACGGAATGGAATTTGGTACGTGAGAATTGATTCGTATTCGAGTTCGGAAAATAACAGTGATTGTAACGAATTGGAGCTTATGAGAGACGAAGATGTTCAAGTTATGCATATCGACGATGGTATTGAGACATATCAAAGATGATATGCAATAACTCGGGGATACTCTGATCGAATAAACGAAAATTATGTTGAGCATTGTTGTTGGATGAATAAAATGCAAGTTAAGTTGATAGCAATTTGGATGATAACAGTAGGAACGCTTCGGGGAATTTGAGAGTCGACGGATGTTACTCGGATGAAATCGAAAGTGTCTGGATTGATTCGTGGATAACCACTATATTGACATTCTTGTCTTATGCGTGTGCAACTCCAGCATCGCACATGCATCACGCCAAATTAGGGCGATCATTCCGTGTGAGCGCTGGTATGGTGATTCATCCAGCGGGGATGATCGAACTTGCAAGGCATGGCAAAATCGGATTTGACTTGTGGTTTGATGCAAAAATTTGTTCGAGGATGGTTTCGAGGAGTATGGAATGCGTCGGACTATGATCACGAATAGGTAAACTCGGATTTAAGGCGAGTAGATGTCATACGACTAGCAAGAAGAGTCGACGGTAATACACGAGTGATTCGAGTGGTAACGGCGTATAATGTGCATAAGTGATTCAGGTAGTTATCAGCGCATCGGTTGCGCGGGGGTAGATAAATTATGGATTGGTATGTCGGATTGGGTAAAGTCCCATAGGAATTGTCGGGAATTGATTTGGCTCCGTAATAGGATATAGCATGGTTCGTTGTAACTGTCCCTCATTGATGATCTTCAATTATCGAGCGTAGTTTCGGGACAGATGACCCTAGAAGACTTGATCGCCAAATCAAATGAATGTTGAAGTCCCATAGGATGACCCTAAAGAAGTCACATAAAGAAATTTTGTCGAGGATAAAGAATGATGTAGTGCATGTTGAGGATAAGTCTAAGCGAGCGAGTATCGTGTTTCGTAAGTTAGCGAGTATCCTTCGACTAGAACGATATGGTCAGAAAAGGAAATTTATGATCGATCGAATAAGTACGTAAGTAGACTTGGTTGGTCGATGATCGAATAGGTGTTGAGGAACGTGCTTGGCGTAGTGATGTGGTGAGGCGATTGAAAGAATTCTGCAATGCACGAGAGCGACGGATAGTAGAATGACCCTAAGAGTTGTGTCGTAGAACGGTTTGAGTAACGATTAGGCTATGTGTATTAAGCGCGCTATCTATATTACAAAACGAACTAGTCGGGATTGAATCAAATATTGAGTAAAGGATTCGTACTCGGTCGAGTATCGGAGTTAGGCGTATCGTAAGAGACCTTGGGTCGGAAAGATTGTTGTCTTTGAACATCGTAGACTCATGTTGACATCTTGTGTCGGGAGAGATTAAGCACTGTCACGCCCCGCTCCCGCAGGAGCGATCGTCCTCGCTAAGGCGTGATGTCGCACGGGCTTAGGTTGCGCCCGTGCAAGGCTAAGTCTAGAAACGGTCGATTTGAGCTTGGCCACAGAGTGTCCCCATTTACAGCGAAAAGTAAATGAACACAAATTGAAAGCAAATTCAACTCTTTATTGATATTCAAGAAGTTTACAAGCGGCGCTAGGCCGATATTACAAATCGCTCAAGCTCTCTCTCTCTCTCTGAAACATAAAAGGCGTGCCAAGTGGCTTACAACATGGAATAATTTATGGCGATGTTCCGATACATTATGTCCTGTATATGGTGCTCCATCTCCTTGCAACGCTCCAAGGCTCCAGAGATAGCTTTGCGCCTTAGCACGTTCGAGGGAAGCTCCGCACCCGACGACGTCTCCTGCATCCTACAAGCAGACTGTGGGGTTATCAGTACATTGTTATGCACTGGTAGGGAGGCTAGCTCGCCCACAATGCTATCATTACCAAACACGTTCTATTTACTTTTGTGCACCGTCTATCATTTATTGTCTTTCTAATCTTGCCTTAGGATCAGTTTCACGGCATATTTTATAGCCTATCTCGTGTTGCCGAATACAAGTGTCGCATGGAAATACATGCATGACTTACCCATACTTACCGTCCGGCCTTCCCTGTCCAAAGTAAACCAAGTTAGTCAACAATTTAATATGAACTTTCAATGTCAAGTGCGTGTCCCTGCCTCGGGTTCTAGCACGTCGTAGGCACGTTATCTAACTCACTTGCATGAATTTCTCATTATCATTTGGTGTGTTACATTTCAAGCATATTTATAAGGCAATTCATTTAGTTAACTTAGACAACTTTGATTTCAATGCAAGGACTTGCACGTAGATTGCCACCAGCAAAGCCTACTTAATCTATATGCATCGGTCGCTGGCATCACAAGCCAATTTGGACATGTCTTCCCCCTTGGTAATTTCTCACCTATCATGGCGTGCGGCTTGGTACACCCTGATAGTCTCTTGAAATATCCGGCCTTACGTCCCCTGGTGGCCAAGCCCGCACTCAGGCCTGTACGTAAGCCAAATTTTGATTTCCGTCCGGACCGGCACGTCCTTCACACTTTGATCGTGCCGCTGGAAATCCCTTATATCTTCCACCTCCCGTATACTAGTGGATTGTCCACGACCATTTCATTTTCTTTTTGTTTGTCATTTTAACTTAACGGCTGTCTTCGAGCCGTAGGCTAACCCTTAGCCATAATGCATTATCGACCAGGTTGGCGTCCGTACAGCGCGGGTAGCGAGCCCCGTTGCACGTGTCCGTCACACCTGTCGCTAACCATTCCTTTCTTTTTTATCTTTTCTTTATTCTTTCTTTCACTTGTCCGTTTGTTCATTGATTCATTTCATTCACATATTCATTCATTCATTCATCGATTCATTCATTCACTTATTCATTCATTCATTCATTTATACATTTTGCAACTCCCTGTGCGGAAGTCGCCTTGGCGACCCATCGGTCCCGTGGCATTTCAATGTTGCTATACTCTACTCGGAACGACTATGTCGATAGTCTTCCCGTTTCATTGTTGTAAACCATTCATTGTTTCATTTTTAAACGCATAGGGAACTTGAACGTAAGCTTGTGCCTTAACACGAGCGTGGAGCGCGGTGGCGAGAGTTCTCACATTTCCATATTCCTTTTCCATATTCTATACAAGCATACAAGATGGGATTATTCCCTTAGCTAGGTGCGTTGAGTCATTTATTAGCATGCGCGGTGTTATCGTCTAGCGATTCTAGCAATAGTGTCCGTATTGTTATGTGTCTAGGCTAAGCAAAAACGGGTTTATCGGAGCCACCCACCTTAGCGATGTTCGCATCGGCCGAGCGATACTCCGAGCGCGCCTTTGAAAGTCTAAGTCTGGATTCATCCTTGACGGCCAATATAAGTCTTGCATCGATTCTTCATCAAGACGATGCCAACTCTTCGGGTCGATGGCTCGTTTGAGTCGTTGCACTTGCCGTTTGAATCGACGTTCGGCTAGGGCGGAGCGGGTCATTACATAATACACCACTCAAAATAAGTCTCATCCTCGAGACTTCCTGAGTGCAGGTCATCCTACCATTCCTTAACTCGTGTCGTCGTGTTTCTTATACAATTCTATCGAACGTCTCTATTGTTCGATGGCATCGAACTATGCTCGGTTATCCTTTCAAGTTTTATGTTGCATACGTTTGGTGAATTTTATTGAATGACTGTTCACTCATTTTAGACTTGATGATGCTTATTCAATCATCATGTTTCTTTTACTTGGTTGCTATTGTGCCCTGTCACGGGGCTTGTAATGGTCGCACATGGTGCATTGTCATTTTTTAAACACGAGATTCGTAGGCTGAGGCAAACTCACTTTCGTTTATGCGCATCGCAACACCCACTTGCAGCTGCATTCGAGTTCATCATATCGCTGAGTTTAGATCGTGCACGTATCCAAGGCGTCCCCCGAATACGTACATTTCAACCAAGCTTAGCGATTAGCGAAGTCGGACAAGCTACTTGTGATAGTTTTGATTTGCCGATCGTTTCGCTAACTTAGATTTAAAACCGAACTCATGTGTATCTCACTATCGTTTATCTCGATCCTCGAGATGATTCGATTCGCTTCTCAAGCATTCTTGTCTATGAAATCCATACAATTTCTTCTTAGCGGGGTCGACCATGTCTAAGTAATTCTTATCCGATTTGAGACCAAGTATCGCACTATCATCGAGTACGTCTTCCAATTAATGATTCAATTCGTTATTCCAACTTTTCTTGCACAATATCGATTTCATATCATTCACTTGTTTTAGGGCCAATCTCGTTGTCGTTCACGCACACTCCCAGTTCCCCGTCCTACTCTAAGTCTTGTTGCTCCAAGTTTATCGTCTGTCCAGACAATATTATAATGTCAATCGCACAGGTTCAATCACTCGGCATAGGGTCGTCCGCCTATCCGCTAGGTCAGCTCACAGGTCATAGTTACAAGTCAAGTCCATGGCTCATCGTGCAAGGTCGTTGCACGACGCTTGCCCCAAATCCTATAGTCAAACCATTTATTCATTCGTACGGGAGTTTCTACCCAAGTTTGCTTCACTCAAATTTCTAAACATCAAGCAGCGTTCACCCTATTCGCATCAACACATTCTCCGTTCCAAGTCCGAGCTCGTTAGGAATGTCATCCTACGATAGGTTATCCTCAACCAAATCCTCGACATGTTAATATCGTGCGTCCGTACTAGCAATCATCGTAGTCTATCTCTTCAAGTATGTTTGATACAATTTATCTATCTAATTTACGTGGTCGATCACAAGGTCGTCTAGCCTTGCAATATGTCGCGCCCCGATCTCACGCAAGTCTGATTATCTACGGCGGACATGAATCACCATGTCGATATTTCCGCGGAATAATCATCCTCATCGGGACGTAACTCTTGCGTTACGTACGTGCTCATTTTCGATACGCGGATTGGGTCTACTCAATCCTCAAGTTTTCTCATTCTTCAATCGCAAGTCCTAACAATCCTCGAATTCACCTTCGCTTCAAACCACAAGTCGAAGCAATCAAAATTGCCATATCATGATATTTTGAGTTCGACCATTCCCGCTGGACATGAATCACCATGCCAGCGCTCACGCGGAACGATCGTCCCAAATCCGACGTGACGTATGTGCGAGGCTGGAGTTGCGCTCGCGTAAGACAAGATCGTTGTCATTGTGGTTATCACCGAACAATCAAGCTACTTTCCTTTCTCATTCCAAACATTTATCTCTATCAAAATTCCTCCACATAGTATCCTTCAAAACAATAACTTCCAACACGGTCATCATTCATCGAATCAGAGTACCCCCGAGTTATCATACATCGATCTTTGATACGCCTCAATACCATTGATGATGTACATAACCTGACGATCTTCCCTTTGCAATGAATTCCGAGTCGTGCAACTTAATTCCTTAATTCGTATTTTCTCGTGCTAACTCGTCATAGAGTGTAGTGCCCCGACCCGCAAGATGCCTTATGATGGATGGTTGGTTCGATGAAGCCTTGTTGGACTTGGGATTATGTGAAGAATCGCTTGGAAGGCTATGCGATCGTGGCGGAAATCGTCCTATGAATGTGAGTAGTGTTGAACCCTTCAAAGATCCTTTAGCTTCACGCTTAAAATAAGGATGAGTATGCTATGTTTCTAGTTGAGTTTGTTCAATAACACCTTGCATGGAATTTGGAAAGATAATAAAAGATAATAACCACCTGAACGTAAACTGTTGTGGCTAGATGAATTGTATGCTTGTACGCTGTTGCGATGAATTACATGACAGGTGAAGGCAAAGTCCCAAATACTTGGGCAGGTGAGTATATTGAGCTTTGGCTCAATAAATAGATGGCAAAACAGATGTTAAGACCCAACGAACTGGGCAGTGAGTATGCTTGAATTGCATTCAAATGAATGAATGCTAAATAGATGCTAAGTCCCAGGAATTGGGCGGTGAGTACATTGAGTTTGGTTGGAAAGATGTTTGGTATCAAAGATGTGGCAAGGCATTGGGTAACAACATTCTATTATCCTGTCGCCGATGTAGAATGTTGATTACGCTAAGACCCTGGATGGGCAGATGATAATGTGAGCATTTGCTCAAGGCAAGATGGCTAGATGGCAAGATGGCAATACGAATGAGAATGATGGTTTTGCTTAGTTTTCCTTATCATGCATTATATGTTTTCTTCTTAGATAAGTTGCATATAGTTGCATGGTCATGGACAACTTGTCGACAAGGTAGTTTCCTCGAACGGTATTCCTGGGCCATGGAACCCGGTTCGTCCTAGGGGGAAACAAGGAATGTGCCGACGTACTGGCATCGGTAAACGGGACTTGCAGTGGGGCTAGCTACCCGTACTGAAGGGGCGCCGTTGTACCAAGTAAGACGGTCCAGGATGGCGTGTCGCCAGTGACCTTCATATAGATAGGTCAGGTGCTAATGATGTCTTATACAGGCAGAGTAAGTTATTACTCAAATACAGGGAAGGATGTCGGCTGTTGGTAAGAATCACCTGAACGGTGATATTCATATTGAATCATGATATTGTTTCTAACAATGTCTTGTGCAGGCAGAGTAAGTATTATAAATGTACAGGGATGGCTACACGACCGTGGGTAAGAATCACCAAAGGGTGATAACAGTATGCTTTTAATTATGTTGGCTATGAGATTTGCATGCTTTACTTCTTGTCGGCTATAACATGAAATTGACCCTAAGGCAACGAGAAAGACCACTGTTAATAATGTGCTATAACATGATTACTTAGTGCTGTCTTCTTAGGTGAGTTGGGCCAGCACCGCTCGCCAGTACATTGATGATGTACTGACCCACGTTGTGGGCAATATTACAGGTGTTTGCTTGGGGGAAATCCTGTGAATCAGTGCTTGGCATCGATGAATCGGATGGGTGTGCAGAAGCTCTTCTTGCAAGACGATGTCTTCTGCTATACGGGACATAATGTATGGAACATGGGAACTCAGACATACCAGTGAGATTGTAGCCATATTGGCAAGTTCATTGTAAAGAAGTCGGTATATTCATTTGTAGCCTAAAGGGCAAGTGTATACATTCAGTTGGCTATTCAAAAGTCTTGTAAACAGTTGTAAACTCTGTATTCCGCTGCGAGTCTTGTAAACAGTTGTAAACTCTGTATTCTACTGCAAGTCTTGTAATCTATTTTGATTATCAATAAAGAGATACATTTCTATATAAATTGTGTGTGACTTCAATTTATCTGCTTGGTTCCGCTGCATTGTCGATGTTTTCTGAGAATTACCAGGAACTGTAATGGTTTTGCCTTGTACAAGTGCAATCTAGACTTGTACGGCATCACGCCCAGTGGCTAGTTTTCGATCCTCCGGGATCGGGGCGTGACATAATGGTATCAGAGCACGGCTTTACGTCCTTGGATTCCTATTCGATTTGTTTCGAATCAACGTTGCTACTAAGATGATTCTAAGCTGCTTCCGCGATGATTCAAAGATTGCTTCCGCGATTATTCAAAGTTGCTTCCACGGTGAATCAAAGTTGCTTCCGCGAATACTCAAAGTTGCTTCCGCGATGAAATCAAAGCTGCCTCTATGATGAGTCATAGTGCTTCTGCGATTATTCTGTGTTGCTCCCAAACTATTCTATGTTGTTCCCTTGACTGAAAGTCCGTTGATCATTCTAACCTCTCACTGGGTGTTCCATACAATAAGTCTAAATATGTGGGCTGTGATATGTGTGCTTGTTGAATTTCTAAAAAGATACCAAAAAGAATAACAATGATGCGATGCATAAGTTTGTGATATATGCTGGATGTCTTATGTGTGGGATTCTTTGAATCGATTGTTATGCAGCAATCGACAGTGGGTGATGACATGGTATGTTGGAACAGAATGTGCATGGATTTCAGTGAATGGGAATCGACAGAATCTTGAGTCGATATTTGTGGTCAGCATAACCACTGCAGGATGGATTGTCCATGTTGGACGTTGGTTTGATGTGAGAGGAATATTGTGTTTGGAATGGCTTGAGCTCTGAGTGGTATATTGCATATACCCTTGTCGTGATAAGATGTCCCTTGACCCTTGATGTGTTTATGATTTTGTGTTTGCTTTACCTATAAGGTAGTGGGTGGTATCGAATCGTAGCTGAGCTTACGATTGATACATGTTGGCTAGGCGTGTTCCTTGATTGTTAAGTTGGATGACCCGTTGTGAGATTTTGATGTGTTCAGATGAACCATCGCTAGACCTTGTCGGTTAGCATTAAGTTGGGTAATAAGAGAATTGAGAATATGAAATGATGCCTTGGTTGGGAATGAAATGAGTTTCAGATTCAAGCGAATACTTGAATCAGTTGGATAAAAGGATGGTAGGCTTGATAACGATAGTGTGGTGTTGCTATTGAAAGATTTTGCGAGAATAACTATGGACCGAATATTGAACGATGTTGGAATTGAGTTAAAGAAATTACATGTTGGATATCGATAGAACTGATGGTAATGTTAGACGCTTATCGGGATGTTGCGAATGATTTAGAAGATGCAGAGAGTTGCATCGACGACCGAAAAGTTAGAGAATGGGCTTGTGGAATAGATGATCTTAGCACGTGGTGCAGTGTGCTTGAAGGAAATTGATGTCCCGAATTAACATATTATGACCCTTGAATATTTTGAGGCACAGAGAATGAGTACTTGTCCCTTGATGTGCGAAAGAGTAGATGTTCCTTACGAGAGTCGAATAGCTGGAACACAAATAAGTATCGAGGGCAGCGATATGTAATAGACCATGTCGGTAGATGATGTTGTCGCTTGAATAACAAGTTTGGTGGAATATAGAATTGTTGGATTATGACTTAGCCGATGAGTTATGTCATGTCCACTAAGATGACCGATATATGATGCGAGATGATTGGTGCTATAGAGATTGGATTGGTGCATGAATAGTAAATCTTCTTATGGAATCAGAAGGAGATGATACAAAACTAATATTGATGGTTAACGTGAATTGCTAAGAGATGTCCGTGTTGGTGT
This sequence comes from Iris pallida, assembly GCA_029216955.1. Lineage (NCBI taxonomy): Eukaryota > Viridiplantae > Streptophyta > Magnoliopsida > Asparagales > Iridaceae > Iris > Iris pallida. The sequence goes on from JANAVB010044419.1 coordinate 2,162,353, forward strand.
TAGAAAATTTATAAATGATGCCTCGGAAGAAATATGATTATAGTTGCCTGATTTTTGTTGGTTACAAGTGTACGGACCGTATCGATGATCTAAAAATATGGGAAACGAATATGTCGCGAAGAGACCGTAGGAAAGAGATCATAAGTGATAAACTATTGAAATAGCAATGTCGGATGATGACTCAAAATAGTTGACCAGATTGAATAGACATATGAGTACGATATGAGGATGCAAGTCGAATTGAACAAGTGATGCTATGTCTATGCAAATGGAAATTGAAAGTTGAATATTCTATTGAGGAGTTTTATATGATAGCTTCGAGATTGACCCATAGAATTGTGGGATAGAATTGTCGGATAGATTTGGTCGGTTGCGGGTAAGTCTAGAATGAGACTTCATTGGATATGACTCGAGTATGAGTATGGGTAGAAAGACTTGACCCTAGATTGTCGGTTGGTTGCCTAGATTGTTGGCTAGTTGCCTAGATTGTCGGTTGGTTGGCTATGTTCTTCAGTTGTCCGTGTTGAGTATAAGTTCATAAGATTGGGGTGGCGTCCCATGTCCCTAAGTTGGTCAGACCATAGAGTTGCCCTATGTTGAGAATTGGTTGCCTCTAAGATAAGAGATAAGTATGTCCCTGATAGCTACTCATCTCATATGGGTTAGCTGAATGTCTGGTTTAGCTTAGATTAGCTGACCGTAGAGACTTGATTGTATGCTAAGTTGACTATTAGAAAACCGTAGGATGTCCCTATTGGTGTTGCGTGAGTATAGTTGGAATGAATAAGATGTGTTGGAAGGTAGGCTTTGGAATGGAATAGATATTTGGGAAATTTTGATGTTATAATGTTGGATGGGATGACGGATCATGTTGGTTTCGGAAATTGAGTTGCCTTGGTTGAAATATTGGAAATTGTTAGAACTGGTTTGATTGGTTGATTGATATTGAGCTGCGAAAATTGTTGGTAGTGCTTTGAGATAGTTGGAATAATTTCATTGACCGGATCAAGATTGAGGATAAGTGTAATGACGGAAATGGATAGTGCATGTAGCCGAGATCGGCGAATGTGAATATGAATGACCCTCAGAATTAATGTTGCTGGAATATGATAATTGCCTATACGAGAGGATAAATATGTTGGCTTGATCAATATGAGAAAATGTTGGAGGACAGCAAGAAATGTTGCTAGAGTGAAATTGTGGTACAATTTGAAGGATGGTACGATTTGGAAGATGGATCATGATTGGGAAATTTACAAGTTGCAAACAAAGTATATGGATGCGAACGATGATGAGTACAAGATTTGACCGATGAGAATCGGGGTATCGAAATAAAATGTTGCTATGGGATTTATCAATTTTGGTGGCATGGATGACAATGAACTTGAAAGGAATACTTAATACATCTAAGTTTGAATATTTTGAAATGTTGGATCGGTTGAGGAAAATTTATCGAATTGGAATTGGCGACATCTATCGTCATAGTAATTGGTTGGAGTATCGAATAAACAAAGTAGGATTATACGAGATGCTCAAAAAGAATTACTGATGTTCGAAAAGGAAGGTACACCGTAGCTCGTTCGTTTTCTCTATCACTGAACTTGGCTGAAGTGCATGTATTTCGGGGACGCCTAAAATATGTGTATGATTTCGACTAAGTGGTATGCTGAATTCAAACGAAGCCACGGGAAGGATTATCATGTACTAAGGATTTGCACGAGTGTCGGAGAAAAGATCAAAGATGGTAAACTATGTTGAATCAATTGGGATGTTGTAACGAAATGGTACATTACTTGAAATCAATCGAGAGATTGCGGAGAAATATTAGATGGTGCAAGTTGATTGTAGAAAAGTTTCATGAAAGCTTGGTTGAAGTTTTGGGGATGAGTTTTGTTTTAAGTTTCGAGGACGAAACTTTTTCTGGGTGGTATATATTGTAGTGCCCCGACCCGCAAGATGCCTTATGATGGATGGTTGGTTCGATGAAGCCTTGTTGGACTTGGGATTATGTGAAGAATCGCTTGGAAGGCTATGTGATCGTGGCGGAAATCGTCCTATGAATGTGAGTAGTGTTGAACCCTTCAAAGATCCTTTAGCTTCACGCTTAAAATAAGGATGAGTATGCTATGTTTCTAGTTGAGTTTGTTCAATAACACCTTGCATGGAATTTGGAAAGATAATAAAAGATAATAACCACCTGAACGTAAACTGTTGTGGCTAGATGAATTGTATGCTTGTACGCTGTTGCGATGAATTACATGACAGGTGAAGGCAAAGTCCCAAATACTTGGGCAGGTGAGTATATTGAGCTTTGGCTCAATAAATAGATGGCAAAACAGATGTTAAGACCCAACGAACTGGGCAGTGAGTATGCTTGAATTGCATTCAAATGAATGAATGCTAAACAGATGCTAAGTCCCAGGAATTGGGCGGTGAGTACATTGAGTTTGGTTGGAAAGATGTTTGGTATCAAAGATGTGGCAAGGCATTGGGTAACAACATTCTATTATCCTATCGCCGATGTAGAATGTTGATTACGCTAAGACCCTGGATGGGCAGATGATAATGTGAGCATTTGCTCAAGGCAAGATGGCTAGATGGCAAGATGGCAATACGAATGAGAATGATGGTTTTGCTTAGTTTTCCTTATCATGCATTATATGTTTTCTTCTTAGATAAGTTGCATATAGTTGCATGGTCATGGACAACTTGTCGACAAGGTAGTTTCCTCGAACGGTATTTCTGGGCCATGGAACCCGGTTCGTCCTAGGGGGAAACAAGGAATGTGCCGACGTACTGGCATCGGTAAACGGGACTTGCAGTGGGGCTAGCTACCCGCACTGAAGGGGCGCCGTTGTACCAAGTAAGACGGTCCAGGATGGCGTGTCGCCAGTGACCTTCATATAGATAGGTCAGGTGCTAATGATGTCTTATGCAGGCAGAGTAAGTTATTACTCAAATACAGGGAAGGATGTCGGCTGTTGGTAAGAATCACCTGAATGGTGATATTCATATTGAATCATGATATTGTTTCTAACAATGTCTTGTACAGGCAGAGTAAGTATTATAAATGTACAGGGATGGCTACACGACCGTGGGTAAGAATCACCAAAGGGTGATAACAGTATGCTTTTAATTATGTTGGCTATGAGATTTGCATGCTTTACTTCTTGTCGGCTATAACATGAAATTGACCCTAAGGCAACGAGAAAGACCACTGTTAATAATGTGCTATAACATGATTACTTAGTGCTGTCTTCTTAGGTGAGTTGGGCCAGCACCGCTCGCCAGTACATTGATGATGTACTGACCCACGTTGTGGGCAATATTACAGGTGTTTGCTTGGGGGAAATCCTGTGAATCAGTGCTTGGCATCGATGAATCGGATGGGTGTGCAGAAGCTCTTCTTGCAAGACGATGTCTTCTGCTATACGGGACATAATGTATGGAACATGGGAACTCAGACATACCAGTGAGATTGTAGCCATATTGGCAAGTTCATTGTAAAGAAGTCGGTATATTCATTTGTAGCCTAAAGGGCAAGTGTATACATTCAGTTGGCTATTCAAAAGTCTTGTAAACAGTTGTAAACTCTGTATTCCGCTGCGAGTCTTGTAAACAGTTGTAAACTCTGTATTCTGCTGCAAGTCTTGTAATCCATTTTGATTATCAATAAAGAGATACATTTCTATATAAATTGTGTGTGACTTCAATTTATCTGCTTGGTTCCGCTGCATTGTCGATGTTTTCTGAGAATTACCAGGAACTGTAATGGTTTTGCCTTGTACAAGTGCAATCTAGACTTGTACGGCATCACGCCCAGTGGCTAGTTTTCGATCCTCCGGGATCGGGGCGTGACATCGAGCAACATCAATTCCAATTCCATAGTCATTCTCGTATCTCCAAATCAACGTTTCCTATGCACGCTATCTTTCGATCGTGCTATCTTCGATCTCGTCCATGCGTATTTTACCTTAACTCAAGTTTCAATCCCTTCGACTAAATTCAAAATCGCATGCACGATCTTCCATGTTTTCTCAACTAAGACCTCCATTCGTTTCATCGTTCCGACTCTCTCTATTCAATCATTTTGTAATTCGCACTACGCATTCTTAATTCGTTCGAACGATATCTCGTTTGAGACTGTCAAAGTCAAAACCAACTAAGTGTTACTCATTTCTAAGGCTTTGTGCGATATCATCGCTTGTCGACATGCTCGTTCTACCCGTAAATCCTTTAGTTTTGCTCGAACAATTTTCTATAACGTCCATACACCACTCAGGGTTCGAGCCACTCGACTAGTCGTCGACAATCATTCTTATTCTTTTCTGAAGCTATCACATACACCACTCGGGGTCAAGTCATTCTACAAATTCTCAAATGATCATTCGATTCCCTTTCGATATGTTCAATCGCGCGTTCGTCCGTTCCTCAAAATCCAAATTAATCTTCCGTGCACGCCTAAGCATTAGTTTGATAGCGTTCCTATTGATATACACTCTAAGTGTAGCTTCGTTCCCGACCGAGCGGTACTTGATATCGATCGCAACTTGATCGTACCAAAAGTCGAGGTGCGCGACACGCGGCACAACTTAGCCAAAAGGCATGCGTGCATAACTATCCCTTTCGAACCATACTTCGGTCTCGCGTACTCGTTCGCTATTGTCAGCGTAAGGTTATTCAAGCACGCCTTGCGTTTGCTAACTTTTTAACATGCGTTCCTTCCAACTCGAGTCCGTCGCGGTTTGGCACAAAGGCCCTCGCCTATCGACCCCGTTCAACCGAGTACTTGTACGAGCTTTTGAAAATATTAGACTTATTGTATGGAACATCCCAAGGCACAACGAGAGAGAGCATATACTTCTTTTGTCTCAAAACGAGCTTTCAAAACTGAGAGAATCGAAATGAAGTCCAAGGACGTAAAGCCGTGCTCTGATACCAATCTGTCACGCCCCGCTCCCGTAGGAGCGATCATCCTCGCTAAGGCATGATGCCGCACGGGCTTAGGTTGTGCCCGTGCAAGGCTAAGTCTAGAAATGGCCGATTTGAGCTATGCCACAGAGTGTCCCCATTTGCAGCGAAAAGTAAATGAACATAAATTGAAAGCGAATTCAACTCTTTATTGATATTCAAGAAGTTTACAAGCGGCGCTAGGCCGATATTACAAATCACTCAAGCTCTCTCTCTCTCTCTGAAACATAAAAGGCATGCCAAGTGGCTTACAACATGGAATAATTCATGGCGATATTCTGATACATTATGTCATGTACATGGTGCTCCAGCTCCTTGCAACGCTCCAAGGCTCCAGAGATAGCTCCGCGCCTTAGCACGTTCGAGGAAAGCTCCGCACCCGACGACGTCTCCTGCATCCTGCAAGCAGACAGTGGGGTTGTCAGTACATTGTTATGCACTGGTGGGAGGCTAGCTCGCCCACAATGCTATCATTACCAAACACGTTCTATTTACTTTTATGCACTGTCTATCATTCATTGTCTTTCTAATCTTGCCTTAGGATCAGTTTCACGGCATATTTCATAGCCTATCTCGTGTTGCCGAATACAAGTGTCGCATGGAAATACATGCATGACTTATCCATACTTACCGTCTGGCCTTCCCTGTCCAAAGTAAACCAGGTTAGTCAATAATTCAATATAAACTTTCAATGTCAAGTGCGTGTCCCTGCCTCGGGTTCTAGCACGTCGCAGGCACGTTATCTAACTCACTTGCACGAATTTCTCATTATCATTTGGTGTGTTACATTTCAAGCATATTCATAAGGCACTTCATTTAGTTAACTTAGACTACTTTGATTTCAATGTAAGGACTTGCACGTGGATTGCCACCAGCAAAGCCCACTTAATCTATATGCATTGGTCGCTGGCATCACAAGCCAATTTGGACATGTCTTCCCCCTTGGTAATTTCTTACCTATCATGGCGTGCGGCTTGGTACACCCTGATAGTCTCTTGAAATATCCGGCCTTACGTCCCCTGGTGGCCAAGCCCGCACTCAGGCCTGTACGTAAGCCAAATTTTAATTTCCGTCCGGACCGGCACGTCCTTCACACTTTGACCGTGCCGCTAGAAATCCCTTATATCTTCCACCTCCCGTATACTAGTGGATTGACCACGAAGATTTTGTTTTCTTTTTGTTTGTCATTTTAACTTAACGGCTGTCTTCGAGCCGTAGGCTAACCCTTAGCCATAATACGTTATCGACCAGGTTGGCGTCCGTGCAGCGCGGGTAGCGAGCCCCGTTGCACGTGTCCGTCACACCTGTCGCTAACCATTCCTTTTTTTCTTATCTTTTCTTTATTCTTTCTTTTCTTTCTTTCACTTGTCCGTTTGTTCATTGATTCATTTCATTCACATATCCATTCATTCATTCATCGACTCATTCATTCACTTATTCATTCATTCATTCATTTATACATTTTGCAACTCCCTGTGCGGGAGTCGCCTTGGCGACCCATCGGTCCCGTGGCCTTCCAATGTTGCTATACTCTACTCGGAACGACTATGTCGATAGTCATACCATTTCATTGTTGTAAACCATTCATTGTTTCATTGTTGAACGCATAGGAAACTTAAACGTAAGCTTGTGCCTTAGCACGAGCGTGGAGCGCGGTGGCGAGAGTTCTCATATTTCCATATTCCTTTTCCATATTCTATACAAGCATACAAGATGGGATTATTTCCTTAGCTAGGTGCGTTGAGTCATTTATTAGCATGCGCGGTGTTATCGCCTAGCGATTCTAGCAATAGTGTCCGTATTGTTATGTGTCTAGACTAAGCAAAGACGGGTTCATCAGAGCCACCCACCTTAGCGATGTTCGCATCGGCCGAGCGATACTCCGAGCGCGCCTTTGAAAGTCTAAGTCTGGATTCATCCTTGACGGCCAATATAAGTCTTATATCGATTCTTCATCAGGTCGATGCCAACTCTTCGGGTCGACGGCTCGTTTGAGTCGTTGCACTTGCCGTTTGAATCGGCGTTCCGCTAGGGCGGAGCGAGTCATTACAAGCATGATGTCTGGATAAGTTACCTAGCGGGGGTAGCCCCAGACGCGATGCGTAGGTAGTTCGAGAACGTGGATCGTGTTGGGATAGTTGTGTGCGAGACTTAGTACGGATGTAGGCAAAGGAATTTATGACATGTTGGACTTAGTCCATGTCGTTAAGGCCAAATTTTATGAATGATTGGGTGAAAGACTTGAGTTATGTGAGAGATAGGAAATGATTGGGCGAGTAGGCATTGTGGAGAATTGTTGCGATCGGATGCGCAATGACTTAATGCAATGCATGCGTTAGATGGCCGTCGAAGAAACTTATGAGATCGAAGTTACGGGTTTGAATCAAGTTATGTGCAGAGATGTATGGAAGAGGATCGCATGTTATAGGATGATACATACGAGAAGTATTTGGGAATAGGCGTTAAGGTATGACCAAGTCGAGTACGAAACGATTGGTGCTTGAGGATTTAAGCATGCTTGTTAGTTGTCCCGATATCCTACAACTGAGCTTGGCTGAAATACATATATTGGTGGGACGCCTAAAATATATGTATGATCCAAACTAAGTTGTATGATTCCAACGATAGTAGCACGAGATCGTGAAACGATCTGGCGAGACACTTGGATTTGAGTGTTGTTTCGGTTCGAGGACGAACCTTATTTTGAGTGGTATATTATGTAATACCCCGCCCCGCTCGGTGCATTACGATGAGTCGTTGACTCGAAGAGTTGCGTTGACCCGATGAAGTATCGATGCGAATCGATGCAAGTGTTACGTTGGCCAAAGGTAATTAAGCTTTGAGTCGATTGGAATCTATGAGTCTAATCGATGCAAAGGATAAGTCCCGTTTGAACAAGTGCTGATGTTAGTTGATCTGGTGTGCAGGCTATGCCTTTATGCTGGATTACGGATCGTGACATAGACGCGGTAGGCTGGTAAGTCGAGTAGTTCAAGGAATGGCTAAGTCCGAGAGTTAGCTATGCGACCAAGTTATGGAAGCGAGCCGCTTCAACTCAGCAAAACGGCAAGGCGTATCGACTTAAGGTGGGCGGGTTCTTGACTCTCTCTCCCTATTCCTTTACGTCTAATAAGAGATATCATTGTATGCATATTTTGTTATCGAGTTAGCGAGCGTGGTTCGGCGATTAGGTGTCTTAATATGTGTTGAACACTAAGGTAGAACATTGAACAATTGAAGCGACGTGCATCAAGTGTACGAGTCGCGATAGGGCAATGATGGTAGAACATTGAAAGACGATATTGAGATGTGCATCATGTGCACGGCTCCGAGAACATTGAACACTAGGCGTAGAACATGGATTACGGCGCTAAGCGTGCCCTCGTGTACGGAAGCTAAGGAATAACTAAGTAACTACGGAACTAGGCTATGAGAATGACTTACGAATGGTACGCGTTGAATATGAGTATGAGATGACTAAGCCGTTGGGCGTCGTACATCAATATGGATGTGTTGGGGCATAACGCCAACGGAGCTCCCCATACGGATGGTGGATTATGTTTATGAGACGCGAATATGTTTATGGTGCGAGACTATATTTATGGAACGGAGGATTGGTTGGAATGATATGATTTGTATGCTATAGTACGTATTGTATGGTCAATGGACTCGGATTGCCCGTACACGGGTGCAGCTTCCCTCGGACGGTTACGACCGGGGTACCGGGACCGTTCGGCCTAGGAGAGAATTATGTGTGGTATTTATGGTGAACATCATTCGGACGGATTGCGACCATCCAATGCTGTGATAAGCTATGATATCCATAAGTTTGGGATCCTTCGGATATTGGGCTAGCAACCCATATCGAAGCGATCGTAGGCTTATACATATGAGATGCCAAGTCCATTACGGTGCGAAACACCGTGACCTTTATATAGATAGGGCCGGTGGACTGAGTTGAGAGTTGGGTGCAGGCGCAGGGCCTGCGACCCTTATGTATTGTCTAAGTTTATGATTAGAATGTTGCGTAAAATATATGGTTTCATACGTAAGTTCTAACCAGTGCAGGCTAAGGAAAATGGGACGAAGATGAGCACGATCACTATGTTTATGTTCATATTATGTCTAACTGTATCTGCCGCAGGGACACGGTATGGAACACATTTATGATAATGTGCTATGTTTAAGTATTGCTATGAAACTGATCCTAAGGCTAAATAGAAAGATCACCAATTAAGATGCATGTTTCACTAAATGATAAAGTGTTTGGTTTGGGTGCGAGCGGGTCTTGATCAGTGTGAAGCGAGGACGAAAGCACTAATCCCCCACTAGTTATATACAGGTTCAGGTATGTTCAGCTTAGGGCAGAGCTTGGCTTGGACGTGCCGAGGCATGGAGTCCTTGGCGTTCAAGAGGAGCTACCGCATATGCATTCGGACTTGCGACATGGAGATGTTCGGCCGTAGACTACTTGGTGGTTATAAAGAGACATAATGTATGGAACAATGTAATCCTTTGTGAGCTAGAGAGATCATGAGCGTTGTAGCCAATTGGCATATATGTTGGGCTATTCAGAGCCTTTGTAATCTTCAATATGTTATCAATAAAAGAGATTCTTATGTTATACTTTATTTCCTTCCGCTGCTTATGTTACGACTTTAAGATAATCACTATGTGAACCGTTATCTTGCCTTGCACGAGCGCAACTCCAGGCTCGTGCGGCATCACGCCCCAACGGACGATAATTCGGGTAAAATCTAGTGAGGACGAGCGATTTCCCGGATCGGGGCGTGACAGGCGCATCTTTGGAAGCTGAGGAATGTGGCTCCTCGGGTCTGATTATTTGTATGGCGTCTCCTCCATAACTCTCTTCCGATGTTAACAGCCTTGAACAAGCGGATACCTGCTATTAACAACAAATGCCCGTTTTGTCTTGAGCTTGAGAAAGATGAGAATCATTTGTTCCTGCACTGCCAAGTGGCCAGAGCGGTATGGTTTACGAGCAGCGTTGGTCTTCGTATTGATCCCGACATGAGCATCCGTAGGCTTATGGAAGATTGGTTGAAGGACAAGCAATGTGAAGATGTGCTCCGATTGGGAGCCAACATTATTTGGGCCATCTGGAAGGCACGCTGCAATTGTATCTTCAATAACAAAGCCCCCAATATAATTAATATAGTGCAGCAAGCTAAATGCATGCACAGAACTTATGCTGGCCTATACAACCCCCAAGCGGAGCAACTGCTGGACACTCATCAATCAAAGGAGAACACAAAGTGGATCCCTCCGCCATCGGGGTGTGTCAAAATTAATGTTGACGGTGCGGAATCATCTTCTCGTCTGGCCGTTGCTGCAGTCGCTCGAGATGATAAGGGAGGATTCATTGCAGCCAATTCAATTGTCCTGGAAGACTTACACACATATGGTGATGATCGAGCGTTATTAGCTGAGATTCTAGCGGTTCGCCAAAGAGCTTTTCTTGCTAGCAAATTGCAGGCAGGTGATATGATTATCGAGGAAGATTCTTTCATTGCCAACAGAATATTCAATGGGGATGACAATCTCATCCCATGGAGACTCAGAGATCAATTTCAGAGCTCCCAGGAAGAGATCCTGTAATGACCATTGTTCGTATTACGTATCTCGGTATACGTGTACGTATTTAGACCCGTATTGCATGTTTACTTGGTTGGTTCGGCCCAACTTGACTTGGTTCGACTTGGTTTGCATGGTTCGATTTTATGTGAACCACTCCCACCTACCACCACTTTCATTAAATATCCCACCTACCACCACCCTCTTCATTAAATATCCCACCACTCATTTCTCTCTCTTCATTACTTCTTCTTCTCCACCATTATTTCTTCAACCACCAGGAAAGAGGGAGAGAGAGAGAGCTTAGGCAAGTACACCTTGCTTCATGGAGGAAGTCCATTTTTTTATTGTTCCATTATCTTCCTCATGTGTTTCTAACCCACTTTAGTACTTGGCATTTTTCATTTCCATGGTTAAATTCTTGTAAATCTAGTTTTATGGTATTTTCGGTTTCCAGGATTTTGATCCATCAAACTTGTATATTTTGCTAAGTTGATGATCCCATGATTGCAGAGAAGTTCGTTAGGTCCAATTTGACCTATAGAATTTTACGGAGCCGCATGGACATTTTTAGCTCTCAGCCGCATGGCCTATGAATGCTATAGCAAGCATTTAGTTGCATGCATTATTTAATGCAATACTAACAGTCAGCCATATAGGCATCATTATTTTAAAGGCATTAAGAATGGAATGCACCAGCACCCAAGAGAACCGCATATGGTATTCAAAGTAAGCTGCATATGCATGCAATATTTTGCATGCAATATTCTAACGTGCATTTAATGCATACAATATTTTAGTGCATTTTCCAAATACATACACTAAGGCTTTCAGCCGCATGGAGGAGCAAAGTGAGCCGCATGCTCATGCTAGACATCAATGCATATAATAATACAATTTTTCCAATCACAGCCGCATAGCATTTGCTTTAATGCATTTGCTTTAAATGCCTTTTTCCAATCACAGCCGCATGCATTCTCTACAAATCAATGCAATCAAATGCATATAATAATGCATTAAAACCCATGCACAGCCGCATGCATTGTCTACTGAAGGCTTAAGCATCCTTAATACTTTATGCATTAAGGCCCTTTAATGCTTAATGCTTTATGCCATAATACTTTATGCATTTAATACTTAATGCTTTATGCCTTAAGGCTTTAATAAATTATATTTAATGCTTTAAGCCTTAATAGTTGTATTAATGATTTAATACACCTTCTTAAAAAGGCACAGCCGCATAGGCTTGGAAGAATTCATTTAATACATTTTTTTATGCATTCTTTTCTTAAATGAAATTTGTTCCATGCATTTCCCTAAGGAATCCCTGAGCTAGCCGCATGGCCATTCCTTCTAAACCACACTGAATTCTTGAATGAATTTTTATGCTAAAAGCATTGGCATGCTATTTAACGTGTGTTGCATGTAATCCATATAATGCATTATAGTAGTCATGAGAGCCAGCCGTATGCTACCTACATTTAATACAATATATTGCATTATATTAGGCATGCAATGCCAGTCGCATGTTGTCCCACATTATGATGCATACATTAATGTGCTGCATGCTAATCCCTTTTAATGCATTATAATGCATTATATTCTATAATATAATACATTATATTTTATATTTTTTTAATGCATATAATCTAAATCTATATTTAATGCATTATATTTAATGCATGCATGCTTTTGCTTGCATGCTTGTTATAGCCCAGCCGCATATGCACATTTGCTTGGCCATTTTGCCAGCTGCATGCCAGCCATTAATTGCTTAGCCGCATATGGCCTAGTGACTGCTGGCCGCATGGAAACTTTTCCGAGCCGCATGAGTTCCCCATAGTCCTTGCCTCTTTTAATATTTAATTGTTAAATGCGTACTTGTGCTAGATTAATTATTCCCGGACACGATGGTGATCCGTTGTGGTGTACTTTCGATATGACATGATAGTGGCCCGACGCGGCGTACTCCTGACAGTGAACATGACATGACAAGATTTGATGGCCTGGACACCGTGGATGATTGTGTTTGTACAATTGAACCGATAATGTTCGCATCATATCTAGGACGGGGATCCCTGAGTACCACGGTCAGGGGTACCTACTGTAAATGGCTAAGGCTAACAACTAGAATAATTCAGTAGTCATGAGAGATTTCCCCAGCTACAGGCGATCATGTTATCCCGGCCACCATTGTGGGACTTGCAGCCTGCCGACGAGTAGGGCACAAGTCCAAACTCATTGATATATGGAAAGAACAATGTACTGCTTAATGAACCCAAGTCGCCTGGATAACCTGGATTAGCTGCAGGGCTTGTGGCTGGAGGAACATCTCACTGCATGTGGTGATAATCCTAGTTAGCTAATGTAGAAAGCCGTAGTCATTGATTGGCTGCAAACGATTGTATGGTATAGTTTCAGTGCTCGATTATTGCAGGCTTGATCGCATGATTGTCATTTATAGCAATAAAGATCAGAGGCTGAGTTCTATTCAGGCGAAGGGTTACAACCCCGGTCCTTGTTTGGTTTAAGGGTTGTAATCTGGCTTCCGGAACAGTTCTAAATCCTCTCTTCGTTTATTGTCTTATTGCACCCCATGTCATGCTTGTAATGATTTACCTTACCAACAAGATTGGAGACAGAGTTCTATTCAGGTGAAGGGTTGCAACCCTGGTCCTTGTTTGGTTTAAGGGTTGTGACCTGGCTACTTGAATGGTTTTCTCGTACTCCATTATGACTGTTGTTATTCTTTTACTTTCAGTTCTTTTAACTGTTTTAATATATATTTCTAATGTGCTGGTTTTAGTTCTTAAGTGAAGCCTCTTTTGTGGTACTTGCTCTTTTTGGGATCTGACCCAGCTGGTTTTGTGTGACCAGATTTCGGAGCTACCTCAGAGGATCTACCGATCTTCCAGCCCGATGGTGACCATCAGGCGTGACCAGGGCAACGAGTGGATTTATTTTTGCTCTCCCACTCTATTGTAAAATTTTTATTTTGAGATGTTTAGCCGGCGAGCATCTGTTAGCTCGTATTGCATACCTTATTATTGTCTGCCTACGGGCTGTAACATGATTGACAGATCCTAGGGTTGATCATGTATGACTAAACTCTTGCTAGTCCTCACATTTTGTAACGACTAGCTTCATGATCAGCTGAATATGTAATGTTTAGGACGCCTTATTTATTGTATATTTGGTGATCTTACATCTTGTGACCTTACTTGCTTGCTGGAGATTGAGACAATTAGGCTTGTTATTGACCATAGGAGACTGATGGATTGTAGCTAAACCCTCATGTATCTAGACAGCCGTGACCTTATAGTGGGATGGATTTCATTTCATTATACGTAGCTGGCTATGTATGCCCCCGCTCTCCAGTATTCAGGTTCTGGGGCGTTACAGATCCGCGGGCTGAACATTAGTGTGCGGTTCGACTTCACCCGTAGGGAAGGGAACATGGTTGCCCATTCATTAGCAGCTCATTCTTTGCACAATGACTCCAATTATGAGGAGCACATTATTCCTGATTGTATTTCTCTTTTTTTAGCAACTGAGGCTATCGCCCAAAGTTGAGAGCAATAAAATTTCGGTTTTCCTCAAAAAAAAAAAAAACAACAAATATTTATCAAATATTTTATGTGACAAAAGTAGAATATAAATCTAATAAACATAAAAATTTGGAATATAAGTACAAATTCCTATTAGTAAGTGGAAAGAAAGGTAAAAATTCTCTTTATTTGATTATACGTGTAGGAAAGAAATTATCCTATGGATTTGGATGGATATCACATAAGATGAATGACACTGTACATGCAAACATGATTGCAACTACAAAATATGTCAATAATTCAAATCCTTGACAATAATTCAAATATTTTTCATTTCGACTATAGAAACTCAAATAGGAACCTGCAATATAGTTATAACATGTGATATAATTTTATATTTAGGTTTTTAATTTTTTTTGTTTAGATTTTTGGAAAAAAATTAAATTTTGAGATACATGTAATCCAACAACTATTAATGTCCGAGTCTTTAAAATTAAGAACTCATGAGTTTCTCTATGATTTTTGAATATTTTTGGACTCCGTCAACAATGTGTAAAATGTTATGGTTTGTGGATAAGACCAAATGTGGATGCCATTATCCCCATCTATAACTACATCTATCTTTTTTCTCTCTTCATATGTATTGTTAATGAGAAAAGTCATAGATTCATTCGACTACAATATTTCTCTTTCTCCTTCCGAATTAAGCAATTGTATAAACACGTATGTATGTATTAGGTTAAACAACAGCGTACAACTTTTTTTCAGGATAAATTATTGAATCTTTACAGATTATATATATATATATTTATAACAAGACTTTTATTCTTCACTGGTTACAACATATTTAATTATATGTTGAAATATTCATCTTTGTAATGTTTGGAATCAAAATAGGGAAACTTTTGTGAGCCACTAAATATAGGTTTGAATTTATCTGTCTAACTGTAAAATTTTCTAATAACTTCGTATCTTCTATTTTTGGACGGTAAACTTTAATTAACCAGAATAGTTCATGAAAAGTGGACACTTTCTACTTGTGTAATTGTATTTTTTTTGTATAATTCCCACATTTGCGGACACTTTCTACTTGTGTGAATATATATTTTTTATGTTTGTTTTTGAATTATGGGTCAAATCTCCTCTTTAGGAGTTCCTAGTTTTTTGTTTCCGTAACACTGGCTAACCAATGGATTAGTTCGAACGTTGGATTAGGAATTTTAGTTGTTGGATCTGATTATTCTTGATAAGGGTTTATACGTGCAAGAAAATTCATGCAGGTTAGGTCAAAATCAACACAATTTGATACTAGTGGTTTACTTTTTAGGATGAGTTCTTGAGTGAAGCAAACATAGAATATGCATGACTATGATTTTGACAGTCGTTATGATATAAGAATAATGTATATGCAAAAAGTTATTGAGATGAGATATAATATTCAAATGTATTGTGTCACCATCCATTTCCGCTAGAATTGTATGAATTTTTGCCTCCATTTTGTGTTGGTATTTCATCATCAGCTGAGACAATAAGCACATAGCAACAATAACCCTCTAGACTTTTGGTCAAACAACAGTGTCTACATTGTTTAATTTATTCATTTGTTGGAGCTTATTGACGAAAATAAGGGATTAATTGACTTAGGTTATTCTATTTATTCCTTTTAGGGTCTGTTTGGATGGATGCAAGTATAATGAAAGTGGCATGCAAGGGCCACTTCAATATTTGGATAGAGTTTGGAAGTCGGTACAAATGTGTAACTTCTGACATAAAATAAGTTCATTTTTCCTGTATTTTTTCAATTTCTTCTGCAGCAAAAAGGAGGAGGATGTGGGATGAGAGTGGAAGTTATGTTGTTCCTTCCTTCCGTGCGCTTGCATGTATGGTAGTTCTCTGGAACTCCTCTCTTCTGGTCACCGTCTCCTCCTGCCATTTACAACCGTTTTGGATTTTTTTTAAAATTATTTTCCATACGGATTTCCGAAGAAGATGCACTTTTCTTTACGTTTTCTGTCAATTTTTTGGATTTGGTGAAGCAAATTTTCGATAGTAGGTCTCCCACTGTCAGTTTTCTTATTTCAGTGATCTTGCATGTAATTTCTCTGGATTTTCTTTCTCGAAGAACTTGGCAACCTGCTAGTTCTGTCCTAAAAGTGGTTCGATTCTGTCAATTTTTTGTCAAATTGATATCAAGATTTAAGCTTCTTGAATGATTGGTTTATGCTTATTTAAAATATTTATTTTCTATTGTTGTTTGTTGTGCTGGAAAAAAAATCCCTATAAATAACCAAATTATATAGCTCAGGTATCAGTTTATGCTCTCGATGGGATCTATATTTTTATAGAAAATGGACATAGCTAATACACAAGATTTAGGAACAACAGATCTGCTCTCTTGTTAGCTCCCTACATAGTTACTTCCGGTATTTGGCCTCACTGCAAATTTGTTTGTAAGGTATTTGGTTGGGACTTGTGTTTTTTGTGGCCATATAATTGAGGACACTAATCTGAAATTTCATTGTGTTTTTACTTAAAAAAAAATGATCCTGTATTACTGTATCAGGTTGTATCAAGTTGCCTGTGTTCAGTTTGCGTGAACCACCTTCAAACTTTGCTTTATTCGGTTTGATTGTGTATATGCCTGTACCGAGGGATGAGCATTATTCAGATTGGACCGAAAATCGAACTGAATAATATTCGGTTTGGTTTTAAAAAAAGGTTCAATTTTGGTTTTGAATTTTTTTTTTTTTTTGTTTCGATTTTGGGTTTCACTCCAAAACTTTCAATTTTGGATTTCCTTCCAAAACTAAAAAATTGAATATTTTACGCATATTTTATAAGTGTAAATTTTGAATACAATAATTTTATATATTTCTTTCTGAATTTTTTTTATATATTTATTTTGAAGTCCATCTTTGATGTTTAACAACTGGCCAAACTTTAGACACAACTTTAAAATTCGACATATATGTGTAAAAATTATAATTTTTAATATAATTTAACCACGATTTCAACTTTAACTCCAATCTTAAACAATAAAAATTGTCCAACCGAACAAATCGAATATAATAAATTGATTATTCAGTTCGATTTTGGTTTTGAATTTTAGGACCGACCCATTAAACAATAGAAAATGCCCCTTATTCTGTTCGGTTTTGAACAATTTATACAGTTTTGACTACTTCGTTTAAATGCTCAACCCTACCTGCACCAGGTTGCCTCTGTCCAAATTTAAATTCTTCTGCTGTGTTAAGTTTGCCTAATCCACTCTCAAACTTTGATGGGTTTAATAATTCAGATTCTAAATTTATTTTACTGTGTTGTTAACATATACTTTACTTGGCCGTAAAAGTTTGATCAGTGAACTAATTTCAAAGTTTCATGTGAGGAAGTTTCATGTGTGATGATTTTAGTAGGATTTTAGTCGATAGTAAGAGCATCATTAGTAAGGCCCATCCCATTTTCTAGATTCTAGATTTAAAATGTAGGAGCTCATTTTGTAGAATAATAAGTCTCATCCCTAGTCCCAATTTCTACATTTTCGGTCCCAACCCATCCATGGGTGCTAAGGGTTGGACCTCCCAATTTCTAGATTCTAGATCGTAGAAACTCGTTTTGTAGAATAGTAAGTTCCAATTTGGAGCCCAACTTTTTAGATTCTAAACTTTATATTATTTTTTTCCTACATTAATTTTTGACCACACAATTTTTGGGACCGGAGCTCACTTTATCATTTCCTACTATTCTCATACAAACCCAACCCATTCTACATTTACCTTTTTTTGAAATTTTGGGCTCCAAATTGCATTGGAGAGTCCCAACTACTAATGATGCTCTAAGAAATGCTCAATGAGTTTGAGAGCCCATATGTACACTTCTTTTGAGTAAGGACCATGGAAGTCCCACTGGGCTACAAACGAGCCAAGCCGAGCCAAACTTTTGTAAGCTTGAGCTTGGCTTGACTAAAATTATTCGAGCTTGAACTTGTTAAATTTTTTATTTTAGAGCTTAAGCTTGGATCGAGCTTGTTTATATAAAACTTGAACTTGGCTTAATTTGAGCTCGAGCTTGTTTATATTACACTTGAGCTTGGCTTGGTTTGAGCTCGAGCTTGGCTTGATAAGCAAGCTTGATTCAAGTTTGATTAAGGCTTGATAAACAAGCTCGATATATAAGCTCAAAATCAAGCTCGTTAAGCTTGATTTCAAGCTTGTTCAACTTTATTTCAAGCTCATTAAGATTGATTTAAGCATGATTTCAAGCTAATTAGACTTAAATTCAAGTACTTGTAATATTAACAATTTATTTATTAAAATTTAATTTAAAAAAGTTCCTTAATATCAATTATTAACAACATATAAATATATAATGCACACAACCATATTATTATACAAATATACATAAAATTGGAATTCAACAAACAAATGAGCTTCTAAATAAACTGCTTCTAAACGAGCCAGCTCGCAATCTTATAAACAAGCCGAGTACTTCTAAACTTGAGTTTGGCTCATTTATTAAACGAGCTCGAAAATGAAACTTGAGCTCAGCTTGTTTACTAAAACCGAGCTCAAGCGAGCTTTTATCGAGCCGAGGTTCGAGCAGCTCGTGAACGGCTTGGCTCATTTGCAGCCCTAGTTCTAACAATCTGTACCTGGAACGTTGATGTAAGATGTTTTTGACCACGCTACTGCAATTGTTAATTTGAACTAAAATTTAACAAATAAAAATAAAATTTGAACAAGAACCACAACATTGGATTTACATGTACTATCCACTCTAAGAATAAAAACAAACACACCCCTTAAGCATATGACATGCCAGATACAAGTATTAAATCAATTTCAAAAGGAAAATCTCAAGAAATGAGAGAAATACTCCTCAAGGATCCAACAATACCTAATATAAAAATAAAAGGACAATATATTTTGAACTAATAAGGATGATAAGAATAATAAAATTGGCTAAAAGGCCTTGTTCAGAAATCCCTCAGAATGGTGCCTGTAATCAACCTCTTGTGAACGAGGTTCCTCAACCCCATAACCTGCCAATAGGTCAGCAACACATGACGGACGTACTAGCCGAAGCCAGTACGCCACGACATGGTACCGTCCCATTGGCAGGACAATCAACATAAAAACCGTGCAAATAAAGGGGCCAATGGTGTTTGGCCCCACAGACAAGCGGGCTAGCCGGCCTACGAACAAGTTAGCATTCCCGTATTAAATTACCCTAGATTTTAAACAATTTTTGGTTAGCACAAAAATTATACCATTTTATTAAGTTTTCTTTTGGATCCAAAAATACAGTTTATAGAAATATGTAATATTACTTGTAACGACTAAATTATGGGCTTATCATGCGAGGAACATATTTCATGTAAAACAGTAACAAATCATTCACTAATTTCACTTTTGAAGCTCTGTTTAAAAAAATTGAAATAAACTTGCACAACGTATAAAATAAACTTCCTGTGGAGCTAAAATTCCTATAAAAAAAATAACATAAAAAAGAAGATAAAAAAAATGAAATCATTTAGCAGTGCTCATATTCTATGGGTATATAGGTGTCTGTCATGCTAAAATTTAGCAGTCAGTACGAGGAATTGTTTATAATCACAGCACCACCCCCGCTTAAAATTCATTAAAATAATGCATATAAGCAAAAATTCCAGAAAGAAAAGAGAATAAATTGTGGAGGCGAGCGTACTGCATCTGTTCAGTTCGACTCTCTCAAAATTCAGATTTTAAATTTATTGGCCTTCGAGTTTCATGACTGAAGCTAATTTCATTTTATTTCATGTGTAAAGTTTCATGAGTCATGGTTTTAGTAGGATTTTGGTCGATTATAAGGAATGCTCAATGATTTTGAGAGTCCATTTGTACATTCCTTGTGTAAGAGCATCATTAGTAAGGCCATCCCATTTTCTAGATTCTAGATTTAGAATGTAGGAGGTCATTTTGTAGAATAATAAGTCTCATCCCTAGTCCCAATTTCTACAATTTCGGTCCCAACCCATCCATGGGTGCTAAGGATTGGGCCTCCCAATTTCTAGATTGTAGAAACTCGTTTTGTAGAATAATAAGTTCCAATTTGGAGCCCAACTTTCTAGATTCTAAACTTTATATTATTTTTTCCTACATTAATTTTTGACCACATAATTTTTGGGACCGGAGGTCACTTTATCATTTCCTACTATTCTCATACAAACCTAACCCATTCTACATTTACTTTTTTTCTGAAATTTTGGGCTCCAAATTATATTGAAGAGTCCCAACTACTAATGATGCTCTAAGGACCATGGAAGTTCCCCTACTCTGTAGTTGGATGTTTTTGGGGACCAGGGTGGTTCTAACGCCTGTTGCTGGAAGAAGAGGTTGAATGTTTTTTCCGACAATAGTGATTTTATTGCTCTACTTTGTCGCTAGAAAAAAAAAATTGGATTTTTTCAGATACTGCAATTGTTAATTTGAACTAAAATTTAACAAATAAAAATAAATTTTCAACAAGAACAACAATATTGGATTACATATACTATCCACTCAACCATTAACAGACAAGAATAAAAACAAACACCCCCCTAAAGTATTGAATCAGCATCAATTCCTAACAAAAGAAAGAAATCTTTCAAGAAATGAGAGAAATAATCCTCAAGGATCCTCCAATACCAAATAAAAATAAAAGGACAATATTTCGAAGTAACAAGGATGTTAAGAATAATAAGCCTGGCTAAAAGGCCTTGTTCAGAAATCCCTCAGAATGGTGCCTGTTATCAACCTCTTGTGAACCAGAGGTTCCTCAACCCCATAAACATTATGAGGGAGCGCCACTCAATTCACATTCTTAATTAATGTTCAGATTACTAAACTTTTCATCACAGGGAAGAGTAAATCTCAAGAACCACTTGAAACAGAAATAAGAGCAACTCATGAGTTCCTAATTTTTCAAAACAATGACAAGCTATATTGATCTGATCTCTTAATTTAGAGAGAAAAAATCATTAAAATTTGGGTTCAAAAATATCCAACATTAATGTTTACATATCCAACATTAGAGTTAAAATTATTATTCACTCACATACATGAATAGTAATTTTTTTAAACCCAAATACCTAACATCAAACATTTTGAAAACCTAAAGACCCAAATACTAACATCAAACATTTTGAAAACTCAAACCCTAAATTCAACTATTAGGTAGAATGAAAAAAACTAATTTGTCCGCAGGCAAACTGGCCCGCCCGCCGCATGACCGCACCCCATTGAACCATGTATTCACGGATCCCATACCGGTTAACCTGCCAATGGAACAACGACATATGACAAACGAACTAGCCCAAACCAATCTGCCGCCACATGGCACCATTCCATTGGCAGGTCAACCGACATGGAACCCATGCAAATAGAGGGGCCAATGAGGTTTGGCCACACATGCAGGCGGGCCAGCCCGCATGCGGACAAGTTAGCATTCCCTTACTAAATAACTCTAATATCTTCCTAAAATCTAAATGTAATATCCATACTACATGTTCTTATAGTTTAGATCAATACTACAAGTTCTTATTGAAGTTTCAGTAATCGTGGTCGAAAGTCCTAGATTTTGAACAATTTTTGGTTAGTACAAAAATTATACCATTTTTATTAAGTTTTCTTTCGGATCCAAAAATACAGTTTACACAAATATCAAACATTCTTGACAAATGATTATCCCAAGTTTGTGCGTCTGAAGTCGAATAATCATTCATTACTTTAACTTTTGCAGATCTGTTTAAATAATTTGAAATAAACTTGCAGAACATACAAAACAAACTATGGATCTAAAATTCATAAAAAGAAAAATAACATCAAAAATAAGCAAAAAAAAATTGAAATCATTTAGCAGTGCTCATATTCTATGGGTGTATAGGTGTCTGTCATGCTAAAATTTAGCAGTCAGTACGAGGAATTATTTATAATCACAGCACCACCAGCTTAAAATTCATTATTATATATATATATGCAAAAATTCCAGAAAGAAAAGAAAATAAATTGTGGAGACGAGCGTACCGATCAATTTGGGAGCAACAAATTTAGCCCACAGCCGACCATGGGAAAGATCGGCAAGCAAATGAAAAGAGGTTGAATTCCTTAAAATAGAAACAAAAAAATTCAAGACTATTAAAGTAAAAAATATTTGAAGAGGGATTTTTTTGGTTGCTGAAGAAAGAATATGAAACCCTAGATATAACGGGATGGGTTTTATAAGGGACGATATTGGGATCTCGAAACCCTAGAAAGAGAAGTGGATTGGATATTACTGTTTTGCCCTATGTCAGCCCGGAAATTATAAATTTTGGATGGGGATAAGACCAAGGGCTCGACTCTGTTGGGCCCAATTTTTATAGCGTAATTTTATGGGCCTATTGTATATTGGGTGGACCGGAAAATTGAGCATTTTGCGAATCTAAAGTTTATGGACAAGTTTATGAAGGTGCATTTCAACAGAGGTGCCTCTTCTTCTTTGAGAAAATCACTCCATTTTATTGGTCATATTTCAAGATAAATTTTACTGCTTTACCTTAATGTAAGTTATCCCACATTTTACGGATTTCGTCCAAGACCGACGGTGAACTAATTTGACCAAAATTTTAGGACGAAATCATCATCTTCTTCTTCACAACAGCCTTTTGTTTCCCCCTCGGCTCCCCCTCCCTCGCCTCGCTCAGCCCTCTGCCATCACCACCACCAACCATCATCATCACCACCACCACCACCACCACTATCATGACCCACACCCGAATATACGAGTACGAATACGTGAGCCACGTCCAGCCTACGCCGCAGTATCGACGGTAGAGGGCTGTCAAGTGCCTGATACTAATTATAACATCTAAAAGATCCATAACTATAATGGTACTCATATCACATCACAAATGCTAAGGAAGATAAGACAAGAAAGATAACAATATCGCTAGAACAACTAGAATATACAAAAGGATCATATGAGACAAGAATGAAACAGAAAAAAAACAATAACAAAACTAAAATAACTACCAGACCTAGAACTCCTAGAAGACAACTCACGGTGAAAAAATATCGAGATCTGTCTCAGCTAGAATCATCATGTAGTCCAATAATAAGGGCATAACAACTCCTAAAATATTGTCAATGTATCCAGTCAGGATGGGAACGAGTACATAAACTAACAACAGTTCCATGTGAAATGACAAATTCTATAAGAGACAATTATAATGAAATACAAGATAAAATATCAAGACTGGAATATAAACATGATATGTAAAACTGGATATCATGTTAGGGTATGAAATACAGGAATGTAGAATAATACAGGAGTATCTGATGTATAATATAAACATAAAACGGTGCCTTGAGATATTAGAGCGTTATGTGATAAGCTTAGGAACTTGCACAAGAATATGGCCTGGCTAGTCATATGTTAGATGTATGACTAACACTTGGCTAATCATACATGGGTTGTATGATTAACACTCACATGAAACATGAATGGTGGAGTATGATCACATAACCTCTAATAACTCCTCATCCTCGAGCAGTATAATGGATCTGGACATGTCACGTCATGATGCGGGATTCTCTAAGAGGGTAGCAAATCCCCTTAGGAATCGGCGTCTATACAAGTACAAGAAAACAAGATCGAACAATGTACCATGGTAACCCAGGAATGACGTCTTATGACAGGATCCGATGTATACTAGTCCGTGTACCATCGTGTCAGGAATCAAGTAAAATACTACAACATAATCGGATATAGCAGATATCAAGACAATGAAAACTATCAGAGAATGTACTTGTATGTTGTCCTGAGCAATAAGTGAGGGTCTATGCCTGAACCGACGTCACAGAGACCTAATATGAATATACATAGTTACTTAGTGTTCTAGAATAAACAATATATATAAATACATTAATTCTATGCTTCTAGGCCTATTCTAGGTCAAACTGGATAAAAGATTGACTTACAGTTGACTTTGGTCAACTGGTCAACTCCTAATCCATTCTAAGTTAAACTAGGTCAAAGCTAGCCTCTATAATCATCCACATGGTCAACTTATTAATTTCAGTGATGTAAAATCACTGGAATCGACGTATCTCAATTCCGATGCACGGATCTCAAAATACGAACCAAAAAGAGAAGAATTATAACAAATGGTAATAGATAAAGGAAAAAGTCTACATATGCTGTTGGATAATGAAACAACCATCATCAACGTGTCCAAAATGGTCAAAATAGCTAGAATAGCCTACCCATAAGTCCAATTTGGACACATGGGCAAAAAGGTAATTTTGGATCAAAATGGTGTCCGTGTTGGACCAACTTTGCACCGAAAAATGTGCCAAGATAAAAGTCCTCAAAACCGTAACAAAATATATGTCCACAAATTCAGAATGACGATACGAACTCAACGGTATATCCGAAATTGGATTCCGATGACCCGATCTCAAAATGGTCTGTTGACCCGGATATTAGAATCCGATTTACACGAAAATACGTTCCGGAACCAAAGTCCATTAAATCTAGCAAAGTATATGTCAAAGAGTCCAAAAGGACGATACGAACTCAACGGTATATCCAAAATTGGATTCCGATGAGCCGATTTCAAAAATGGCCCATTGCCTCGGACTATAGGGCCCGCCTTGTACCGAAATGCGTGTCGGGGCCCTTGTCCTCCAAATCAAGCAAACTTTATATGAATTCGTGCCAGAACGACGCCATGAGTCTACTGATGGTGTCAGAAATTGAATCTGGAGTCCCGGTGTAACGTCCCAGTCCCAAAATACGTAGGACTAGGAACGTAGACATGCCAGCTATATTAATACGAAGTACACTCCAATATATGGAAATCTCGTATGAATACATAAGCTGTAAAATACAGTAGAACCATAACAAATCCCATCCACACGAAATAAATGAATAAAAGATATAATATAATCATCTATGAAATTGTCTTGATAAAATATGTTGGGCGGAGACAAATCCACTACCAACAAGTAAAGGAAAAATACATGAGAAAAGAAATGATTTTTGGCGAGCGAAGCGAAGACGATCCAAGCGCAATCATCCTCGAAGAAATAGAGATGGTCACGGCTAGAGCTAGAGCACCTACGAAAGACAATAGCACACACCTGGCAAGATAACCAGGTCCTCAGAGGGACGTAACAAGACACGTAATATCATGCCATATAAACTGAATAAATATTGCTCAAATAAATAAGTCAATTGAATTATAACATGGTCCAATACACACCTATGAACTAGCTTACCATCCCCCCAGCCAAACAAGGACATGAGATGGTAAACTAATTCACGGTGACGTATCTTTCCATGCTATGAACCCAATATGGTATCCGGACCCCAACAAGGTTCAATTCCTTCTCATCGAAGTAGTAAGTCACACCTACAACCAAACAAGGACAAGATGTGACGAACTAATCCACGACAAGTTATTGTTCCAAGCCACGGTCAGATACAAGTACCCAAACCAAAAGTATTCATATCTAACGGATAAAGGTGCCTAACCGTTCTAAGTGAAATGTAGTTAAGAACAATCCTTCCTACGCATAGGCCCTGGCTAAATATGATCGGTATGGTCCCCCCTTGGGGCACCAGAGGCTCCATCAATAAGAGCATGACGTTCTGCAGAACGTCAGTGGCCGTCAGTAATCATGGGTCATCAGTCCCGTATCTCCAGCGGAGAATCCGGGTCACAAGGGAAAGTGCATCGAAGCCCATACGCTAAGAAATTGTCCTTTCCGCCCAATGCCTACTATGTTGTATCCACAATATTAACCTCTATAACCGCTAAGTCAAACTAGCATACAATTCTATTAGCGGTTATTCCTATCGCACGGCTTGTACGTACTGGTGGCCAGCCAATCATACACGTCCGTGTTCTATATGTGACACACAACTTCGTGGTACAATGTGTCAAGGCCAATGAATGCAACACACAAGGTGGTCCCTTAAATCTAGGTTTAATGTATAAAAAAAATAATACATAGCAGGAAATATAAATGAACAGTAAGTTCTAACAGGTTATGCCATGTATCACAGTTTATTTTGCATAAAGAAAGTAAATAATGCATGAAGTATGAGCTAAAATAAATAAACAGCAAATGGCAAAGTGTCTTGCCTGGTAGGACGCCTGGTGTGCTGCGATGATCAAGGTTGCACGAACTGCAACTTCGGTGTAACAACTCTACAAGGTGACCTCAGATATTGGCACGGACGGTTCCATCGGGTCCACGACGGTCAATTTAGTTAGGGTGGCCATAAGGTAGTACGGTATTGGCGAAGGAAATAGGGAAGAGGGGTTTAGTCACGGATGGAAAAATAATGGAAATTGAATAATAACTATATGATTTTAGAAAACTAATTTATAATACTTAAAATATAATTTATTAGTCAACATAAAATATTCGAAAAATCAAAAGTCATTTTAAGGCAGAGCTGTAAGTTTTGTCAAATAATATTTTTAGGTAGAAATCTATATGTTGTTAGTTAAAATATTTTTAGATTAAAAATAAAATTTGCAAGATAGAAATTTTATAGTTCCAAGAGCTATAGTTGAAATAACTTGTAATAATATTTTTCACAAATATATTACTATAATTATTTTATAAAATTTACCAAAAATATTACTGCTATATTAATAATGGCAAAATATTTCGATACCCGTTTATGAGTCATACCTATATGTTTTTATCAAATAGATCAACTAAAAATAATAATATCCATAACAATAATACTAATAATAATAATACTAATAATAATAATGATAATAATAATAATAATAATAATAATAATAATAATAACAATAATAATAAGTAATAGTAGTAGATATAAAAAAATAAGAACAAGGAATGAACAAAAGTTACAAAACTAAATAAAGCACAACATTCGAAAGTTAAGTCAACAGAGCCGCTGGCTCCAGTCTCTAGTAAAGAGAGAGAGAAGAAAAAAAATGAAAAATGTGAGAAGAGAGGAGAGAGAGAGGGAAAGGAGCTCGGGGAAAGGAAGTCGGTGGTCCGGCGGAGAAGTAGGCGGAGGATGAAGGGGGTTTCTTGGCCATGGTCGGCGGAGGTGATCGAGAAGGGAGATGGATGAAGGGCGCGAGGGGCGCGGCGACTAGGGTTTCTGGCTGGAGCTGCCGGCCGAGTGAGGCGGTGGCGGTCGCGGCGGATGGAAAGGATGGGCGGCGCGGAGGAACGCGGTGGAGGTCGGTCGGTCGGAGGCTGGGCGCTCGACGGGAGAGGAAGAAGGGGTGCGGTGCTCGGCGCGCGGATCTGGGAGGAGGAAGGCGGACGGGGAGGCTGAAGGGTTTTGGCGGCCGGCGGTTAGCAACGGAAGACAGGGGTTTCCGGTGGGCGGAGGAGAGGAAGCTCGCCGGTCGATGGCGATGGTGGTTTTGGGGGTTCCGGTTGGGGCGGACGCGGTGCTGAGCGGTTAACCGCGACCAGGAGGAGACGGCCGGGCGGCTTGACGGAGACGACGAACACGGGTCGGAGGTCGACGGCTGGCCGCGGGTTAAGGTTAGGTTATCTTACTCGTTCTGGATTGGTTTTGGTGTGGGTGACAGGGGTGGTTACGCCGGTGGTGGCAATTTTTCGGTGGGCGGTAGTAGCTGGGTTATGTTGATACGTACTTGGTGCTGGTGGTGGGTTACGATGGAGAGCGACGGCGACAGCCTGTGCTGATGGTGGCGGTGATGGTAGGGGGTCGTTCGGTGTCGGGGCTGTGGTCGCAGGGACTTGTCTGCTAGGTTTTGGGTCGGTGTTGGCTGGGTTCGTGGCGACGGCGGGGTGCTGTGACAGGAGCGGGGACTAGGCTAGGCTAAGGTTTAGGGTTGGGTCGAGTCGGGAAATGTCCGGCACGACTTGGATGGACGTCCGAAATTGTCGGACGCAGATGATAATTTTGTATATTATAAAAGAAAGAGAATAGTGGATGGGAATAGGGGACACAGACACGATGCACAAACTTGGGGTTGTGGAAAAAATTTGTGGAAGAATTTGTGGATGATAAAAATTTATGGAGGAATACCTGCCTATTTATAGGATGTGGGAATTTCTATTAAGATAAGGATTAGGATAGTTTAAACCCAATTAGAATATTTAATCTAATAATTTAAATCAATTCAATAAATTCAAATCCAATCTAAATTAATTTAAATCTAGATAATCAACTCAAATTAAATATAAATGCTATCCTAAATTTTAAACTATTAAAAATCAAATCCAATCAAAGATTTAAATTGCCACAAAACTTCAAAATATATTTTCTAAAAATACATATAATAATAATTTTAAAAATTACATTATTATTTAAAATAAACTAATAAACTATTATAAAATATGTATATGCAAGCACGAGTAATATTTATGCTTTTCTAGTATACAACAAGAATATTATTCATTATTAATAACTGGATAAATGAAGGCTTTTAGTAAATAAAATAACTTGGAAATGATAGCAAAAATAATTATTATATATAATATTTTGAAAGTGTATATTAAAATAGAAAAAAATGTTTTTCTAAAATATGTACGCTCGCACATATTCGTACTCGACGAGCAAGGAAAAAATAAAATTTTGTGCGCGACGTACAATACGACTACGTGACGTACAATAAATTTTTTAAATCAATACCAAATTTATTAAAAAAATAGTAGAAATTTAGGGGTTTTACATCCTACCCAACTTAAAATAATTTCGTCTTCGAAATTAAGAATTTGTAGAAGGGTGAGAAGACACAAGGGGTATCGATGGGGAACAATCAATAACAAAGTCATGCCGTAAGAAATTACGATCTAGATCATAGAAAAATAATATGGTATGGTCATAAATGATAGGAAGGCTAGAGGAAGTTCTAGTATAATGCCTTCGTCCTTCTAAAATAGGTGAAGGCGAAAGCAATAAGGGGTGCAAAGATGAATTTATCGAGTACGAATACGTGATTCAAAGACGACCGAATTTTTTTTTAAAGGAATGGTCAAGGCAGTCGTGGATGGGATTCTAAAGGCCAAGTTTTAATTATGTTCCATCCACGTAGAATAATAGACAAAAGCGAATCAAAGTGCACTTGGTTGATCAGACCATCATGCACCGGTTCTGATTAGACCATATATTGGTGGACATGCCCAAATAATATATGTCTTGAAACAAGCTTGATAAAAGAATAAGCTTGCAAAAACTAGGCTACATTAGCATTATTAGTCAAGATGGTAAAAACATGGGCACGAGAGATTAAGATTGAAATAAAGAATCAAATATGAATAGTCTAAGAGCCATAAGAATCTAAGTCTTGTTTATTCCTATACCATTATTCTACAGTTTTATTGACCAAGGCTCGGTTGACTCAAATGGGTTAAATTTCTCTAGTCTCTATGGTCTAGATAATACTATTTGTATTCCCTTAATGGTCAAGGGTGTGTCAGGTCGTGGGATATTCTATCCAACTTAAAAAGTTAAGCTAAGAGTGTTTGGGGCATCTAACTAGTATGGTCAATCTCTAGCAAGCACGAAGGGAAGAGAAGAATAATGATAGGAGAAATCAAGCAAGATGCAATCGATTAGTCGAACGGTAGTTCGAATATGGAATCAAGGAAGGAGGTCAAGTATGTGGATGAGATCCTAGACTTCTAATCCTATTCGTAGGCTTGCTTGGTACGGTAAAGTAACCAAACAATTTATCTCGACCTGCATGGGCCACCATAAAAACATGTAACGTCCTAGTCCCAAAATACGTAGGACTAGGAACGTAGACATGCCAGCTGTATTAATACGAAGTACACTCCAATATATGGAAACCTCGTATAAATACATAAGCTGTAAAATGCAGTAGAACCATAACTAATATCATCCACATAAAATAAATGAATAAAAGATATCATATAATCATCTATAAATTTGTCTTGATACAATATGTTGGGCGGAGACAAATCCACTACCAACAAGTAAAGGAAAAATACATGAAAAAAGAAATGATTTTTGGCGAGTGAAGCGAAGACGATCCAAGCGCAATCATCCTCGAAGAAATAGAGATGGTCACGGCTAAAGCTAGAGCACCTGCGAAAGACAATAGCACACACTTGGCGAGATAACCAGGTCCTCAGAGGGACGTAACAAGACACGTAATATCATGCCATATAAACTGAATAAATATTGCTCAAATAAATAAGTCAATTGAATTATAACATGGTCCAATACACACCTATTGAACTAGCTTACCATCCCCCCAACCAAACAAGGACAGGAGATGGTAAACTAATTCACGGTGACGTATCTTTCCATGCTATGAACCCAATATGGTATCCGGACCCCAACAAGGTTCAATTCCTTCTCATCGAAGAAGTAAGTCACACCTACAACCAAACAAGGACAAGATGTGACGAACTAATCCGCGACAAGTTATTGTTCCAAGCCACGATCAGATACAAGTACCCAAACCAAAAGTACTCATATCTAACGGATAAAGGTGCCTAACCGTTCTAAGTGAAATGTAGTTAAGAATAATCCTTCCTACGCATGGCCCCTGGCTAAATAGGATCGGCATGGTCCCCCCTTAGGGCACCTGAGGCCCCATCAATAAGAGCATGACGTTCCGCAGAACGTTAGTAGCCGTCAGTAATCATGGGTCATCAGCCCCGTATCTCCAGCGGAGAATCCGGGTCACAAGGGAAAGTGCATCGAAGCCCATACGCTAAGGAATTGTCCTTCCCGCCCAATGCCTACTATGTTGTATCCACAACATTAACCTCTATAATCGCTAAGTCAAACTAACATGCAATTCTATTAGCGGTTATTCCTATCGCACGGCTTGTACGTACTGGTGGCCAGCCAATCACACACGTCCGTATTCTATATGCGACACACAACTTCGTGGTACAACGTGTCAAGGCCAATGAATGCAACACACAAGGTGGTCCCTTAAATCTAAGTTTAATGTGTAAAAAAAATAATACATAGTAGGAAATATAAATGAACAGTAAGTTCTAACAGGTTATGCCATGTATCACAGTTTATTTTGCATAACAAAAGTAAATAATGCATAAAATATGAGCTAAAATAAATAAACAGCAAATGGCAAGGTGTCTTGCCTGGTAGGACGCCTGGTGTGCTGCGATGATCAAGGTTGTACGAACTGCGACTTCGGTGCAACAACTCTACAAGGTGACCTCAGATATTGGCACGGACGGTTCCATCGGGTCTACGACGGTCAATTTAGTTAGGGTGGCCATAAGGTAGTATGGTATTGGCGAAGGAAATAGGGAAGAGGGGTTTAGTCACGGATGGAAAAATAAAGGAAATTGAATAATAACTATATGATTTTAGAAAACTAATTTATAATACTTAAAATATAATTTATTAGTCAACATAAAATATCCGAAAAATTAAAAGTCGTTTTAAGGCAGAGCTGTAAGTTTGTCAAATAATATTTTTAGGTAGAAATCTATATGTTGTTAGTTAAAATATTTTTAGATTAAAAATAAAATTTGCAAGATAGAAATTTTATAGTTCCAAGAGCTATAGTTGAAATAACTTGTAATAATATTTTTCACAAATATATTACTATAATTATTTTATAAAATTTACCAAAAATATTACTGCCATATTAATAATGGCAAAATATTTCAATACCCGTTTATGAGTCATACCTATATGTTTTTATCAAATAGATCAACTAAAAATAATAATATCCATAACAATAATACTAATAATAATAATGATAATAATAATAAAATTATAATAATAATAACAGTAATAATAACTAATAATAATAATAATAATAATAATAGTAGTAATAATAATAATAATAATAATAATAATAATAATAATAGTAGTAGTAGATATAAAAAAAATAAGAACAAGGAATGAACAAAAGTTACAAAACTAAATAAAGCACAACATTCGAAAGTTAAGTCAACAGAGCCACTGGCTCTTGTCTCTAGTAAAGAGAGAGAGAGAGAGAAGAAAAAAAAACCAAAAATGTGAAAAGAGAGGAGAGAGAGAGAGGGAAAGAAGCTCGGGGAAAGGAAGTCGGTGGTCCGGCGGAGAAGTAGGCGGAGGACGAAGGGGGTTTCTCGGCCATGGTCGGCAGATGTGATCGAGAAGGGAGATGGATGAAGGGAGCGAGGGGCGCGGCGACTAGGGTTTCTGGTCGGAGCTGCCGGACGAGTGAGGCGGCAGACGAATGGAAAGGACGGGCGGCACGGAGGAACGCGGTGGAGGTCGGTCGGTCGAAGGCTGGGCGCTCGACGGGGGAGGAAGAAGGGGGTGCGGTGCTCGGCGCACGGATCTGGGAGGAGGAAGGCGGACGGGGAGGCTGAAGGGTTTTGGCGGCCGGCAATTAGCAACGGGAGACAGGGGTTTCTGGTGGGCGGAGGAGAGGAAGCTCGTCGGTCGATGACGATGACGATAGTGGTTTTGGGGGTTCCGGTCGGGGCGGACGCGGTGCTAAGCGGTTAACCGCGGCCAGGAGGAGGCGGCCGGGCGGCTCGACGGAGACGACGAACACGGGTCGGAGGTCGGCGGCTGGCCGCGGGTTAAGGTTAGGTTATCTTACTCGTTCTGGGTTGGTTTTGGTGTGGGTGGATATGCCGGTGGTGGCAATTTTTCGGTGGGCGGTGGTGGCTGGGTTATGTTGATACGTACTTGGTGCTGGTGGTGGGTTACGGTGGAGAGCGACGGCGACAGCCTGTGCTGATGGTGGCGGTGATGGTAGGGGGTCGTTCGGTGTCGGGGCTGTGGTCGCAGGGACTTGTCTGCTAGGTTTTGGGTCGGTATTGGCTGGGATTCCTGGCGACGGCGGGGTGTTGTGACAGGAACGGGGACTAGGCTAGGCTAAGGTTTAGGGTTGGGTCGAGTCGGGAAATGTCCGGCACGACATGGATGGACGTCCGAAATTGTCGGACGCAGATGATAATTTTGTATATTGTAAAAGAAAGAGAATAGTGGATGGGAATAGGGGACACAGACACGATGCACAAACTTGGGGTTGTGGAAAAAATTTGTGGATGGTAAAAATTTATGGAGGAGTACCTGCCTATTTATAGGATGTGGAAATTCCCATTAAGATAAGGATTAGGATAGTTTAAACCCAATTAGAATATTCAATCTAATAATTTAAATCAATTCAATAAATTCAAATCCAATCTAAATTAATTTAAATCTAGATAATCAACTCAAATTAAATATAAATGCTATCCTAAATTTTAAACTATTAAAAATCAAATCCAATCAAAGATTTAAATTGCCACAAAACTTCAAAATATATTTTCTAAAAATACATTTAATAATAATTTCAAAAATTACATTATTATTTAAAATAAACTAATAAACTATTATAAAATATGTATATGCAAGCACGCGTAATATTTATGCTTTTTTAGTATACAATAAGAATATTATTCATTATTAATAACTGGATAAATTAAGGCTTTTAGTAAATAAATTAACTTGGAAATGATAGTGTAGACCTTAAAAATGAAAGTCACGCTGAGTTGATCAGGACAAAGTCCAGAAGTCACGCTGAGTTGATCAAGACAGAGTCTAAAAGTCACGCTGAGTTGATCAGGACAATATTTAAAAGTTACGCTGGGAGACAGCTCATCATTTGTCAGAGTGTCATTATGACTGACAGCACGACAGTCGAAGAATGTCTCCTCGTATGCCACGTATGCACGGAACTCGAGAGATCACAGCCGACTATTGTGTGACTTTTAAAATCTTCTTCAATAAGACTCAGCCTTCACCAAGTTGGCATACCAAAAGAGCTTAGTATCATTTAATGTGACTGACAAGGCAATCACTGTCAGAGATTTTGTGTCAGTCGAGGCACGTCGAATCAAGACAGCTGGCAGTCCTGCCTCAATCTTGCATATATTTCGAGCCTTCTGGCTCAAGTCTGCGTGTATTTTGAACTTGTATGTTTCCTTCCTCAAGTCTGCGTGGATTTTGAAGCTGTTTGCCCCAAGTCTGCGTGGATTCTGAAGCTTCTTGTCCCAAGTCTGCGTGGATTTTGAAGCTTTCTGCCCGAGTCTGCGTGGATTTCGTCTTCAACAAGTCTGCGTGGATTTCATCCTCAACTGAGTCTGCATGGATTTCGTCTTCAACAAGCCTGCGTGGATTTCATCAAATTGGAGTACGTGGCAGCCATGCCACCGATCTCTCGCCTGCGTGTCCTGTAGCTTGCACACGACTCATGCACGATTGCCATGTGTCCAACAGTTACAGGCCACGTCCAGTAACTGCTCATAACCTTGCGTATGTTAAATCCTGCATGATTTTTAACTATGCACAGGCTGTGAAGACAGTTATCTTTTCAGTTATTTTTGACTCTATAAATAGAGTTCTTTTCTTATTCATTGTACAGATACAGAGCTATCTAAATTGCTGTTAAAATTTTGAGAGCTTTTCTTCTTCGCATCGTCCAAGGGATAAAGCGATCGTCTTCTAGATCGGATTCCTACAGTTGTAATTTTCCCAGATATACAATAAATAAAGTGAATTTATTTATGGAAAACAAATTGGCGACTCTGCTGGGGAAAACCATCTCCTCTTCTGAGATGGCAACAACTCAATGCGACACTTCGTCAGTCGGCTTGACGAAGAAGGTGATATCGATCCAATTTGATCAACTCGCCTACGAAGAAATGCAGCGGGCTAAGGGTGGCAAGCCCATTTCAGCCTCCATCTCCACTGCCAAGTCGAAGGGACGATCTGTCTACGTCCCTAAGAATCTGTTGGCAACTAACAGTGAAGTTTCTGCCATAGTGTCTACTCCTAACACTGGCAAGAATTCTACTACAAGCATGTACGCTCTTGTGTGCTTGAAGACGACAGCAATCAAAAGTCACGCTGACAGCACTGGCTCCTTAGCCAAATCTGTTCCAGTGTGCAATCTCAAAATCAAAAGTCACGCTGACAGCACTGGCTCCTTAGCCAAATCTGTTCCAGCGTGCAATCTCAAAATCAAAAGTCACGCTGACAGCACTGGCTCCTTAGCCAAATCTGTTCCAGCGTGTATTTCTAAAGTCAAAAATCATGCTAACAGTACTGGTTCTTTAACCAAGCCTGTTTCAGAGTGTATTCCAGCATACTATAAGAAGAATAGCTCTTTAGCTATCTCTTCTTCTTTGCCAAGTTCTACTGGAACTGGGGGTGGTCTTGTTAGAACTCCTTCACAAATGGCACACAAAGTCCCTTCGAAAAGGAATAACTCTTTAGTTGTTTCTTCTGCTCCTGTAGTGCTTACTTCAGGAACAGCTTTGACTGACAGTTTTGTTAGTCAAGGAAAAAGAGATGGTCTTTTGACTACTCTTTCCTCTGGACATTCTATGTCTCAAAACTTGAATAAGTCCAAGAAGAAACATTTCTTAATGTCTTCTTCTACGACTTCTTCGAATTGGGTACAGAATTTGTCTATAAAAGAGGGTTTGTTACCAACTCCTAATCAAGGGGGTGGTTCATCTCTTCATTCTTTACAAATATCCAGATCAATGGAAGGAAAACTCCAAGTGTCAAAAACCAATGTTTTACTTCCAACTGATCTAAGAACAAAACTTAATCAAATCCGTTTGGAAAGCACTTCTGCAAGAGATCCAGATGTAGAGTATGCTAGAAATTATGTGGCTCATATTAATCACTCCCTATATAATCAAGAGCCATCAAGACCCAAGAACTGGAAATATATTCCTAAAAATACATAAAGAATGTTCTCTGATGTATCTCAATCTTCACAAACAGATTTGCGAGAACACCTTCAACAGAAGAGAAGGAATAATTCTGTGTCAATGGATCATGCTGAATGTGACTTCCAACCAAGAGTCATAATTCAATGCAGATGTCAATCAAGGGATCAGGACCATGCTGATCATGAATGTGACTTCCAGCCAAGAGTCACGATGCAATGCAAATGTCAATCTAAACGACAATCTGTCTTCAACCGGATTCAGTGTGAACCTATGCCTGATGAAGATGAACCTCTGTTTGCTTCTGTCAACATGACTTCTCGGGATATTGGGGGTAGACCTGATAGTCCAGATGGAGTATATAGAGGCACCAGATCAAGAGTTATAGCTTCTAATCAAAGGACTTTGATTCCTGAAGATGATTCTGAATTTTTTGGAGAGTCTAACTTCCCACCTCTTCCTACTGGGGGTAGTTCTCCTGCAAATGACTTTGATACACAAAGTAATGATTCAGAACAAACAACATCCACCAGTTCATCAATAATCCCTCGTACAGTCATGACTTATATGGTCGATGGGAATACTGATGAACCTTCTTCTTCGACGACTCCTCAAGATCAAAGAATTGCTTCTTTAGAACAGCAAATGAAATCTATGGCTGACACTATGAAGTCGATGTATAAACTCATGGCAACCCATATGCAAAATCGACAGACTGTACCTGAAGCCATACCAATTGATACTGGCATAATTCCAGTACATGTTCCTCCAGCAGTACAATCCAATACTCTTGGACAAGTTCAACCAGTTCCTAGTCACTCAGGAGCTGGGGGTAGTGCTTATAATGCTGTTCCTCCTCCCAACTATTCTGTACAAGCTACAACTCCACAATCTTCCAGAGTTGTTACTGAAGAATTGAAGAACCTCAAAACTCAATTTGAGGCATTCAAACAGAAGGATGGTTTGCAAAGGTTAGGTATCAAGCAACCTTACCCGATAGAATAGAAGCAAGTATCTTATCCTCCTAAATACAAGCCTCCTACTATCTCATTCTATGATGGAACCACTTCTCCAAGTTAATTTATCAATCACTTTGAAGTGATGACTGACCAGTTGCAACCAAGTGACGCCCTCCTTACTCGGGTGTTTGTCGGATGTCTCAAGGGAACGACTTATGAATGGTATAGAAGTCTCCCTAATGGGTGTATTACCTCATTTGTCGGTTTCAAACAAATGTTTCTTAAACGATTCTATGAAGGGCTCAATGACATGACTATGTCTGCTCTCATAAGAATCAAGCAGAAGAACAATGAAACTACTGAAGATTTCATTGAACGGTTTCGAAGAGAAGCTCTGAAAATGCCTCTTGGAACTCCTGATGCTGTTACCATCGACACATGCAAATCAAATTTGTTACCAATCATCAGCATGTGGACAGGATCTACACAATTTCAAGATTGGCCTTCCTTCATAGTAAGTGCCAAAGCTGCAGAAATCAGTGCTGAAACCTTCAAAGGTTTAGGAGTGCAGATGAATCCCAAGGAAACAGGCCAAAATGCTAAAAACAATGCTCGCAAAGGAAAAAAAACCCTTGAAGTTAATCTTCAGAGTAAAGATGCATCGACTGTTCAAACTCCTCCTGCCTCTACGACTCAACAATCAAGAACACCTCGTCCCAGAGAAGAATATTCTTTTGATGACGATGATGTCCTTGATATCTTCGAATGTCTGCTTAAAGGTAATAAAATACAATTACCTGAAATGAAGAAACCCGATGAAGCCGGTAAGACAGATCATCCTAAATACTGTCCATACCACAGAATGTTGGGTCATACAATTCGTACATGTTATGTACTGAAAGGAAAGATCCAAGAAATGATCAAGTCTGGAGCCATCACTCTCACTCCGAAAGAGAAGACTGTTACTTCCAACGTTGTCTCTATGCAATTCGGAGATTTCTCTCCTCAACTCCTTGAAAGCAGGATTGTTCCTATTTCCAAGGCAACTCTTGAAATAGTGAATATTCCTCCTCCACAGTCTGAAGGTTTAGTTCCAATCACTATGGAAACAGGAGAAATCCTATGGATTCATCCTGATTTAGTGGCAGATTTTGAATCTCCTCCTCTTCAAAAGATTTCTTTTAGAAAATCTAAGAAGGCTGGAAAGACTAAGTCATGTCATATGACTTCTTTCGAGTCTACTCCCGACACAGAATCAAAAGACAAAGCAGAAGCACTTGCTGGTGCTACTAGAACAGGGAAACCTTATCTAAAATATTATTCCAAGAATCCTGAAGATATACCAGATATCTCTCCTGCTGACAAAGATGCTCCTGATGTCCCTCTTGAGGAAGAATCATCCACTGCACCTGTTCCTTCAACTATACCGGGGGTACCTACTCCTTCCAAGCCTACAGCTCTTGAGAAAGGCAAACAACAGGCTCGATTTGATAAACCAATCAAGAAGTCCCCTCCTCTTGGGCTTCAGAAGCCTTATAACTTCGACATTCTAGCTCAACTTGCTAATACTCCAGCTAGAATGTCCCTCTTTGAACTTCTACATCTTTCTAAAGAGACTCGGGAGACATTAAGTGAGGCACTTCTTCAGGCAGACTCTTGTCTTGCATAATTAAAGAAGCCAGATGAAGAACCTATCACTTGCTTACATTGCAACAGTGTATTAGAGATTATCCCGAATATCACCTTTACACAAGATGACATGCTACTGAAGGATAATCAACACGATCGACCTCTCTACTACACCGGTTATATCGATACGATCAAGATAGATCGTATCCTCATTGATCCAGGGTCTGCTATAAGCATAATGCCTAAGAGTCTGTTGGATGAACTAAAAATCCCTCTTCACAAGCTTTCCAAGACGGTTACTACTATCTTGGGATTCAATCAAAGCCGAAGCGAGCCTTTGGGAAAGATTCATCTAAAACTTCAGATAGGTGATTTCAGATCCAAAGTCACTTTCTACGTGATCGAGATCATAGGGTCTTACAATCTTCTTCTGGGAAGACCCTTCCTTCATGAAAATAATGTGGTTCCTTCCACTCTTCATCAGTGTTTTAAATACATTGACAGCAATGGACAAATACGAAAAGAAGTTGTTGATATAAATCCTTTCCATGGGGTTGAAGCTTATTTCAATGATTCTCGGATGTACAAAGAAGAGTATACAAGGCTTATACAAGCTATGGAGAAAGAGGATTCATAAAGTGAGACCTTGATAATTCCTATTAAAGGTCGAACTACTCAGCAACAGTCTCCTAAACCCTCTGGAGAAGATTCTTTCATTGTTCCAGTAAGCGGACGAATTTCTCCATTACCTCAGTCATCTGCTTAAGATACACTGATCATTCCTGTCAGTGGGCGTACTATAGTTCCTGTCTCTTTACATATAAAATAGGATACTCTGGTAATCCCGGTTGGAGGGCGGACTACTCTTCCATCTCAGGCTTCAAGGGAGCTCACCTTTTCTGAGCCATTTGTTATCGATCTTAATCGAAACAAAACTTTTTCTCCCCCTTTAGTCATTGATTTGGCTAAGATTTCTAAGGCTCAGCCTTCTCCTGATGTAAATACTGCTACTTTTGAATTTAATGAAAAGTCTCCATCTTTGCAGTATATTGATGTGTGTAATCATGTTCATAGTTATTTGCATCTGTTGGATGATTTAAAAACAATAACTATAGGAG
Source organism: Iris pallida (assembly GCA_029216955.1). Taxonomy (NCBI): domain Eukaryota; kingdom Viridiplantae; phylum Streptophyta; class Magnoliopsida; order Asparagales; family Iridaceae; genus Iris; species Iris pallida. The sequence continues at coordinate 2,201,880 of JANAVB010044419.1, forward strand.
TTGTACAGACTTTTCATACGGAAGTATCCCTAGAATCAGTACAAGCTTCATACTTTTTGGTTCCTAGCAGAAAGCCAGGAGATATTCCAATATTCTTCTACAAAGGGCCCCAAAATCCTTCTAATTTGGAAGATGATGACAAAAACGATGACACCGGGAGGTTACAACTACGTCGTTATAGTCAGCAATCTAAAGACATTATCAAGAATACGGGCTATGACTTCAGAACTGGCCTCAGTAATGGAAGAGGAAAAAAAATGCCTGTCCGGATTCCTCCTTTGAAATATGGAAGGACAAAATGCGGATTGGGTTATATTGCTTCTACTTCCTTCATCAATACTATCCATAAAGATCCCGAATCTGACGAAGATACAAGATCTGATTCTTCTAGTACCACCTCTTGGGATTCTGATACAAGTATTGGTGACCTCCACTACAACATTCTGTCTTCTAACATGGTCTCCATTGACGGTTCTGAGGAAGATGATGAAGACGAAGATGAATTTGAAATCTCACCTGAATCAGAACAATGGGCCCAAAGATTAGACAATCGATGGGAATTCCGATTTGAGCAAAAAGAACCTCCGACTGAAGACAAACTTGTTCAAATAGATGTTGGTGAAGAGGGATCCCCCAAACCAATATTCATCAGTGAAAGTCTTTCTGAAACTGATAAGCAAAACATGATCAAACTTATTCGTGAATACATTGATGTCTTTGCTTGGAGTTATGAAGATATGCCAGGACTTGATCCACAGATCGCAACTCACAAACTCAATATCTTGTCGAATGCTAAACCGGTCAAACAACAACAACGACGATTTCGTCCAGACATTATGGATGCAATTGAAGCTGAAGTCAATAAACTCATGGCTTCCGGATTTATCAGAGAAGAACAACATCCCGACTGGGTAGCTAACATAGTTTCTGTTCTCAAAAAGACTGGCAAGATCAGAGTCTGCATAGACTACCGCGATCTCAATGCGGTATGTCCTAAAGACGAGTTTCCTTTACCAATCACTGATGTCATGATCGATAATACCTGTGGGTTTGAACGGATGTCATTCATGGACGGGTATTCCGGATACAATCAGATTAAAATATTTCCAGATGACGAGAAACACACTTCTTTCAGAACGCCGATTGGTACATACTGTTATACAGTGATGCCATTCGGTCTCAAGAATGCAGGAGCAACTTATCAACGAGCTATGAACACTATATTCCGTGAACATTTGCAAAAAATAGTCGAATGCTATGTTGATGACATTGCAGTTAAAAGTCGACAAAAGGAGGATCACATCCAAAATTTGAAGACTATATTTGATCTAATGCGCAAGCATCAATTAAAGATGAACCCTACTAAGTCCTTCTTAGGCGTCTCTAGTGGCAAATTTCTCGGCTTCGTCATTACCTCGAAAGGTATACACGTGGATCCCGAGAAGATCAAAGCCATCCAAGAAATGCGTCCTCCACGCACCTTAAAAGAGCTACGAAGATTTCAAGGAAGGATCGCTTATATCAGGAGATTCATCTCTAATTTATCAGGACGCTGCAGACCATTCAATAAACTCATGAAGAAAGGTATTTCTTTTATCTGGAATGATGAATGTCAGAAATCATTCGATGATATAAAACAATATCTGATGAGTCCACCAGTATTGGTACCTTCTGTCTCAGGAATTCTATTCCTCCTATATACCCGAGCAACGAGTCATTCATTGGGTGCATTGCTTGCTCAAAAGAATAAAAATGGTCATGAACAAGCCATTTACTATCTCAGTTGTACCATGACCAGAGCTGAACCTCGATATTCACCGATCGAAAAAGAATGTCTAGCCTTGATGTTCGCTGTTCAAAAGACACGACATTATATCATTGGTCAGACCATTCATGTCATTTTCAGGATCAATCCTATACGGATCATGATGAAGAAACCAAGTGTTTTAAATTCTCGATTGGCTAACTGGGGAATCTTACTTGCTCAGTATGACATGCACTATATCCCTCAGAAATCAGTCAAAGGACAAGCTTTAGCTGATTTTCTGGCTGTTCATTCAATTCCAGAGAATTCAAAACTCTATGATGAAATTCCAGATGAAGTCCTAGACTCAAATCAAATTGCTGAAGAAGATCCTACTTGGCGTCTATTCTTTGATGGAGCTTCAAGAATAGGTCCTAATGGTGACATTGTTGCTGGAGTTGGAATTGTTCTTGTATCACCAGAAGGTCTTGCTATCCAAAGAGCTTATTCTCTTGATCAGCCATGTTCAAACAACGTTGCTGAGTACAATGCATTACTCATTGGTCTTCAGCTCGCCAAACATCTGAACATTCAATATTTGGAGGCGTATGGAGACTCTAAACTCATTGTCAATCAGATAAGGGGCACTTATGAAGTTCGCCATCAAGATCTGGTTCCTTATCATAGATCGGCTATATCTATGGCTTCTTCATTTGAAGAATTCTTCATCGAGCATGTTAGACGAGCATGTAACACAGAAGCGGATGCTCTCGCTAATCTCGCGGCAGTATTGGCTATTTCGATTAGACGGCAATAAATGATTGTTGTTTGCAATCGAGAATTATTCTATCTTGAGAACAATCTGACTCTAGGACTTCCAATTAATATTGAAGAATCAGCATCTCATGATGTCAATACAACAAGAGGATTCGGATTTGGTTGTAAATCCTTTTCATCTTCATCTGATTCCAGTATAGAATTCACCTTTAACAATTCAGCTGTGAATCAGAATACAGATAAAGATTGGAGACTTCCTTTCTTAGATTTTGTATTGTATGATATTCTCCCAGATAATCCGAGTGAGGCAGCATCTATCAGACGACGATCACTCAGATTTTATTACAATCATACTACAAAAACCTTATATCGTCGAGCTTACGATGGTTTACTTCTTCGATGTGTTGTCGGTGATGAAGCCCAACAAATTATTCGCGAAGCACATGATGGAATTTACGGAGCACATCAGCCTGGACCAAAACTTCAAGACCGTATTCGACGTATGGGTTATTATTGGCCTACTATGGTATCAGATGCCATCGAATACGCAAGGAAGTGTAAAGCTTGTCAAATCCATGCGGATTTTATCCATCAACCTTCAGAATTTCTACATCCAACGACAGCATCATGGCCCTTCGAAGCTTGGGGAATGGACATTATCGGCCCAATTAATCCGCCGTCATCAAAAGGTCATCGATTTATTCTTGCAATAACCGATTATTTCTCCAAATGGGCCGAGCTATTCCTTTATCTGAGGTTAAAACGTCCAACGTCATCAACTTTATCAAGCATCATGTCATCTATAGATTTGGTGTTCCTCGACGCATTATTCATGATAATGGACCACAGTTCGTCAGCCAGAAATTTACTCGATTCTGTGACGATCATCGGATCAACAATGTAGCTTCTACCGCATATAATCCGGCAGCTAACGGATTAGCAGAAGCTTTCAACAAGACCATCATCAAACTCTTAAAGAAGTTTGTTTCTACTAACAAACGGAATTGGAGTGAGAAACTTGGTGAATGTCTGTGGGCTTACTGCACTACAGTTCGTAATGCTACAAAATGTACACCTTTCTCTCTGGTGTATGGATGTGAAGCTGTTCTTCCATTAAAGATTCAAATTCCTTCTTTAAGGATAGCAATCGCTAATGAACTTACCACTGAGAATAATGATCGTCTTCGACTTCAAGAATTAGAAGCTCTGGATGAAAAGCGATTATCTGTATCGAATTCTATCAAGCTAGAATCTCAAGAGCTTTTAACAAAAAAGTCGAGTTCGAGCATATCAAAAAGGAGAACTTGTTCTAACAGTCAGACGTCCTATGACTATGACTCATATGAGCAAAGGCAAGTTCGATGCAAAGTGGGAAGGTCCTTATGTTGTGAACAAAGTTTTCTCAAATGGAGCTTATCAACTCTCAGATCTGGACGGCCGAATTGTTATGATGCCTATTAATGGCAAATTCCTTAAAAAGTATTATGTATAAATGCTTGTAAATCATCAGACAAGTTCAAGTCTATAAATAAAATTTGAATTTTATTTCATCATGAATGATAATACATGATATTAAGGAATATCACTATCATCCTTCTCTACATTTGGACGTGGGCCACTGCCGTCCTTCTCGAAAACGCGGTCAGCAAAAGAGCCGAGAACCTCCTTGCTAGAACCCACGAGGAACTTGCAAACGGCTATCCTCATGGCTTCTTCTTTTTCAGTCCTTCCTGGTTCGAGCAGGAAGTCCAGAATGTCCCTTGGTGGTCGGGGTGTAGAAGAACCTTCGCCTACTTCTGTCTTCTTTGGCTGAATTGGATCTGCAGGGTGGTCTTCAGTGCCCTTCTGAACCTTCGAAGTGATTTCAGCCTTCTTGGATGCTTCTCCAGACGACATTTTTATGTTGAAGAGTAGAAGTGTTCGTTCCTGTCAGATTCCTGCTATATTTATAGGCAGAAATTCCTCAAATAACTAAGCGACACATTCATCCGACGGTTCACTTGTTCATTAATACCTGACGGTTCGTCCGTTCATTACATTCATCCGACAGTTCATCAGTTCATTTATTACCATCCGACGGTTCATCAGTTCATCAATTACCACCCGACAGTTCGCCCGTTCATTATCACCTGACGGTTCGTCCGTTCATAATCTTCTATCAATTTATTAAAAAGTGGGGATTCGTTATTTATCATGTTTTCATAACCTCTGGATAAATGCTGAATCTACCTACTCATCTATCATTTTCCATTTTCGACCTCTGCATAGAAATCAATCTATTTTCTTTTGAGTTCCTACATATTATCACGTCCATATTACCTCTGATAGTATCATATACTCTAAAACAGAAAATAAGATTTCATTATCTATCATGTCCATATTACATCCAGATAGATACAAATCATTGATCATAGAAGAACCATCATTTTCATTCCCATATCATCAAAAAGTCTATTACATTTTCTTAGACTTTTTCATAAGTTATAATGGAAATCTTTTACATTCTTGGATTTTCATTCTATACACCAACAAAAACCTAATAGAGATCTATTTCTTCTTTGGATCTTCTTTGACGGGTTCGTTGTTGGTGGCAGTTCCTGATTGTCTGAGTTCCGGTGACGACCAGGACAGCAGGAATCAAACTCTGGTCTTCTCTCTCAGAAAAGAGGAGAACCCCAGAGTATGGCAGCCCGAAGGCGTGTTGCTGCCAATACAACTGGTGGATTAGGAGCGGCCTCTCAGAGGAGATAGGAACGTATCCATCATTGGGATACAATTCCTAGTTCTGCCGTGAAAGGAACTCTACTACCCGATTTCTCGGGGTAGAGTTGACTCCACCGTCCAACTCTCCGTGTATAAAGGCTCTTCCTACCATTGGAGGAAGACCCTTCTATCCCACGAAGAGTTCTGAGTTGTCTGATTTGCGCGTCAAAAGCGTATGAGCTCCCTGATGTTGGTGTCAGAAGAATACTCTCCACAGCATCCAAATCGCCAATGCCAGTTCTGGAATTTTTTTTTAGCCAAACTCCTGCAGAAAGCAGCAAGAAAAAAGAAATTAATCAACAAAAATGTCATTATCATTAAGCGTGCACTGGTCAAACAAAGACAAGCGCACTGGCTAGTCAAAGACAGACGCATCCTGTTCAGTCAGAGACAAAAGCTCATCTTTAACAATAAAAAGTGGGACGCATACTATGTTGGACTCACCATCGAGATTAAAAGGTTTTGTGCTAAGGATTGGCAAACCAATGTCTGATGATGTAACGCACAAAAATACAACATCAGAAAGCATTGCTTTCTTGTTGAGAATGAAATCTTGCAAAAAGGTCATTCTCAGAGAAGAAGAAGAAGAATAAAGAGATGAGTATGCGTGAAACTCAGCTATCTATTTAAAGGGTCAAGGCGTGAGTCTATTTTTGGAAAGATCTGAGTAAAAAGCGCTCATAACCACGGAATGAGTGTCACGTGTGCTTTGGAAGACAGCACAACATTGGAAATATTCAAAGAGTGCCGCCTAATGCTCTTCATTAGCGCACGTTATTCGGAGTAAAGCTAGCTCTCAATACAAAACTGTACCACAGAAATATTTGAGTATTCAATGCAAAGATAAGTGGCACTAATGACCTTACATAGATAAAAGAGTAAAGAAGTGCAACATTTAAAAAAAAACAGAAGTATGAAAGGATACGCCCTATTTTGCGGAGTGACTGAGCTTGGCGCCCAATTCCTCTACACTACTGACCCCCATACGGTGTAACAGAGCATCGAATGCTTCCCGCTGCTCTACGAGGCTGCGCCCATTGGAGGAGGATGAGCCGTCCAAACCAAAATGGCTCAGGAGGTTCTTGGCTAATTGTGTAGGGTCATCTTTGAACTCGAAAACTAAAGGCTCCGATTCCTTACCCCTGAGAGTAGGGTCGCCATGGGCACAGAAACCCAACTTTCGTGCTTCTTCCTCAGCTTCTTCCTTCGGAGTCATGCTGACACAAAATGAAGATCAAAGCTGAATTTTTCCCCCGTTTATATAAAGAAGCTCGCCGGCGGTTCATATTCTACCATAAATTGGATACAATCAGTCTTGAAAAATGAAGAGTCATCATGACATTTAATAAGTTTATTTGCATGTTTTCAAAGTATTTCAAAATTTTGAAGTCTTTTCAAACTTTCAAAAACTTTGAAGGGGGTTTTGTAGACCTTAAAAATGAAAGTCACGCTGAGTTGATCAGGACAAAGTCCAGAAGTCACGCTGAGTTGATCAAGACAGAGTCTAAAAGTCACACTGAGTTGATCAGGACAATATTTAAAAGTTACGCTGGAAGACAGCTCATCATTTGTCAGAGTGTCATTATGACTGACAGCACGACAGTCGAAGAATGTCTCCTCGTATGCCACGTATGCACGAAACTCGAGAGATCACAGCCGACTATTGCGTGACTTTTGAAATCTTCTTCAATAAGACTCAGCCTTCACCAAGTTGGCGTACCAAAAGAGCTTAGTATCATTTAATGTGACTGACAAGGCAATCACTGTCAGAGATTTTGTGTCAGTCGAGGCACGTCGAATTAAGACAGCTGGCAGTCCTGCCTCAATCTTGCGTATATTTCGAGCCTTCTGGCTCAAGTCTGCGTGTATTTTGAACTTGTATGTTTCCTTTCTCAAGTCTGCGTGGATTTTAAAGCTGTTTGCCCCAAGTCTGCGTGGATTCTGAAGCTTCTTGCCCCAAGTCTGCGTGGATTTTGAAGCTTTCTGTCCGAGTATGCGTGGATTTCGTCTTCAACAAGTCTGCGTGGATTTCATCCTCAACTGAGTCTGCATGGATTTCGTCTTCAACAAGCCTGCGTGGATTTTATCAAATTGGAGTACGTGGCAGCCATGCTACCGATCTCTCACCTGCATGTCCTGTAGCTTGCATACGACTCATGCACGATTGCCATGTGTCCAACAGTTACAGGCCACGTCCAGTAACTGCTCATAACCTTGCGTATGTTAAATCCTGCGTAATTTTCAACTATGCACAGGCTGTGAAGACAGTTATCTTTTCAGTTATTTTTGACTCTATAAATAGAGTTATTTTCTTATTCATTTTACAGATACAGAGCTATCTAAATTGCTGTTAAAATTTTGATAGCTTTTCTTCTTCGCATCGTCCAAGGGATAAAGCGATCGTCTTCTAGATCGGATTCCTACAGTTGTAATTTTTCCAGATACACAATAAATAAAGTGAATTTATCTATGGAAAACAGATATCAAAAATAATTATTATATATAATATTTTGAAAGTTTATATTAAAATAGAAAAAAATATTTTTCTAAAATATGTACGCTCGCACATATTCGCACTCGACGAGCAAGAAAAAAATAAAATTTCGTGCGCGACGTACAATATGACTACGCGACGTACAATAAATTTTTTAAATCAGTACCAAATTTAATAAAAAATAGTAGAAATTTAGGGGTTTTACACCCGGATTCAAAATTAGGATTTTACAAGTTAAAAATTACGAATTCGGACGGCCAACTTTGGCGTCAAATTCAACTAACCAAATAAGCTCACAATGAAATAAAACTTAAGGGACATGAAGAGGGTTATACCAGCTGCGCATAGAAACTAGTGGTATGCCAAACGGAGCTACGACGGAGGAGATACGAGTCCACGAAGTTGGCTCCACAAAACTGTCCAAAATATACACAATTTAAAGGGTCAACTTGGTGGCCGATTTTGGTCTAGCAAACGATGAAATTAACGGTTGAAACTTGACAGAGGTGAAGGGGTATATATCGAGATTGTGACGGAGCGAAGTGTTCGTCGATCCAAATGTCAAATTTTTCAAAAAATGTGCACGAAGTCGCTGCCTCGAGACGTGCATTCTGAAATTTAAAATCGCGCGTTACGACGAAATTTTGAAGGAAAAGTCTAAATCGACTTGCTGCTTGCACGATGAGCCAGCCACTAGCCGGAGGCGGCACGTGGGTGGTCGTCGGTGGCCAGGGGGTAGTCGTCGGACTCGTGGTAGTCGCGGGCGGTGTGCACAGACTACCAAAAATTAACGGATTAGCGACGACCGTATCTGTTGCTAATCCGTCGGCAAATATATTTAGCGATGGACTGCTGGCAGATTTTGGCTGAAAAAATCTGTCAGGAAATATTTCGTCGCTAAAAATATCCGTCACTAAGTTGTCGCCATTTGACGACTTAGCGACGGATTGCCGTCAGCAAGATTCGTATATTTAGTGACGGTTAGTCGACGGACTTTCGTCAATTCAAGTATCAGGAAGTTATGGATACTACTTTTTAGCGACGGACAAGTCCGTCGGTAATATGTCGGTAAACACGTATCAGAGAGTTTCTGACGCAAAAATTGTCGCAAATCCTTCGCTAATAGTCGCTAATACTCGCCGGATTAACGACGGAATATCCGTCGCTTAGGTTCTGAAAATCTTTCGTGTTTTCAAGAACCTAAGCGACGAATATTCCGTCGCTAATCCCTCACCGGTTGTCGCAACGTTGTCGCCAATTAGTCGTGACATTGGCGACGGATTATCCGTCGGAAAATACTTACCGACTACTAGCGACGGAATTGCGACGGATAATCCGTCGCTTAGCTTCTGGAAATCTTTCATATTTTCAGAACATTGTCGACGGATAATCTGTCGCTTGGTAGTCGCCATCCGTTGCTAACTAAAAATTTTCCAGTTAGCGACGGATATTCCGTCGCTTAACCGTCACTTTCCGTCGCTTGGTAGTCGCTAGTCCGTCGCTAACTGAATTTTTTTTGAATATTCTTTTACATAAAACAGAGCATTCCCTGTTCATACAACATCTGAAACATTAAAATATCATAATATGCATCACACATTCTATAAACCAACAAACCAATATACATCACACATCAATATACGAATATCCATCACAAATACATCACACAAACCAACATACATCACACACCAATATACAAATATCCATCACAAACTAATATCCAAACATTCACCATTATCCAAAACATTCATCAAAAACTAATATCCACGTGACAATATCCGAAATTCACAAATATCCAACATTTTAAAACATTCAAATACAATACATCAATGAGAAGGAGGAGGTGGATCGTCCGCTGGTGGTACTCCCTGCTGCGCCCGACGAAAATACTCCGCCACCATGTATGCCGACAGGGTATCAAAGACCTGGTTTGGAAGTTGGCATAGCAGCTCTGACGACATCATGTCAAGGAGTGTCATCACAGCAACAGGCGATACTAGAGGGGCAGCAGGGTCAAAAGAAAGACGCCCGACGTAAGAAGGATCGGGAATATCCGAATCACCGGGAGCAGCAGTAGACGGACAGGGAGCAGAAGAACCATGAGCAGACGGACCGGGAGCAGTAGAAGGACGCGGATAGTACATGGTCATATGCTCCCGTAAGGTGTCCTCGGTCAGATTCGCAAGCTGTGTCCTCACATCATCGCATGCCAGGGTCGCGGGTGGAGGAGGCGGGGGCGATGGAAATCTCGGAATCGACGCCTACAACGACGTCAGGGAGCCGCATCCGTAGAAGCGTCCTTTCCTAAAGCCGTCGACGGTATCTACGAACATTTCTTCGTAGCGAGCGTCCATAGAAGAGGACGCCTGGGCAGGCATTGTTTCGCCGACATCCTCGGCGGTAGGGGCTGAACCCGTCTAGGGGCCTCACGATACGCAGCCTATCCAATGAATGTGTTTATACTATAAGATTTCCTAAGTTATAATTTAAATCCTATGTTTCCCTAAGTTATAGTCTGAATCCAAAGTTTACCTAATTAAGTTAACAATACTTATAATTCTAACATAAATCTCATAAACGTAAGTAATTACATCAGTCTCCTGGGCCCTCTCGTCAACGAAGCTCCCGTCCGATCGCCTCTTGTGCGTATACTGGAATACATCATGCATGGTGACCAATTCTGCCTCTTTTCCCTCCTTTACCGCTTGTTGGGTCTGTATACGAAGTATTCATAGAATTTAATTAAATTCATATATTAATAGTACCGATCGAATTAGATAGTGGAATGAATTTGCGGTATCTTATCAGATCTGCACGCATCGCTGGCAGCATCCCACGGAAAAAACCTACAAAGAAGCAACGACTGGATTATTAACTTGAATAAATAAAATAAATTTAATAAATTTACTTACGATTCACCCGCGGGCCATAGTTCTCGTCGGAACTCGCCCATCGGCCTCTCTAGTGGCGTCGAAGAATCCGCGGCTTTACGCATATACTCACCAATAATCGGATATAACTGAGTCCGGGGTACTCCGGGGCCAACCGTGCAGTAACTGGTGGATCCGCTAGCGGAACGGATCCGTCAGCGGATGGAGTCGCAGGCCTCGACGAAGGTGACGATAGCTCCAAGGTAGATCGACGGCGGGATGAGTCTGTGCCTGAGGTACTCTTCGGGTCGGGATCGCTAGATAGGGTCACATCTCGGGAATGCTGAAGGCGACCACGACCACTACCACCAGCACCAGCACCACGACCACGCCCACGACCAGGACCACCAGCACCAACACCAGCACCAGCACCAGCACCACCAGCACCACGACTAGCACCACCACCACGACGAGTACTAGCCACCATGACCTGTAAATAGAACATATAAATATAATTAGCAATATAGAAGTATAAATGAATATAAAACTAAACTAAAATATATATACCACCAGCAGGGCGACGAGTGCCACCGGGACAAAAAGGACTAGGAGTGCCATCTGCAAAAAGAAAATCATACAATAAGAATGCAGAAGAATGCAGAAGTTTAAACTGAATTTACTAAGTTAGTTGTAAGTGCTTTTTTGAGGTCAAACTGAATTCACTAAGTTAATTAGTAGGAAGTGTTTTTATGAGGTAAAAGTAAATCCACAAAAGTTAATTGGAAGTGTTTTTAATATATATCGATATTTAATCTAATCATCGTCATCGTCTTCATTCTCGTCCTCGCCTCGTCTTTATCCTCATCCTCATCCTCATCGTCGACTTCATCTGTATCCTCATCCTCATCAAGTTCTTCTTCTTCTTCTTCTTCTTCAGCCTCAATACTTGGGACAAGACGTCTCTTTCTCCCCTAGTTGATAGCTAAGTCTTGTGTATCAACCTCTTTCTCCTCTCTATTTTCCTCAACAATATCTTCAACATCCCTGGTATCCGACTATTGTCCCAAATATTAGGGCTTTTCGATCTGGTCCTCTTGGTATGCTGGGTCTCCAACGTTGAATGTATTTCTAGATTTAATCTTGCATAATGCCCACCAGTCAAATCGATCTCTACAATGTCTTAGGTAGCTTGTATAGTAGACTTGAACAGCCTGACTTGTCATCGCAAATGTGTTGGACCATCTATACCTCCTACGATGATTTATATCGACGAATCCAAATTGTTTATCGATTCTCCAACCGATATTTGGTGTCGTATCGGACCACTCACATTTGAGCATCACAATATGCATATCATATGGGGCAGTATATTATAAATCTATAATATGCCGAAGCACTCCATAATAGTCAAAGCCCAGCTCATCGTTATAGATGGTGCCTCTTATGCAAATACCAGAATCCTTGGTACTTAAGCCGTCATTGAGAAATTCGGCATTTATAGCATTCTGAGTTGTCTTAAACTTGAAGCCATTAACGACATAGCCTGGCCAAGTTTTTGCATGCTTCTTCGGTCCCAATGCCAAATAACGAATGCTCTCATTTGTGAGTGTTGTTTCAGGCAATAAAACCTATAAACAAATATTGATAGTTTAAATGTTTTAGCTGCATATATTTTAATTGTAGCTGTATAACATATTATCTCAGTTACTTACGTATTTGCAAAACCAGGACAGAAAGGTACAATCAACCTCTCTTTGAAGTCCCTCTTCGGTAATATTGGATGTCCTCATTTTGACTTCATCTCTAAATACACTGTTAGAGAGAATAAAAATAAGTGTAGTCACAGACTTCATCAAGTTCTATCTTCCTTGCTCAATGTGTATTGCGCTATCGACTTAGTTAATTGTCCACCAGCTCCCCTTTGTATCAAGTTTAGATAAGGATGCTTGCATATATCGGCTATGTCTTATCTTGCTTTTGGATTGTCCTTCGTCTTTCCTTTAATATCCATGACGGTATTGAAGACATTATCGAACATATTCTTTTTGATATGCATGACATCAATATTATGCCTTATAAGATTATCTTTCCAATAAGGCAATTCCCAGAAGATACTCCGTTTGGTCCAGTTATGGCTTTGTCCGAACCCCTCGACACGATTGTTCGATGTATCTTCCATTACGGTGGATAAATCCTTTACATCTTCCCAAATATTGTATCCCGACAATCTGGCAGACGAATGAGAAAATTCTTGTTTTTCAGCTCTGAATGCGTCCTTGTTCTTTCTCTAAGGATGACTCGCGGGCAAAAATTGACGGTGACAGTCAAAGAAAGAAGTTTTTCCTCCATGCTTAAGGCAGAACGCCTTACTATTTTTTATGCATATCGGACAAGACATGGTACCGTGAGTACTCCATCTCGACAGCATACCGTATGCTGGAAAATCATTGATTGTCCACATCAGTAAAGCTCTTATCTGAAAGTTATATTTCCTGGAAATATCATAGGTCGCGATGCCGATCTCCCATAACTGTTTCAACTCATCCACCAATGGCTGTAAATATATATCGATGTCCTTCGTCAAATTTTTGGGACCGGGTATAATAGCTGTCAAGAACATATAAGGAGTCTTCATACACATCCATGGTGGCAGATTGTAAGAGGTAAGAATGACCGGCCAGCAGGAGTATTAAGATCCCGACTGCCCGAAAGGGGCAAAGCCATCAGAACATAGCACCAGACGTACATTTCTAGGCTCTGCAGTAAAATCTGTATGACATAAATCAAAATATTTACACGCCTCTCCATCCGAAGGATGTGACAATTCTTCATCGTCCTTTGTGCGTTCTTCGTTGTGCCACGTCATGTGTTCTGTTATATTCAAAGATATATACATCCTCTGCAAGCGCTTCGTGATTGACAAGTAATGCATATACTTGCAAGGACGTCGTTTTCTAGTTGACTTTCGTTTTCCCTGCACTGGCTTGTAACGATCTGCATTACAGAAGCTATAACTTTTTATGTCCTCGTTCTCCTTGTAGTACAACATGCATCCGTTGCGACAACAATCTATCTTCTCGTACCAGTCCCAGTTGTCCGACCATCATCTCTGACTTGTAGAAGTTTTTTGGAAGCTCTTTTGATTCCTTCGGTAACAACTCCTTGATTAGTTGTGTGATCCGATCACAACAAGCTTGTGGTAAGATAAAATCAGACTTTATGTTCAACAACCGTATTGTCACTGACAGTACGGAATGAGTCTCACAACCAGGATATAGAGGAGTATCTGTATCCTAAAACATATCATAGAACTCCTTTGCCTCAGGATTAGGATCCCTCGGATCAAGATTAGGCCCTGTCGGATCGTACACCATATCTCGTGCAAGGTTCTGCAGGTCTCCATAATCAACAGAGCATCCGTTATCTTCGATGACAAAATTCGTTGCAGCATTACCATCAAAAGCATAAGTAACAGCTTTCGCAGCCTGTCTTTTCGTATATAGTTCACCTTGCGATGACCACAGGCCGTAATCACGTACAAAACCCTTACAGGTCAAATGATATCTCACAGTCACCACTTCTTCGTAAAGTACATTGCGACAATTATCACATGGACACTTGATTTTGTTACCGTCCATGTACTGAGCTTTGCTCATGGCATACTTATGAAACACTTCCATGCCTGCCTAAAAATTATCACTCACATATATTCTTCTCTCGTGTTGTCGTTTGTACATCCATATACGATCAACGAAGTAACGATCCATCGCAGATTGGATGTAAAAAATCTGTATCGTAAAACAAACTAAACAGAATTAGTTCGATATCGATACCGATGCTCATAGAAATAGTCTGGTATCGATACCGATACTCATAGAAATAGTTCGATACCAATAACGATACTCATAGAAATAGTCCGATACCGATACCGATACCGATTCTTGAACTCATAGGATTAATTGCTCGATACCGATACCGGTTCTAGGGTTTTAGGGTTAGGGTTTTAGGGTTATGATTTTAGGGTTAGGGTTTAGATATCGATACTCATAGAAATAGTCCGATATAGATACTCATAGAAATAGTCCGATACCGATCCGATATCGATACTCATAGAAATAGTCCGATACCGATATCGCTACTCTGAACTAGTTCGATACCGATACCGATACTCGTAGAAATAGTCTGATACCGATACTGATACTCATAGAAATAGTCCGATATCGATACCGATACTCATAGAAATAGTCTGATACCGATACCGATTCTTAACCTCATAGGATTAATAGCCCGATACCGATACCAATTCTAGGGTTTTAGGGTTAGGGTTAGGGATAGGGATAGGGTTAGGGTTAGGGTTTTAGGGTTAGGGTTAGGGTTTAGATACCGATACTCATAGAAATAGTTCGATACCGATCCGATACCGATACTCATAGAAATAGTCCGATACCGATACCGATACCGTGAACTAGTTTGATACCGATACCGTGAACTAGTTTGATACCGATACCGATTTCGATACTCAACGAAATAGTCCGAGACCGATACCGAAGTAAACACATCAAGTTGTTAGATCGACAACAAATAACAATAAGTACTAATCAAACTACCAAGCACAAATCACATGACAAAGACCCATCAAACCCTAAATAATCAGAACAATAAAAATCAGATCTTTGCATACTTATATAAGATGGGATTTCATTCCCCCACCCCCCCCACCCCCCACCCCCGACCACTAAGACCCTCCAACCCCCTTCCCTCCCCACCCTGACCCCCAAGACCCTCCCACCCCCCGAGCCCCCACCCCCTCCTCCCCTCACGACCACCAAGACCCCCCGGCCCCCTCCGCTCCCCTATCCCCCCTGTCATACCCCGCTCCCGTAGGAACGATCATCCTCGCTAAGACGTGATGCCGTACGAGCCTAGATTGTGCTCGTGCAAGGCGGGTTCCATAACGATCGATTTTAGCAGCTGCAACGGGGTCGTCGCACAGAAGTCCTAAGCAGAGATATTGAATATGCCAGCAAAAATTTAGAACAAAACACAAGTCATTCAAAAGATGCATTTTATTGATATTGAAACAAGGATTACAATAAGGCGCAAGGCCGAGATTACAAGTCACTCAAGCTCACTCTTCACACATTACAAGTCACTCAACTCTCTCTTATCTCTCAATATAAGTCTTGAACCAGCGGATGTTTTGGAAGGCGATATCCATACATTAGGTCCCGTATAAGTCCAGACTCCACGCAACCGTACGCCTCAAATCGCCAAGGAACTCCATGCCTCGACGCATCCAAGCGAGCTCCGCGCCACGAGCTTCTACCTGTGTCTGCGCATAAAAATTGTGTTGGTGTCAGTATTCAACTGTACTGGTGGAATGAGCTCCTCGTCCACCCATACAAAACCAATACGTTAATTTACTTTGTGCAACATAGTCCCTTCTTTTCAATTGCCTTTCTAGTCTTACCTTAGGATCAGTTTTAGGACAGATACCTTGGCCTATTTTGTGTCTCTAGACCATCCCGTGCTTGCAACAACAACGTTAACTCTTACTTTGTCTCTAGACCCCTTCTCGTGTCAACGACGTTAACCTATCAAGTCGAGTTTGCCTTATGGCCCAAAATTAGAGACGCGACTACGCGATAGTACCCAATTTCCTTGTGACCATGCTATAAATCCATCGTGCCGTGCCTCGTAACTCTGTGTGACTTAACTATATCGTCGCCTCACGGCCCTTGCTGTAGTGCCCCGACCCGCAAGATGCCTTATGTTGGATGGTTGGTTCGATGAAGCCTTGTTGGACTTGGGATTATGTGAAGGATCGCTTGGAAGACTATGCGATCGTGGCGGGAATCGTCCTATGAATGTGAGTAGTGTTGAACCCTTCAAAGATCCTTTAGCTTCACGCTTAAAAATAAGGATGAGTATGCTATGTTTCTAGTTGAGTTTGTTCAATAACATCTTGCATGGAATTTGGAAAGATAATCAAAGATAATAATCACATGAACGTAAACTGTTGTGGCTAGATGAATTGTATGCTTGTACGCTGTTGCGATGAATTACATGACAGGTGAAGGCAAAGTCCCAAATACTTGGGCAGGTGAGTATATTGAGCTTTGGCTCAATGAATAGATGGCAAAACAGATGTTAAGACCCAAAGAACTGGGCAGTGAGTATGCTTGAATTGCATTCAAATGAATGAATGCTAAACAGATGCAAAGTCCCAGGAATTGGGCGGTAAGTACATTGAGTTGGTTGGAAAGAGGTATGATATCAAAGATGTGGCAAAGAGATTTCAAAACAACATTCTATTATCCTGTGCCGATGTAGAATGTTGATTTCACTAAGACCCTGGATGGACAGATGATAATATGAGCGTTGGCTCAAGGTAAGATGGCTAGATGGCAAGATGGCAATACGAATGAGAATGATGGTTTTGCTTAGTTTTCCTTATCATGCATTATATGTTTTCTTCTTAGATAAGTTGCATATAGTTGCATGGTCATGGACAACTTGTCGACAAGGTGGTTTCTCGAACGGTATTCCTGGGCCATGGAACCCGGTTCGTCCTAGGGAAAACCAATGCCGAAGTAGTGGCAGTGCTGAAGTAGTAGCACGGTATACAGGACTTGCAGTGGGGCTAGCTACCTGCACTGGCAAGGGCGCTGTATACCTGTAAGACGGTCCAGGATGGCATGTCGCCAGTGACCTTCATATAGATAGGTCAGGTGCTAATGATGTCTTATGCAGGCAGAGTAAGTTATTACTCAAATACAGGAAAGGATGTCGGCTGTTGGTAAGAATCACCTGAACGGTGATATTCATATTGAATCATGATATTGTTTCTAACAATGTCTTGTGCAGGCAGAGTAAGTATTATAAATATACAGGGATGGCTACACGACCGTGGGTAAGAATTACCAAAGGGTGATAACTGCATGCTTTTAATTATGTTGGCTATGAGATTTGCATGCTTTAGTTCTTGTCGGCTATAACATGAAATTGACCCTAAGGCAACAAGAAAGACCACTGTTAATAATGCTCTGTAATATGATTACTTAGTGCTGTCTTCTTAGGTGAGTTGGGCCAGCACCGCTCGCCAGTACATTGATGATGTACTGACCCACGTTGTGGGCAATATTACAGGTGTTGCTTGGGGGAAATCCTGTGAATCAGTGCTTGGCATCGATGAATCGGATGGGTGTGCAGAAGCTCTTCTTTCAAGACGATGTCTTCTGCTATACGGGACATAATGTATGGAACAGTGGAACTCAGATGTACCAGTGAGATTGTAGCCAAATTTGCAAGTCATTGTAAAGAAGTCGTTATATTCATTTGTAGCCTAAAGGGCAAGTGTATACATTCAGTCGGCTATTTAAGAGCCTTGTAAACAATTGTAAACTCTGTATCCTGCTGCAAGTCTTGTAATCTATTTTGATTATCAATAAAGAGATACATTTCTTCATAAATTGTGTGACTTCAATTTATCTGCTTGGTTCCGCTGCCTTGTCGATGTTTTCTGAGAATTACCAGGAACTGTAATGGTTTTGCCTTGTACAAGTGCAATCTAGACTTGTACGGCATCACGCCCAGTGGCTTGTTTTCGATCCTCCAGGATCGGGGCGTGACATAATGGTATCAGAGCACGGCTTTACGTCCTTGGATTCCTATTCGATTTGTTTCGAATCAACGTTGCTACTAAGATGATTCTAAGCTGCTTCCGCGATGATTCAAAGATTGCTTCCGCGATTATTCAAAAGTTGCTTCCGCGGTGAATCAAAGTTGCTTCCACGAATACTCAAAGTTGCTTCCGCGATGAAATCAAAGTTGCCTCTATGATGACTCATAGTGCTTCTGCGATTATTCTGTGTTGCTTCCAAACTATTCTATGTTGTTCCCTTGACTGAAAGTCCGTTGATCATTCTAACCTCTCACTGGGTGTTCCATACAATAAGTCTAAATATGTGGGCTGTGATATGTGTGCTTTGTTGAATTTCTAAAAGATACCAAAAAGAATAACAATGATGCGATACGTAAGTTTGTGATGTATGCTGGATGTCTTATGTGTGGGATTCTTTGAGTCGATTGTTATGCAGCAATCGACCGTGGGTGATGGCTTGGTATGTTGGAACAGAATGTGCATGGATTTCAGTGAATGGGAATCGACAGAATTTTGAGTCGGTATTTGTGGTCAGCATAACCACTACGGGATGGATCGTCCATGTTGGACGTTGGTTTGATGCGAAGGAATATTGTGTTGGAATGGCTTGAGTTCTGGGTAGTATATTGTATATACCCTTGTCGTGATAAGATGTCCCTTGACCCTTAATGTGTTTATGAGTTTGTGATTGCTTTACCTATAATATTGGGTGGTATCGAATCGTAGCTGAGCTTACGATTGATACATGTTGGCTAGGAATGTCCCTTGATGATTAAGTTGGATGACCCATTGTGAGATTTTGATGTGTTCGGGTGAACCATCGCTAGACCTTGTCGGTTAGCATTATGTTGGGTAATAAGAGAATTGAGAATATAATGAATGGCTTGGTTGGGAATGAAACAAATTTCAGATTCAGGCGAAGACTTGAATCAGTTGGGTAAGAAGGATGGTAGGCTTAGTAACGATAGTGTGGTGTTGCTATCGAATGATTTTGCGGGAATAACTATGGACCGAATTTTGAACGATGTTGGAATTGAGTGAAAGAAATTGCATGTTGGATATCGACAGAATTGTTGGCGATGTTAGACGCTTATCGGGATGTTGTAAATGATTTAGAAGATGCCGAGAGTCGCATCAATGATTGAAAAATTGAGAATGGGCTTGAGAAATAGATGATCTTAGCACGTGGTGCAGTTGTGCTTGAGAGAATTTGAAGTGTCCCGAATTAACAAGTTATGACCCTGGACTATTTTGAGGCATAGAGAATGGATACTTGTCCCTTGATGCCTGAAAGAATAGATGCTCCTTACGAGAGTCGAATGGCTGGAATACAAATAAGTATCGAGGTGCAGCGATATGTAATAGACCCTGTCGGTAGATGATGTTGTCACATGAATAGCAAGTTTGGTAGAATATAGAATTGTTGGATTATGACTTAGCCGATGAGTTATGTCATGTCCACTAAGATGACCGATATATGATGCGAGATGATTGGTGCCATAGAGATTGGATCGATACATGAATAGTAAATCTTCTTATGGAATCATAAGGAGATGATACAAAACTAATATTGATGGTTAACTGAATTGCTAAGAAATGTCCATGTTGGTGTTAGAAAATTTATAAATGATGCCTCGGAAGAAATATGATTATAGTTGCTTGATTTTTGTTGGTTAAAAGAGTACGGACCGTATCGATGATCTAAGAATGTGGGAAACGATTATGTTGCGAAGAGACCGTAGGAAGAGATCATAAGTGATAAAGTATTGAGATAACAATGTCGGATGATGATTCAGAATAGTTGACCCGATTGAATAGACATATGAGTACGATATGAGGATGCAAGTCGGATTGAACAAGTGATGCTATGTCTATGCAAGATGGAAATTGAAAGTTGAATATTCTATTGAGGAGTTTTATATGATAGCTTCGAGATTGACCCATGGATTGTTGGATAGAATTGTCGGATAGATTTTGTCAGTTGCGGGTAAGTCTAGAATGAGACTTCGTTGGGTATGACTCGAGTATGAGTACGGGTAGAAAGACTTGATCTTAGATTGTTGGCTAGTTGCCTAGATTGTCGGTTGGTTGCCTAGATTGTTGGCTGGTTGTCTAGATTGTCGGTTGGTTGCCTAGATTGTTGGCTGGTTGCCTAGAGTGTCGGTTTGTTGCCTAGATTGTTGGTTGCTTGCTTAAGTCTCAGATTGGTTGGCTATGTTCTTCAGTTGTCCGTGTTGGATATAAGTTCATAAGATTTGGGGTGGCGTCCCATGTCCCTAAGTTGGTCAGACCATAGAGTTGCCCTATGTTGAGAATTGGTTGCCTCTAAGATAAGAGATAAGTATGTCCCTGATAGCTACTCATCTCATATGGGTTAGCTGAATGTCTGGTTTAGCTTAGATTAGCTGACCGTAGAGACTTGATTGTATGCTAAGTTGACTATTGGAAAACTGTAGGATGTCCCTATTGGTGTTGCGTGAGTATAGTTGGAATGAATAAGATGTGTTGGAAGGTAGGCTTTGGAATGGAATAGATATTTGGAAAATTTTGATGTTATAATGTTGGATGGGATGACGGATCATGTTGGTTTCGGAAATTGAGTTGCCTTGGTTGAAATGTTGGGAATTGTTAGAACTGGTTGGATTGGTTGATTGATATTGAGCTGAGAAAAATTATTGGTAGTGCTTTGAGATAGTTGGAATAATTTTATTGACCGGATCAAGATTGAGGATAAGTGTAATGACGAAATTGGATAGTGCATGTAGCCGAAATCGGCGAATGTGAATATGAATGACCCTCAGAATTAATATTGCTGGAATATGATAGTTGCCTATGCGAGAGGATAAATATGTTGGCTTGATCAATACGAGAAAATGTTGGAGTACAGCAAGAAATGTTGCTGGAGTGAAATTGTGGTACAATTTGAAAGATGGTACGATTTGGAAGATGGATCAGGATCGAGAGAATTTGTGAGTTGCAAACAAAGTATATGGATGCGAACGATGATGAGTACAAGATTTGACCGATAAGAATCGGGGTATCGAAATAAAATGTTGCTATGGGATTTATCAACTTTGGTGGCATGGATGACAATGAACTTGAAAGGAATACTTGATACATCCAAGTTTGAATATTTTGAAATGTTGGATCGGTTGAGGAAAATTTATCGAATTGGAATTGGCGACATATATCGTCTTAGTAATTGGTTGGGATATTGAATAAACAAGTGGGATTATATGAGATATTCAAAGAGAATTAATGATGTTCGAAAAGGAAGGTACACCGTAGCTCGTTCGCTTTCTCTATCACTGAACTTGGCTGAAGTGCATGTATTTCGGGGACGCCTAAAATATGTGTATGATTCCAACTAAGTGGTATGCTGAATTCAAACAAAGCCACGGGAAGGATTATCATGTGCTAAGGATTTGCACGAGTGTCGGAGGAAAGATCAAAGATGTTAAACTATTTTGAATCAATTGAGATGCTGTAACGAGACGGTACATTACTTGAAATCAATCGAGAGATTGCGAAGAAATATTAAATGGTGCAAGTTGATCGTTGAGAAGTTTCATGAAAAGTCGGTTGAAGTTTTGGGGATGAGTTTTGTTTTAAGTTTCGAGGACGAAACTTTTTCTGGGTGGTATATATTGTAGTGCCCCGACCCGCAAGATGCCTTATGTTGGATGGTTGGTTCGATGAAGCCTTGTTGGACTTGGGATTATGTGAAGGATCGCTTGGAAGACTATGCGATCGTGGCGGGAATCGTCCTATGAATGTGAGTAGTGTTGAACCCTTCAAAGATCCTTTAGCTTCACGCTTAAAAATAAGGATGAGTATGCTATGTTTCTAGTTGAGTTTGTTCAATAACATCTTGCATGGAATTTGGAAAGATAATCAAAGATAATAATCACATGAACGTAAACTGTTGTGGCTAGATGAATTGTATGCTTGTACGCTGTTGCGATGAATTACATGACAGGTGAAGGCAAAGTCCCAAATACTTGGGCAGGTGAGTATATTGAGCTTTGGCTCAATGAATAGATGGCAAAACAGATGTTAAGACCCAAAGAACTGGGCAGTGAGTATGCTTGAATTGCATTCAAATGAATGAATGCTAAACAGATGCAAAGTCCCAGGAATTGGGCGGTAAGTACATTGAGTTGGTTGGAAAGAGGTATGATATCAAAGATGTGGCAAAGAGATTTCAAAACAACATTCTATTATCCTGTGCCGATGTAGAATGTTGATTTCACTAAGACCCTGGATGGACAGATGATAATATGAGCGTTGGCTCAAGGTAAGATGGCTAGATGGCAAGATGGCAATACGAATGAGAATGATGGTTTTGCTTAGTTTTCCTTATCATGCATTATATGTTTTCTTCTTAGATAAGTTGCATATAGTTGCATGGTCATGGACAACTTGTCGACAAGGTAGTTTCTCGAACGGTATTCCTGGGCCATGGAACCCGGTTCGTCCTAGGGGAAACCAATGCCGAAGTAGTGGCAGTGCTGAAGTAGTAGCACGGTATACAGGACTTGCAGTGGGGCTAGCTACCTGCACTGGCAAGGGCGCTGTATACCTGTAAGACGGTCCAGGATGGCATGTCGCCAGTGACCTTCATATAGATAGGTCAGGTGCTAATGATGTCTTATGCAGGCAGAGTAAGTTATTACTCAAATACAGGAAAGGATGTCGGCTGTTGGTAAGAATCACCTGAACGGTGATATTCATATTGAATCATGATATTGTTTCTAACAATGTCTTGTGCAGGCAGAGTAAGTATTATAAATATACAGGGATGGCTACACGACCGTGGGTAAGAATTACCAAAGGGTGATAACTGCATGCTTTTAATTATGTTGGCTATGAGATTTGCATGCTTTAGTTCTTGTCGGCTATAACATGAAATTGACCCTAAGGCAACAAGAAAGACCACTGTTAATAATGCTCTGTAATATGATTACTTAGTGCTGTCTTCTTAGGTGAGTTGGGCCAGCACCGCTCGCCAGTACATTGATGATGTACTGACCCACGTTGTGGGCAATATTACAGGTGTTGCTTGGGGGAAATCCTGTGAATCAGTGCTTGGCATCGATGAATCGGATGGGTGTGCAGAAGCTCTTCTTTCAAGACGATGTCTTCTGCTATACGGGACATAATGTATGGAACAGTGGAACTCAGATGTACCAGTGAGATTGTAGCCAAATTTGCAAGTCATTGTAAAGAAGTCGTTATATTCATTTGTAGCCTAAAGGGCAAGTGTATACATTCAGTCGGCTATTTAAGAGCCTTGTAAACAATTGTAAACTCTGTATCCTGCTGCAAGTCTTGTAATCTATTTTGATTATCAATAAAGAGATACATTTCTTCATAAATTGTGTGACTTCAATTTATCTGCTTGGTTCCGCTGCCTTGTCGATGTTTTCTGAGAATTACCAGGAACTGTAATGGTTTTGCCTTGTACAAGTGCAATCTAGACTTGTACGGCATCACGCCCAGTGGCTTGTTTTCGATCCTCCAGGATCGGGGCGTGACACTTGCTACTCAGTAAATGTAAGACAAGTGTAAATCTAATATAAATCTAGTACGAGACGAATCTAATACAAGATGAAAACAGTACAAGATGATTCTAGTCAGTGATCAAGAATCCAGGTGAGACCAGCTATATTCTAACAGTGTGTTTTAAAATACCGAGATCGACATGTAAATGGCTGTAGATATCAGGCACATCACCCACTGATCAGGCGAGGGATGGCTATGCTTCCAGTCGATTCTAGTTTGGAGATTCCAGATTTGGGATATGTCTACATGTCTTACTCAATATTTCTCTGCCCCGCAATACAAGTAAATCCAAAATTCGACACGAGAATTGAGATGAGTCTAGCCGAACATGATGATACCAGCAATGATTCTAAAATGATTCCAGTAATAGAGGCCAGACAAGATGGTATGTGTGTCGCATACATGAATCCAAAAATATCCATGCGTGTTGTAACAGAGAATCACATAGAACTAACTAGAACTGAAGTACAGTAATTGACAAGTAAATGATAGAACTATTAGAGAATGTACTCGCCTGATACCCTGTACAACTGATGGAAATAGACGTTTGAACCTGAGTCACAATGTCCTAAATAAAGAAATACAGGTTATGATGTATCCAAAATAAGGTAAATAAAATCTATAAAGCAATCTACATGATTCAAAGCCAATCTAGGTCAACTCTGGTCAAACTAGGTCAACTCTAGTCAAACTACAAGTCTAACCAACAAGTCATAAGGTAAACCACTCTAGGCCTATATACAATATTGGTACAATATACATGCATATTCATTACATTCATTATTGCATACATAGATACTTGCATATCATTCATTCATATCCCATATACATGCATACTTCAGTTTATATATTATATTCATTCACATATCATTAAGTTGCATACATATACTTATTTTCATTACATACATGTCATTCATGCATATTACATACTTACATGCATCTATACATTATATACATTGTATACAACATGTAAAAATAGAAGAGAAAAAAAAGAAAAAACTGAAATGGAAAGGGAAGGGAAAAATGTAAGGAAAAGAAAAAACAGTGGACATATACATGCTTGCATCATATATTCTACATTACCATACATGCTAGCATTATATATTGCATTACATTAGGTATACATTATGCATTCATATCTATCATTACATGTATACCTTGTATTCATATATAGCATTCATTATATACTTTCATGCATATATTGTATATCATTCTTTCATTCATGCATTTATGCATTGCTTATATACATTACATTGATTGCAATCCTACATGCTTATATTCAACCATATATATACATTAATGTAAAGAGGATACATATCATATATATATCATTTCGTTCATTTGACATATCATGCATTACATACTCTACATTCATTTAATATCCATACTACATAGGCTCATAGGTTACACAAAATGCTTATGTCGTATAGTCACTCTTCTACTTAAAACCAATACTATACCAATTGGACCTTCACTAAATTCTAGGATTAAAGTATGTCGTAGCCCTTCGTGTTAGCTTTCCGAAACTTCAAACTGAACGCATTTTCGTGTCCGGAAGCTCACGGAATCGCGAAAACACCGAAACGAGTTTGTCTTTCGGACAGCTGACACGCAAATAATTTTATAGAAAGTTCTAGAACGATTTTGGCTTATTAAAATATATATTTGGAAAGCTAA
This sequence comes from Iris pallida, assembly GCA_029216955.1. NCBI lineage: Eukaryota > Viridiplantae > Streptophyta > Magnoliopsida > Asparagales > Iridaceae > Iris > Iris pallida. Next base: position 2,227,433 of record JANAVB010044419.1, read on the forward strand.
CTTCGATACGGTTCTTTAAAAAAATGGAAGATTAATCGGAGTTCTAAGCTAAAAGTTATGACATTTCTAAGTTGCTTTGGTTAATAAAAACGTGGATGAATATTATGACGAATTTGAGTTGTTTTGGACAAAAGAAACACATGTAGGCCAAGATACTTGGATACCAACATAGGTATCCAAATGAAACTCATTCTAACCATCCTAACTAAGATCAATCCACTCTCTAACCATTCTAAAACTGAATTTAAATATCTATTTAAACTATTAGCATACATACATACACATGGGGTATCCTAATTTGGGATCTATCAAGTAGGACACAAGACACATATCTAAATTCTCAAGAGAGCTCCAGATGGTCTCAAATTTGAATCTAAATGGGGTAAATGCATGGAGGTGGATCCTATGGATTCAAAACTAACTAATATGCATAGGAAATCAATTTAGAGGGTTGGTTTTACCTATTGGGAGTGAAATCCCAATGATACTCCCAAGGACACGGCTCCGACACGAAGATCTTCCAAAAAGGACACTCCTCCTTACACTTTGTTCCAAATCTATGCTAGCACCCTCCCTTGGTAGTATGAGATGGTTGGATGGAAGTTTTGGTGGAGGGATGTAAGGATTTGGAGATCAAATCAAAGAGGGAAGCTCTCTAATTTGGGGAAGAACACTTTGTGAAGGAAAACAGGCAAGATGGAATGAAATAAAAGGAAGGGAGGCTAACCTACCTATAGTGGCTGCCATTAAACCCTATTTGGGCCTTGGGGGAAAGCCCAATAAGGCCTCAACTAGTCCTCTTGGTTAATTTTAAGTTAGGTTCAAGTTTGGGATCAAAAGGGTTAAATTTAAACCTCTAACTTAACCAATCTAACAAGTGGGATTAATCTAAACTTACTAACTTAATTAGTGGGGTTTGTGGGCCATGACTAACTAATCTTGGGGTTCATTCTAGAGTCTAAGCTACCCGGGTCACTAACACAAGTCGGAACGAAACGAAACTCAAATCCGACTAAATAAATCCCGTAAAATTAATATTAAAATATAAAATTCCCAAAATATTAAAATATAAAAAATGACCAAAATCACAATAAATCAATTTAAATATTATTAAAATAATCTAAAATTTATCAATTAATCAAAATCCTAAATAATTTAAAAGTCACAAAATGACCAAAATATTCTTAGCCTACAAAGTTGCAAATAGTCATTCAAATCACATGGTTAGGTCCCCATGGTCATGGTTAGTCGCTAGGCTCAACAGTTCTAGGGTTCACTAGCTAACACATCAAAATTATAATTCACCAATTAAAAATCCCTATAAATTATAAATCCTATTATTAAATAATAAACTTTTACAAAAGTTCAAAATTATCCTTATTTTAGAAAAATGGGTATTACAAGTCTATCCTCCTTAGAAAATTTCTTCCTCAAAATTAAGATGGTCGTACTTCTTCTAGAGTCTCATCCCCAACAATTATGGTCTTAGAAGCTCATCTAAATTATGCAATTTGAAAGAATAACATACATGGTCATGGCAAACAATATCAGTCTGAGGTCTCATCTAGCTATACTAGCCATACTACAGCACAAGGCAATCACAAGGTATCAAAACATACAAACAAGGGGTGTAACAAAATATCACAAAAGACATGCTAAAGTTTAGGTCGAAAACTCACCTCAAATTAGGTCTGGTGACTAAAACTCTCTCCTAGAAGCAGGGCCTAATTTCCTAAGGCATTTCTCATGAATCATGCTCTTCTTAAAACTCTTATTCTTTCTTTCTGATCTTACTCTCCCTTATCCACTTAATCAACCCAACAATTTAAATTTCTACACCTTGTCCTAACTTGGATCCAAAATCTCTAGATCAAAGTCTATGAAATCCTCGAACTTGTTCAAATCACTGTCCTCGAATTTATTCGAAGCTAATACTACTATGTCATGCAAGAACTTATTCTTTATTATAAAATTGACCTTCGTATTTTCTTCACGTACACCTTCAAATATTATTCTTCTTAATTTTAAAATCTCCACAAAATCTTTAAATTTTCCCATAACCCAAAATCCTTGTGTTCACTCTTTCTTCTTACCAACATCTTATTCAATTTTGGTATCATCATCGCTTCATAGTTACATTCTCTTCTCCATTTCTAAATTTCTAAATTTAGCATCACAATTTTAAGTGAAATATCTCGAGAATTGATAACCTAAAATTATTCAAGTCCACAAAACAAACCAACCTCGAATATCCTTGTTGTTTCTAAAGTACACCTACGAAATATCACTGTTCTAACCATCAATATATCCTACTATCCTTCTGGTGAGCCGGAGGGGTTACTACCTCCTAAGCAGACTAACATCCTATATGAAACTGATAGTCAAAATTAATAGAGATTTAACTTTAAAGGGTTACTAGTCTAATGTCAACTAGACTACCATACCTAAGAATAAGTCCTAATACAAGCTATCAAACCATTATACTATCAAAGAGTTATAACTAATGAAGTTCTACAAAGAATTAGACTAGTTATCTGAAGTTATCCCTACTCCTAAGTTAAGTGATGATGAAACAAAACATTTTTTTTGAAAAAGACTGAAACAAAAGGTAGAGATGATATGTTTAAAAATCCTCCCTAGATACATTTTGATAATCATATGGTTTGTCCAATCATGAGACTCCTTCTAGGTCAAACCTCCAATAATCAAGGTCTAGAAAATTCTATCTAAAAGCTCACAAACATGGTCCTAATGGTCATGATTTCATAGTCTCGAACAGGGTCACTATACTATCTATCACAGCACAATACATCCTGACAGGTACTAATGGAATCACACAACAGGATGGAAAAGAAGGACAAGAAGGATAGACCTGCTAACTCGTCGCTCATAGCATCGGTCTTCACAACCGTCAGTGCAAAAGCCCTGCCCCTCTGGGGTATATCCCTTTGCTGGTGCGGGGCATGGTGCTACGCTACAGGTGGCCTAACTTCCTCTATCTAATCCATGACACTCAAGTGACATCCACACTAATATTCCACTCCATCATACTAGGGCACCATCTATATGGTATTTATTCTGCAATCTGATAATCATACCCGTTTATTCAGAACCATGTTACCAGAATCCTCGTTACGCCAGTAAGTACAACAGCGATAATCCATAGAGTCCGCAACTAAGGTACATACCTCTAGAATCATGGTATTTAAAATTTTTGCATTATCGCTAGCTTGGCTGCGAAAACTTTAAATTCCTACACCCGAGAAATACATCCAAAATCAGACTCTACCTAATCGCTAAACCAGCTAATATAGTTGTAGAAGACTCTAGATTCCATGACTGAGGTAACCTAGCCCAAAATGTTATCTTGGTAGAAAATCAAGTCAATAATGAATACCAAGAATCAAATTCTACGATAAACAAGGAAGTAGACAAAAACTGTCGGAATCGAATTTTGAGATAGTTTATAATGAGATTCTCAAGGGTCATCCCAGGAATCTTCTCAAGTAGTCCTAAATGTGATTAGGTACTCTCTCTACTAAAGCCTATTTCTTAGTTCCTATCGCAGGCGCGTAGCAGTACAACTAATCGTTGAACTAACACGACATCGTACTAATGCGACTCTCGACCTGCATGGGCCACCACTAAAAACGTGTCACGACCCACACCCTGTGTAAGGGTACAGTACGTAACAGCACCCAGCCTATGCCGCAGAATCGGCGGTAGAACGTTGTACAAGGTTACTATCTAAACAACAACTCATACAAATATATAATATACTTGTCAAAACTCAACTCCGAACGGAGGACAAGTATAAGATATGATAATACTCAATCACAGTCTAAGCACGATATGATAACACAGAATCACAAAAGCTATACTAACTCCAAAACAACAACAACTCTAATAAACTACTAAAATAATAATATCTCAAACAATCTCAAAACAAAGTCAAGATCTTAACTTATTACAATATAAGTTCAATATGAAAGTCAAAAGCAAGTCTACTAAACTAATCTCCCGATCACTCCTGAGTGTCAAGGTCCAAGGTAGCTATACCGTCTCCGGATCCCAAGCAAGTAGGCCAAGTGTGCTCAGGACAAATATCTGTAATATTTTCAACAGGTCCAGTCAGGACAGGAACAAGCACAACTCATCTAGAAAACCCAAGTAAATGACAGAGAACTATAAAGCAGTTATAGACAGTTTTATTAATGAACATGGTAGTTTATATTCAGGTGATGGTATAGAGAAATAGTTAAGATACAAGGAAAATAAGGTAACTAAAACAAGAGAAGAATCATGGCAATGAAAACTGTAAAATAAGATTCTAGCTGAACTAGAGTAACAAGATAAGTCCAGACAGTAAATGTAAGGCAAGTGTAAATCCAATGTAAATCAAGTACGAGATGAATCTAATACAAGATAAAACCAGTACAAGATGATTCTAGCCAGTGATCAAGAATCTAGGTGAGACCAACTATATTCTAACAGTGTATTTTAAAATACTGAGATCGATATGTAAACGGCTGTAGGTATCAGGCACATCACCCACTAATCAGGCGAGGGATGGCTACGCTTCCAGTTTGGAGATTCCAGATTTGGGGTATGTCTACATGTCTTACTCAATATTTTCCCGTCCTGCAAAATAAGTCAATCCAGAATTCGATACGAGAATTGAGATGAGTCCAGCCAAACATGATGATACCAGCAATGATTCCAGAATGATTCTAGTAACAGAGGCCAGACAAGATGGTATGTGTGTCGCATACATGAATCCAAAAATATCCATACGCATTGTAATAGAGAATCACATAGAACTAACTAGAACTGAAGTACAGTAATTGACAAGTAAATAAGAGAACTATCAGAGAATGTACTCGTCTGATACCATGTGCAACTGATGGAAATAGACGTGTGAACCTGAGTCACAATGTCCTAAATAAAGCAATACAGGTTATGATATATCCAAAATAAGGTAAATGAAATCTATAATGTAATCTACATGATTCTAAGCCAATCTAGGTCAACTCTGGTCAAACTATGTCAACTCTAGTCAAATTACAAGTCTAACCAACAAGTCATATAAGGTAAACCACTCTAGGCCTATATACAATATAGGTACAACACATACATGCATATTTATTACATTCATTATTGCATACATAGATACTTGCATATCATTCATTCATATCCCATATACATACATACTTCAGTTCATGCATTATATTCATTCACATATCATTAAGTTGCATACATATACTTATTTTCATTACATACATGTCATTCATGCATATGACATAATTACATGCATCTATACATTATATACATTGTATACAACATATAAAAATAGAAAAGAAAAAAAAAATACTGAAATGGAAAGGGAAGAGAAAAATGTAAGAAAAAGGAAAAAACAGTGGACATATACATGCTTGCATCATATATTCTACATTACCATATATGCTATCATTATATATTGCATTACATTAGGTATACATTATGCATTCATGTCTATCATTACATGTATACCTTGCATTCATATCTAGCATTCATTATATACTTTCATGCATATATTGTATATCATTCTTTCATTCATGTATTTATGCATTGCTTACATACATTACATTGATTGCATTCCTACATGCTTGCATTCAACCATATATATACATTAATGTAAAGAGGATACATATCATATATATATTATTTCGTTCATTTGACATATCATGCATTACATACTCTACATTCATTTAATATCCATACTACATAGGCTCATAGGTTACACAAAATGCCTATGTCGTATAATCATTCTTCTACTTAAAACCAATACTATATCAAGTAGGCCTTCACTAAATTCTAGGATTAAAGTATGTCGTAGCCCTTCGTGTTAGCTTTCCGAAACTTCAAACTGAACGCATTTTCGTGTCCGGAAGCTCCCGGAATCACGAAAACGTCGAAACGCGTTTGTCTTATGGACAGCTGACACTCAAATAATTTTATAAAAAGTTTTAGAATAATTTTGGCTTATTAAAATATATATTTGGAAAGCTAACTTTAATACAGTTCTTTTAAAAAAAATGGAAGATTAATCAGATTTCTAAGCTAAAAGTTATGATATTTCTAAGTTGCTTTGGTTAATAAAAACGTGGGTGAATATTATGACGAATTTGAGTTGTTTTGGACAAAAGAAACACATGTAGGCCAAGATACTTGGATACCAACATAGGTATCCAAATGAAACTCATTCTAACCATCTTAACTAAGATCAATCCACTCTCTAACTATTCTAAAACTGAATTTAAATATCTATTTAAACTATTAGCATACATACATACATATGGGGTGTCCTAATTTGGGATCTATCAAGTAGGACACAAGACACATATCTAAAATATATAAGAGAGCTCCAAATGGCCTCAAATTTGAATCTAAATGGGGTACATGCATGGGGGTGGATCCTATGGATTCAAAACTAACTAATATGCATAGGAAATCAATTTAGAGGGTTGGTTTTACCTATTGGGAGTGAAATCCCAATGATACTCCCAAGGACACGGCTCCGACACGAAGATCTTCCAAAAAGGACACTCCTCCTTGCACTTTGCTCCAAATTTTTGCTAGTACCCTCTCTTGGTAGGATGAGAAGGTTGGACGAAAGTTTTGGTGGAGGGATGTAAGGATTTGGAGATCAAATCAAAGAGGGAAGCTCTCTATTTTGGGGAAGAACACTTTATGAAGGAAAAGAGGTAAGATGGAATGAAATAAGAGGAAGGGAGGCTAACCTACCTATAGTGGCAGCCATTAAACCCTATTTGGGCCTTGGAGGAAAGCCCAATAAGGCCTCAACTAGTCCTCTTGGTTAATTTTAAGTTAGCTTCAAGTTTGGGATCAAAAGGGTTAAATTTAAACATCTAACTTAACCAATCTAACAAGTAGGATTAGTCTAAACTTACTAACTTAATTAGTGGGGTTTGTGGGCCATGACTAACTAATCTTGGGGTTCCTTCTAGAGTCTAAGCTATCCGGGTCACTAACACAAGTCGGAACGAAACGAAACTCAAACCCGACTAAACAAATCCCGTAAAATCAATATTAAAATATAAAAATTCTTAAAATATTAAAAATGACCAAAATTACAATAAATCAATTTAAATATTATTAAAATAATCTAAAATTCATCAATTAATCAAAATCCTAAATAATTTAAAAGTCACAAAATGACCAAAATACCCTTAGCCTAAAAAGTTGCAAATAGTTATTCTAATCACATGGTTAAGTCCCCATGGTCATGGTTAGTCTCTAGGCTCAACAGTTCTAGGGTTCACTAGCTAACACATCAAAATTATAATTCACCAATTTTAAATAGTATTAAATTAATTAAAAATCTCCATAAATCATAAATTCTATTATTAAATAATAAACTTTTACAAAAGTTTAAAATTACCCTCATTTTAGAAAAGTGGGTGTTATACCATGCAAGGATCGACTCAAACTAACGTCTCACACAGTCAGTCTACTTTAGTGTTACCATCTCTTTCAGGGCCAAGTTTCAATACTTTTCACATCTAAGACCTCGCCTCGACGACCCATGGTCGTGAGCATTCTTCTTTCTTGCCTTATCTTTTCATTCAACTCAAGAGCGACTATTTGAAAGCCTCCTTTTTCCAAACTCAATAAATCAACCGTGGCCCGTACCTTATAAACACTAAGTCTGTGACATCCTGCCATATGCCAATTGGTGTTCTCGGTGATACAACCGTCCAAGACATACCTATACAACGGGCCTTACGATCGTAAAACTAAGTAATTTTGACAACCGTATAAAATGTGAGACAATGCTTAGAAAAGACTTCGATAGCCTAACATAATTCAGTCTAACTTAATCTTGTACCAACTTGACGAGCAAGGACTGCGTCAAGCCTTGGACGATGGAACCGTGCATGCTTTATGAAGCATTTATACGGGTGACGCCTATGACTTAGGCTAATTTACAACTTTGTGGCGAAGACCAACTTTCCTTCTCCCAAGCCACGGGATGAAGGATTGAGTATCATTTTCAAAGCACGCCGTGCACTAACTCTAAGCCAACCGTTGGACCTTTCCATATTCTAACTCAATTCGACCCGTCGAGATTATTTCTTTAACTATGTGGATTGGTCTCTTTTATTATCAAGCCTACTTGTGCAAGTTGAAAACATGCAATTTATTAGGCTAAGATGAGGCAAGTTCACCGAAACTATCCCACCTGTGCGAGGAGTCGCCTCGATCGAACGATATCTCCAAGCAAGCCGTAGCAAGCCTAAGTTCGAACGCCGTTGGCATTTCTATTCCTCCGATTGATTGAGCGGGACGGGGTACTATATCATACACCATTCAGAAAAAGTTTCGTCCTCGAAACTAACTTTGTACTTACTTATAGGCTTATCACTTTGATTCAACATCTCATAACTCTCGTACACACTACTCCTATGCATTTCTCAAATTCGAGTCACGCTCGTGCTACCCACAATCTTTTCTTCAAAACTCACGATCTTAAAATCTTTGACACTTTCCCGTTCCTCTAGTTTCACATGATTCAACTTATCACTTAGTTGGATCATGCACATATTTTAGGCGTCCCCAAAATACATGTATTTTAGCCAAGCCTCGTGATAAAGAATCTGCCATCACCACTCGATTCGGATCGTACACATATTCGGACGTCCCTGATATACGTTCATATCAACCGAGCCTCATGAGTGGTGCCTCCAAAATTCCTATCGCTCCGTACCGGGACGTCTGTCTAACCGCTAGGCTATGTCTTTAGGCTAAAGTCATCCGTCAGTATTAGAATCATAGTTCACAAACAACAATATCAATACTGACCCCATCCTAAGGTCAAACTAAGTTGAAAGTACGAGTTTTTCGATCCAAGCTTGTATCACTTCGATTTCTAAACATCGAGCATCGATTCTCTACACACATCCCAACATTCGTCGCACGGGGTCTGAGTCATTCAACAAATCCCATCCTATGATAACTCACGTTTCAGACAATTTCTCGACATATCAATATCACTCGTTCATCAAGCCATTTCGTATAGTTTATCTTTTAGAACACGTTCGACATAATTCGCCTATAATTAATCCTTCTAAGTCAAGCATGCTACGACACAATTTGTTGCTAAGCCATAATTCATATTTCATATTTCCTAAGTCGTTCATTATAATTCACATATTCGATCGTAAGGTCGTCTAGCTTAACAATATGTTGTGCTCCGATCTCACGCGAGTCAGATTATCTATGGTGGGCATGAATCACCATACACGCTCCCGCAGGATAATTATCCTCATCGGAATATAACTCTTATTTTGTGTCTAGACTAATTCATTCTCGATACGTAGATTGGTTCTACTCAATCCTCAAGTTTACTCAATCATTAATCGCAAGTCCAAACATCCTCAAATTTTCTTTCGCATCAAACCAACAAATCGTGACAATCAAAGTTGTCGCGTCCTAATTTTCTGAGTTCGATCATTCCTGCGACATGAATCACCATGTCAGTGCTTACGCAGAATAATTGCCCCAAATCTGACGCGATGCATGTGCGAGGCTAGAGTTACGCTCGCGCAAAACAAGAATGTCGACGCTGTGGTTATCCGCGTAACCATCAAGACACTTTTGTTTTTATCCAACATTCATTTAGATCAAAATCCTAAGTATAGCATCCATCAGAACGACAACACTTCCAGGATCGTCATTCCTCGAATTAGAGTACCCCCGAGTTATCACATATCGATCTTTGATACGCTTCAATACCATCGATGATATGCGTAACCTGACGATCTTCCTTTTTGCAACGAATTTCGAGTCGTACGAATGATGCTATCGTCCGACTGGGTAATCTCCTCGACATTCAAATTCAAGTTCGATCATTATCCCTCGAATCATTCACAACATCAATTTTCTCAAACCCAAATTCACGTATTGTACATCCGTCTATCTTAAGTCATCGAGCAATATTTTTCCTCAAATCACATCATTTCTTGCTAACTCAAATCATCTAGCAACATCCATCCTGATTCCTTAAAGTTATTCTTAAATATTTGAATAATTTCCATGCACGCTATCATCCGATCGTGCTAACTTTTTATATACGATTCTTATCAATTTCCTCGATCAAGTCATCCATTCGTACACCCTAACTTTTTTTCGCTTCAGTTTTACCTACTCAATCATTTTGCATTTCCTACTCACGTAATTTTCAATCCCGTGCACGTTCCGTACGCATCAATTTCTAGGTTGTTCGAATCAACTCGTTAAACCTCAAGACTATAACTTATTCAACGATACTTAATCTACGACTTTGTATACACGCGACGCTTGCTGATAGACTCATTGACACCCCGCATCCTCAATCGATCGATCGACATCCCTGAGGCCATTACATACACCACACAGGGATGAAGTCATTCAACAAATTCTCAACTTATCATTCGATTCACAATCTATTTTCTCAGATTTCCGTCCGAAGGATTCCTTAAATTTCAAGCATGCTCATCTATATCGTACCGACGTTATCGTCGCTCGATAGTACCCCTATCGATACTCGTCCCACTTACTCAATCGATTCTAACTCACTGTCATCCGAGACGGATCGAATCTCACACTCGACTCTTCTAAGGTCGACGCAACTTTGGTGTATATGTCCAGCCCGACTTAGCCAACCATGCTTACGTGAACCATCTTTTTGTTTCTTGTCAAAAACTAGTTTTTTACGTTTTGCAAATTATTTAGACTTATTGTTTGGACATCCCGGGGACATTTGAGAGAGAGCGCACAAACGATATCAACTTACAGAAGCGACAGAGTTAAAGAATTTAATAGATAGTCCAAGGACGTAAAGTCGTGCTCTGATACCATTATGTCACACCCCGCTCCCATAGGAACGATCGTCCTCGCTAAGGCGTGATGCCGCACGATCCTAGATTGCGCTTGTGCAAGGTGGGTTCCATAACGGCCGATTTCAGTGGCTGCAACAGGGTCGTCGTACAGAAGTCCCAAGCAAAGACATTGAATATGCCAGCGAAAATTTAGAACAAAATACAAGTCATTCAAAGATGAATTTTATTGATATTGAAACAAGGATTATAATAGGGCGCAAGGCCGAGATTACAAGTCACACAAGCTCACTCTTCACACATTACAAGTCACTCAGCTCTCTCTCATCTCTCAATACAAGTCTTGAACCAGCGGATGCTTAGGAAGGCGACGTCCATACATTATGTCCCGTATAAGTCCAGACTCCATGCGGCCGTATGCCTCGAATCGCAAAAGAACTCTGTGCCTCGACGCATCCAAGCGGGCTCCGCGCCACGAGCTTCTACCTGTGCCTGCATATGAAAACTGTGTAGATGTCAGTACTCAACTGTACTGGTGGAATGAGCTCCTCGCCCACCCATACAAAACTAACATGTTAATTTACTTTGTGCAACATAGTCTGTAAACCCCCTAAATTTTTTACTATAATTTTTATTTTGGTGTTAATTTTATTTTTTTTCGTATTTATATGTCGCGTGCGAGTACGTATTTTTTTGTCGTAGTTGCTCGACGAATATGAATATATACGAGGTACATATTTTATAAAAATATTTTTTTATGGAATTCAAAGTTTATATGGTAAAATATTTTATTACTATTCAATTTACAAACTGTATTGATTTAATATAAAAAGAGCTATTTACTTTTATTATGCAAATAAAATTTATAATTTGAAAAATGATGTTCTACATAAATAAATCTTTTACATGACTTTAAATTTATGAAAATAAATGTATTTTCGAAATTCATTTAATATTAATATCTTATTATTTGAAAAAGTATTTTAAAATATTGTTTTGGTTTAAATTTAATTAAATAAGGTAAATTATATTGGAAAAGCTTTTATTTTAAATGCAGTTTAAATTCAATGTTGAATTTATCTATGATTTGGATTGGAACGATTTAAAGTTTAAATCGAATTTAAATTATATGATATTATCTATAGAGGATTTAAATCCCCCAACTCCTTATCCTAATGGAAATTCTCACCTCCTATAAAAGGAGAGTTACTCCTCCAAAAATTCTCTGCCACAACCACAATTTCCATCCATACAGTGCATCGTGTCCGTGTCTGTGTCTTCCCTCTCCACTATGAGTTTCCAATACAAATACATTATTATCCAGGGCCGACAAATCCGACCCTCCACTTCCGTCGTGTCGAACACTCTCGACACAACGCAACTCATCCCCGACACAAATTCTTTATATCCCAACCCTAAAACCTACTACTGCCACGACCACTGCCTCTTGCTGTCATCGCCTCGGCTCTGACCCCCTCTACCACGACCGCCTATAGAACCGTCCCCAACACCAAGGCCTCCAATTCTGCCGACACCACCTCCTCTGCCAAGCCTGCCACCACAACCACCTCCATCGACTCCATCTCCTCCGACCAAACCGCCACCTTCCACTCCTCCTCCCGGACACCACCCATCGCACAACCATCCACAGCAGCCACCGCCGTGGCACACCCGCACCCACGTCGCCATCACCAAAACTAGCCACCTCCACCACCAATTTGCCACCATCCCGGCTGCACCCAGTCAACCCGATTCCCCCATCGCCGTCGACCCGGCCTACCAACAACCACCCACAGCATCCCCAATCTCCTCCTCTTCCGACCGAAACCCTTAAAACTACCAAATAAAATTAAACACGCAAACCCTCACCTGATCCCAGCCTCGTCTTGGCCGCCCGCCGCCACGAGATCCCAGCCGTCCTCCGCGCACGAACGCCGAGGCGTCCAATCTCTGACCATCGCCGCCTTCTTCCTGGCCGAACGTGACCTCCCACCGACGGTATTCAGCTCCGGGCGGTGAGGCCAAGCCTCTGCGAGCGTGCTGGTCACAGCCAAGCCCACCGTCGCGTGATCCGTTCCCTACCGGAGTGCCGACTGCTCCGTCAACCCCCGCAACCGCCGGTGCTGGAACATACCTCGACGCCGGATACCGGTGCCGCACCCTTCGCGAATGCTGCTGTCTGCGGTTAAGTCCGCCGCCATGCCGGACTCCGGCCCTTCAGAACCGGAGTGCACCGCGCCACCGCGAGTAGCCCCAGATCCGACCTCGGCGAGCTCGCGGTCACCGGGCTCGAGCCCTCTCCGGTAACCCACTCGAACTCTCTTTCGTACTCTCCCGCTCTCATCTCCCTCCCTCTACTTCTCCTTCTCTCCCGCTCCTCGCCTTCTATTTCCCACATTAATTCTCACTCTCCTCTTTTTTTTTTCTTTCCCTCTTATAACCATTAGGAACTAAAGCTGCAGATAACATCACAGCAAGTATTTTCTTTTTTCTTTTTTTTCTTTCTTTTTCTTTTCTTCTCTTTTATATATATATATATATATATATATATATATATATATTATTAGATTAAGTGTTTTTGAAACCAAATAGTAGAGATATGTGTTAAGAACACAATTTTATTATTTTTCTTATTATTTTTACTTTTGCTTTTGTTATATTTTATGATTATTGTATTTTTGTTAAGAGGTTGTGTATTATCAATATTTTTAACTATTGTTATTACCAAACAAAAATATATAGGATAAGTAATTTTCAAATTTATATTGGTTTATGAAAATTTGGCACGCCTATAGGCGTATTTATGGTTTAAAAGCCCTAAAATAATTTTTAGAAATTTCTAGTATTATTCCCAAAATATTTTGACTAATGAAATATTCTTATAAAAAAAAAAATCATATTTTCACAAACTTAGGATATTTTAGCATAATCAATTTTTTTTCATATTTTCAAGTATCCTCCTAAAAATTTATTATACTAATCAAATCTAGTTTTCCATATTATAAATGCTTTCTAAAATAGTATAAAGTATTTATCCGCAAAAATTTTCTTTTATTGTCAATGATTGATCATATCCCTAATTTCTCGCGGATTCGGACCCTTACACCTCGTCCATGGCTATCAGACAAACTGGACTTGTCAGATCATTGCACCACTCCAGGCAACACCACCAGGCAAGACACCTTGCCTTTATTGTTTAAATTTTTTGCTCAATATCATGCATGCTTTTTCTTTATGTTGTTCTTTTAAAACTATATATATATGCAAATTATTATACTTTATGCAATTAGCTTAGAGTTAAGGGACCACCATATGTTTAGTACATCTCATAAACTGTCACGATGTGCCACGGATTGTGTGTGAGTTATGAGTCGCATATAGATGCGGACTTGCGTGCTGACTGATCATTGGTGCGTACAGACCGTGCGTTAGGATATAACTGCTAATAGATTTGTGTAGAAAACTTGGCAGTTATTAAGGATTAAACAGTGTCGTGGAGTCGACACATGTATAGTATCATTGGGGGGAGGGGACAGCTATTGGCGTAGGGGTTATATTTATTTTTACACACATTTTGGGCCGAAGGTGACTCTTATGAGCACTACCTTCTGCCCGGGCCGATAGTGTCTCGTATGAGCGCTACTTGATGACCACTCTTTATTACTTGCTTGCGTGAATCCGTTACAGCCCCTGCGTAGAATGTTGTCCTCACAGTGCATATCACATAAAATGGTTAGGAACCTTTACTTATGCATACTTTTCTGTTGAGCTTTATTATTCAGTTTATTGGCATGATATTATGTATCTTGTTACGTCCCTCTAAGGACCTGGTGATCCTTCTAGGTGTGTGTTTTGTGATTTCTTGCAGGTGCTCTAGCTAAGGCCATTCCTTCCTTCGTGATGATTGCTTTTGGACTCGTCGCTTGCTCTTGCTTGCTCAATTCTTTTCTTGTATATTTTTCCATATTTAATTTAGTTGGTAGTAGATTTGTCTCCGTCCAACTATTGTGTACATGACAAACTCAAACTTGCTTTTATATCATTATTTATCTTCGTGGATGAGATTTAGTGTCTTGGCTTTCTACATTTTACAGCTTATGTATACATACGAGCCGTATATTTACTTGTCTACAGCTGGCATGATACGTATCTAGTCCCAAGTATTTTGGGACTGGGGCGTTACATATTTTTGTGGTGGCCCATGCAGGCCAAGTTTGTCGTTTCGGTTACATGACTGTACCGAGCGGGCCTGCAATATAGGATTAGAATTTAGGAATCTCATCCACATACTTGATCACCTTCCTTGACCTTCCTTGATTTCCATATTTCGACTCCCGTGGCTTCCTTTGATTTTTGTATCTTGCTTGAACTCCTTCTACCAACACCCTATCATTTCGTGCTTAAACATGGTTAGAAAGATGACTACACTACTATATACTTATTGGTCAACCCTATGGCTAGAAGGATTATATTAACAAATAATATCCATCGAGGTTATATTTGAGTATAAAGGCATTTATTTTTCCTAGAGATATGATATTAAGGATTAGTTAATTTCAAGTCGGGTAGTAGCATATTACCGCCTTCAAAGGATAGTTAGAATTTTATTATTACAGGGTGGTATACACAAGAGGATAGCTAGATTGAGAAAACAAAATTTTGATTTATGATTTTTTTTTGAAATGGTGAAATAGTTATGATTTATTAGGGATATGAAATCGATTGAGAAATAACTTAAATTTTTGTATTGTGACGCATGATTTACGGTTAACTTTAAAAGTTTGGATTGTAATATTATTAAAGATTATCTCGAGATTATTTAAGAAGTTTTAATTATGATTTTTAGATAACTAGAGAAGACGAAAGTTTAGTTTGAGAGAGCTTGAGATTTAAAATTGAGTCGTACAATTTATAAGTGTATTTAATTTTGAGTTGAAGAAATGATGGTAAAATTTTATTTAAATATTTGGAGGATATGAAAGCAACTTTGAAGGAAAATTATAATTTTAAATTGTGTCATATGATTTATGATTTAAAAAGTTAATTAGATTTCAAGTTTAAAGTCTTGATTATGGATATTTAAATTTTGGTAAAAAAATTAATTTGAGTTACATGATTTGCGATTGATGAAACGGGCTAAGAGTTTATCTCGAGGTACATTTGAGAATTGGAAATTTTTAAAAGTGATGGCTTATTATGAAAATTTAGTTGTGCCGCATTAGATATGATGAAGGATTTTTGGAATTTATTTAAAGGAAATTAAACTTTAAGTTTTTTTTTTGAAATCACACACACACACAATTGGGGGGCTCGAACCTTGCCGGCCCTTCCGGATGTCCGCTCTAATACCACTAGGCTAGAGAGCTCGGACAAATTAAACTTTAAGTTATAATTAAATACTTGATGGAGTATCTTGAGATTTTATTTCGAAACTGTTGAGGAACTTGAAATTTGAAATTTGGTCATATATTGATAGAGGACCAAGAAGCAAGCAAGTCACCCTAATGGGATATAAGTATTCTTCGTTAATTGCCATGATAGTTGTATATACTCGAGTGTAGTTAAGTCATCTGCCAAAATTTGTGAAGATATCTCAATCTTGACTCACTCAACATTTTCTCAAATCTAGATTTTATCGTGACCTTCTAACCATTTGAAACTTGAGAAATGATTAGACTGTTCCTTGATCGTACTTCATCTAAGTAGCTATCATATCTCTAGAAACTGTATTCCTAACTTATTTTGCCTTGATCTACTGGAAACTGAGTTGTCTTTATTTCCTGCTTTAACTTGGTCATTTATTTTGTGCGTTAATCATTATCTCATGAACTCTCACTTTTTATTTTAAATTCTTTTGTGCCCTTACCGTGACTTGGATATTTGGAGCACAACACTAGACTTTTCCATCCAACAAATTTCATATGCAAGACCTAGACGAGCTCACCTTCATGTAGGTATACCACGTGCCACTCAAACACTTCTCCTTGTATTCTATTTTCATGATATGACCTTGGGTCATAAGAGACTAAACGGTAACCTTTACCATGATACCGATATATTTATCGACCATGGACCTCGACTCAATTCCTTCAAACCGATATGTGATTGTATTCTACTTAATTCCTTAAATGCTTAGCCTGTGCTTATTGTTAACCTGTGCCTTTTATTTTTGTGCATTATCTTAAATTGCTTAGGCCCATAAATTTTATTTATGTGCAATAATTAGTATTTATTATTCAAACCCTTACCACAACCATGGAACCTAACCATACTTTTACTCTTTTCCTTGTTTGACTTTCCTCTTTGACCATAAAACCCTTGTTTCTTATGATTCCCTTGAACGAAGATGAAAATTTTGATCTTGATACCCTTCAGTTATGCATAGTTAGATTAGAAAATTTTATAGAAGATATTAATGGTATAATTTGTTAAGATGGTTACGCGACTACGAGGTATAAAATTTGACATAAGATGAAAAGGGCGGAATGTGATTTTTGTTGAAGGGATGATATAAGCAAAGGTGATCTCTCAATCAAAAAAAGAAAAGAAAAAAGAAAAGAAAAGAAAGGCAAGTACCGATGAAACTGTTCATTAGATAATACGATATGGATTTGATTGATTTTCGAGGTTAAAGAGATATTGAAGAGTAAAACTTTCTAAATCTTTGATGTTAAGAAAAATAAGATATATATATATATATATATATATATATATATATATATATATATATATATATATATATATATATATATATATGATGAATGTGAATATAAAGTTCATGATTGAGATGGAAATTAATATATATATATATATATATATATATATATATATATATATATATATATATATATATATATGATGAATGTGAATATAAAGTTCATGATTGAGATGGAAATTAATTTTGTTTTCGACTAATTCAATTGAAGGTATACTGAATTTCAAATATATATATATATATATATATATATATATATATATATATATATATATATATATATATATATGATGAATGTGAATATAAAGTTCATGATTGAGATGGAAATTAATATAAAAAAAATATATATATATATATGATGAATGTGAATATAAAGTTCATGATTGAGATGGAAATTAATTTTGTTTTCGACTAATTCAATTGAAGGTATACTGAATTTCAAGTTCCGATGAAACTTAGTTGGAAATTTATATAGGTAGGCATGTAAGAGATTCCAAGTAGTGACTTGTTGATTTTTTCTACTAGAAAATATTGGATTTCAGTCATATGTTAAGGAGTTTGAAAACTTTGAGTAGAAATAGAGATGAGTATTGAAGGTCATTGATGATTTTATTAAACCACAAAACTATGAAGATATCAACGCAAATTTAAATTTTGAAGATAGAGAATTGATTACTCATTTTGAGATTATACATCGTTGTTATTGTTAATTAGACGTTTGAGGGTTGTCATGTATATGATCATCTTTTAAACTACATCTATTGTTTATTTGCCTAGTTATATGAATTACCTGTTTCGTTGAAGTCTGCTTCGAACTCCTCGTTCAACTATTTGATCATGATTCTATTCGAATAAACTCTTTCCAACCCCTTCACCCTACGTACCCTAATTATTTCTAAATTTCGAGGACAAAATTCCTTTAAGTTGGGTAGGATGTAAACCCCCTAAAAATTTTACTACAATTTTTATTTTGATGTTAATTTTGTTTTTTTCGTATTTATACGTTACGTGCGAGTTCGCATTTTTTTTGTCGTATTTGCTCGACGAATACGAATATGTGCGAGGTACATATTTTATAAAAATATTTTATTATAGAATTCAAAATTTATATGGTAAAATATTTTATTACTATTCAATTTACAAACTGTATTGATTTAATATAAAAAGGAGCTATTTACTTTTATTATGCAAATAAAATTTATAATTTCAAAAATGATGTTCTACATGAATAATCTTTTACATGACTTTAAATTTATGAAAATAAATGTATTTTCGAAATTTATTTAATATTAATATATTATTATTTGAAAAAGTATTTTAAAATATTATTTTGGTTTAAATTTAATTAATTATGGTAAATTATATTGGAAAAGCTTTTATTTTAAATGGAGTTTAAATTTAATGTTGAATTTATCTATGATTTGGATTAGAACGATTTAAAGTTTAAATCGAATTTAAATTATATGATATTATCTATAGAGGATTTAAATCCCCCAACTCCTTACCCTAATGGGAATTCCCACCTTCTATAAAAGGAGATGTACTCCTCCAAAAATTCTCTACCACAACCACAATTTCCATCCATACAGTGCATCGTGTCCGTGTCCGTGTATTCCCTCTCCACTATGAGTTTCCAATACAAATACATTATTATCTAGGGCCGACAAATCCAACCCTCCACTCCCGTCGTGTCGAACACTCTCGACACAATGCAACTCATCCCCGACACAAATTCTTTCTATCCTAACCCTAAAACCTAATACTGCCACGACCACCGCCTCTTGCTGTCATCGCCTCAGCTCCGACCCCCTCTACCCCGACCGCCTATAGAACCGTCCCTAACACCACGGCCTCCAATTCTGCCGACACCACCTCCTCTGCCAAGCCTGCCACCACAACCACCTCCATCGACTCTATCTTCTCCGACCAAACCACCAACTTCTACTCCTCCTCCCGGACACCACCCATCGCACAACCATCCACAGCAGCCACCGCCGTGGTACACCCGCACCCACGTCGCCATCACCAAAACCAGCCACCTCTACCATCAATTTGCCACCATCTCGGCCGCACCCAGTCAACCCGATTCCCCATCGCCGTCGACCCGGTCTACCAACAACCACCCACAGCATCCCCAATCTCCTCCTCTTCCGATTGAAACCCCTAAAACCACCAAATAAAATTAAATACGCAAACCCTTACCTGATCCCAGCCTCGTCTTGGCCGCTCGCCGCCATGAGATCCCAGCCGTACTTCGCACACGAACGCCGAGGCGTCCAACCTTCGACCATCGCCGCCTTCTTCCTGGCCGAACGTGACCTCCCACCGATGGTATTCAGCTCCAGGCGGCGAGGCCAAGCCTCTGTGAGTGTCCTGGTCACAGCCAAGCCCACCGCCGCGTGATCCGTTCTCCACCGGAGCGCCGACTGCTCCGTTAACCCCCGTAACCGCCGGTTCTGGAACATACCTCGACGCCGGATACCGGTGCCGCACCCTCCGCGAATGCCGCTGTCTGCGGTTAAGTCCGCCGCCGTGTCGGACTCCGGCCCTTCAGAACCGGAGTGCACCGCGCCACCGCGAGTAGCCCCAAATCTGGCCTCGACGAGCCTGCGGTCACCGGGCTCGAGCCCTCTCCGGTAACCCACTCGAACTATCTTCTGTACTCTCCCGCTCTCATCTCCCTGCCTCTACTTCTCCTTCTCTCCCGCTCCCCACTTTCTATTTCCCACATTAATTCTCAATGTCCTCTCTTTTTCGCTTTCCCTCTTATAACCATTAGGAACTAAAGCTGCAGATAACATCACAGCATATATATATATATATATATATATATATATATATATATATATATATATTCTTTCTTTTTCTTTTCTTCTCTTTATATATATATATATATATATATATATATATATATATATATTTTTATATATATATATATATATATATATATATATATATATATATATATATATATATATATAAAATATATATATATATATATATATATATTTTTAATATATATATATATATATATATATATATATATATATATATATATATATATATATATATATATATTGTTAGATTAAGTGTTTTTGAAACCAAACAGTAGAGATATGTGTTAAGAACACAATTTCATTATTTTTCTTATTATTATTTTTACTTTTGCTTTTGTTATTTTTTATGATTATTGTATTTTTGTTAAGAGGTTGTGTATTATCAATATTTTTAACTATTGTTATTACCAAAAAAAAATATATAGGATAAGTAATTTTCAAATTTATATTGGTTTATGAAAATTTGGCACGCCTATAGGCGTATTTATGGTTTAAAAGCCCTAAAATAATTTTTAGAAATTTCTAGTATTATTCCCAAAATATTTTGACTAATGAAATATTCTTATAAAAAAAAAAAAATCATATTTTCACAAACTTAGGATATTTTAGCATAATCGATTTTTTTTTTTCATATTTTCAAGTATCCTCCTAAAAATTTATTATACTAATCAAATCTAGTTTTCCATATTATAAATGCTTTCTAAAATGATATAAAGTATTTATCGCAAAAATTTTCTTTTATTGTCAATGACTGATCATATCCCTAATTTTTTGCGGATTCGGACCCTTACACCTCGTCCATGGCTATCGGACAAACTGGACTTGTCAGATCATTGCACCACTCCAGACAACACCACCAGGCAAGACACCTTGCCTTTACTGTTTAAATTTCTTGCTCAATATCATGCATGCTTTTTCTTTATGTTGTTCTTTCAAAACTATATATAGATGCAAATTATTATACTTTATGCAATTGGCTTAGAGTTAAGGGACCACCGTATGTTTAGTGTATCTTATAAACTATCACGATGTGCCACGGATTGTGTGTGAGTTGTGAGTCGCATATAGATGCGGACTTGCGTGCTGACTGATCATTGGTGCGTACAAACCGTGCATTAGGATATAACTGCTAATAGATTTGTGTAGAAGACTTGGCAGTTATTAGGGATTAAACAGTGTCGTGGAGTCGACACATGTATAGTATCATTGGGGGGAGGGGACAACTATTAGCGTAGGGGCTACATTTATTTTTACACACATTTTGGGCCGAGGGTGACTCTTATGAGCACTACCTTCTGCCCGAGCCGATAGTGTCTCGTATTAGCGCTACTTGACGGCCACTCTTTATTACTTGCTTGTGTGAATCCGTTACAGCCCCTGCGTAGAACGTTGTCCTCACAGTGCATATCACATAAAATGGTTAGGAACCTTTACTCATGCATACTTTTCTGTTGAGCTTTATTATTATGTTTATTGGCATGATATTATGTGTCTTGTTACGCCCCTCTGAGGGCCTGGTGATCCTTCCAGGTGTGTGTTTCATGATTTCTTGCAGGTGCTCTAGCTAAGGCCATTCCTTCCTTCGTGATGATTGCTTTTGGACTCGTCGCTTGCTCTCGCTTGCTCAATTCTTTTCTTGTATATTTTTCCATATTTAATTTAGTTGGTAGTGGATTTGTCTCCGCCCAACTATTGTGTACATGACAAACTCAAAGTTGCTTTTATATTATTATTTATCTTCGCGGATGAGATTTAGTGTCTTAGCTTTCTACATTTTATAGCTTATGTATACATACGAGCCGTATATTTATTCGTATGTATACAGCTGGCATGATACGTATCTAGTCCCAAGTATTTTAGACTGGAGCGTTACATAGTCCCTTCTTTTCAATTGTCTTTCTAGTCTTGCCTAGGATCAGTTTTAGGATAGACGCATTGGCCTATTTTGTGTCTCTAGACCATTCCGTGCTTGCAACAACAACGTCAACTCATAGTTTGCCTCTAGATCCCTTCTCGTATCAACGACGTTAACCTATCAATTCGTGTTTGCCTTACGACCCAAAATCAGAGACACGACTACGCGATAGTACCCAATTTCCTTGTGACCGTGCTACAAATCTATCGTGCCGTGCCTCGCAGCTCAGTATGACTTAACCATATCGTCGTCTCGCGGCCCTTGCTACTTTGATCACCAACTGACCCAATCAAGACTTGTGGGCTAAGTGTCATTCGACCGACTTTGCCTTACGGTGTTTCTTGACTTGAACTCAAGATGACTCAAATCCAACTTATGCAACTTATGTCCGACAACTTAAGACTTGACGCTACATCTCGTGCCGAAGCACGGTGCCTTTGTTGCAGCCAAATCTTAGGCCCAAACATTGTCTTCCTATCGTGCACGCCTTCGACTCGACTCATTAATATAGTGCACTCAATACTTGACTCAATCCAAAGTCATATACACGGATTGCTGCCCATGCCGACTCATCTATATGAACTAGTCACTAGCACCCAGCGCTATCCTGAACACCATAACTTGTTAGATGGACGCCCTTACGAGCGCGAGTAGCGAGCTTCGCTGCAAGTCCCCCGCCTAACCCGTGCGGTCATCCAGCACTACTAATCATGTCTCCATCGAAACGGTCCCGGCCGTTCGAGAAACATTAACTCACCTTGTACAAGTTGTCCAATAACCATGCAAGACTCGACTCAAACTGACATCTCACACAGTCATTCTACTTCTAGTGTTACCATCTCTTTCAGGGCCAAGTTTTAATACTTTTCACATCTGAGACCTCACCTCGACGACCCATGGTCGCGAGCATTCTTCTTTCTTGCCCTATCTTTTCATTCAACTCAAGAGCGACTATTTGAAAGCCTCCCTTTTCCAAACTCAATGAATCAACCGTGGCCCGTGCATTAGAAACACTAAGTCTGTGACATCCTGCCTTACGCCAATTGGTGTTCTGGGTGATACAACCGTCCAAGACATACCTATACAACGGGCCTTACGATCGTAAAACCAAGTAGTTTCGACAACCGCAGAAAACGATGGACAGTGCTTAGAAAAGACTTCGATAGCCTAACATAATTCAGCCTAAATTAATCGTGCACCAACTTGACGAGCAAGGATTGCATCAAGCCTTCGACGATGGAACCGTGCATGCTTTATGAAGCATTTATGCGGGTGACGCCTACGACTTAGGCTAATTTACAACTTTGTGGCAAAGACCAACTTTCCTTCTCCCAAGCCACGGGACGAAGGATTGAGTGTCATTTTCAAAGCACAACGTACACCAACTCTAAGCCAACCGTTGGACCTTTCCATATTTTAACTCAATTCGACCCGTCGAGATTATTCCCTTAACTATGTGGATTGGTCTCTTTTATTATTAAGCCTACTTGTGCAAGTTGAAAACATGCGATTTATTATGTGAAGGCTAAGATAAGGCGAGTTCACCAGAACTACCCCACCTGTGCGAGGAGTCGCCTCGACCGAGCGATGTCTCCGAGTAAGCCATTACAAGGCAAAGTCCGAACGCCATTGGCATTTCGATTCCTTCGATTGAATGAGCGGGACGGCGCACTACACCCCCCCGCGATCTCCCCACCCGCCGATCCCCTCCTTAAACCCTATCACGCCCCGACCCGAGAAATCGCTCGTCCTCGCTAGATTTTACCCGAATCATCGTCCTCGTTGGGGCGTGATGCCGCACGAGCCCGGAGTTGAGCTCGTGCAAGGCAAGATAACAGGTTCACATAAGTTTATCTCAAATTGATAACATAAGCAACGGAAGAAAACATAGTATACAATAAGAATCTCTTTTATTAATATTGAACTGAAGGTTACAAAGGCTTTGCATAGCCCAACTGGATATCCCAACTGGCTACAACGCTCATGATCTCTCTAGCTCACAAAGGATTACATTGTTCCATACAATATGCCTCTTTATAACCAACAAATAGTCTTCGGCCGAACATCTCCATGTTGTAAGTCCGAACGCCAATGCGGTAGCTTCTCTTGAGACGCTAAGGACTCCATGTCTCAATGCGTCCAAGCCAAGCCCTGTCTCGAGCAGAACATAACCTGAACCTGCAATCAAACTAGTGGGGGATTAGTGCTTTCGTCCTCGCTGTACTGATCAAGACCCACTCGCACCCAACCAACACTAAGTACATTTAGTGAAACATGCATCTTAATTTGGTAATCTTTCTATTTAGTCTTAGAATCAGTTTCATGGCAACATTCAAGCATAGCAACTTATTATAAATGTGTCCAATATCGTGTCCCTATAGCAGATACAGTTAGACATAATATGAACATAAGCATAGTGATTCCTGTATGTTTTCGTCTCGTCTTGCTTAGCCTGTAATCGTTAGAAATATGCATAACCAACCATATAATTCACGCAACCAACCAACCAACCTTAGTCATATGCATAAGGGTGGCAGGCCTTGCGCCTGCACCCAACTCTAATCTCAGCCCACCGGCCATATCTATATGAAGGTCATGGTATTTCGCACCGTAATGGACTTGGCATCCTCGTGTGTAAGCCTATGATCGCTCCAATACGGGTTGCTAGCACAGTATATGAAGGATCTCAAACTTACTGATATCATAGCTTATCACAACACTGGCCGGTCGTAATCCGTCCTAATGATGTGCACCATAAATACCATACATAATTCCCTCCTAGGCCGAACGGTCCTGGTGCCCCGGTCGTGACCGTTCGAGGGAAGCCGCACCCGTACACGGGCCATCCGAGTCCATTGACCATACAAAATGCGTAATAGTAAACAAGTCATATAATTCCAACCAATCTCGCGTTCCATAGACATATTCCGTTATCTCTATCTCAAGTTCTATCAGCATTATGCCCCAACACATCTGTATTGATGCACGACGCCTAACGGCTCAGACTTCTCATACTTATACTCAACGCGTTCCATTCATAAGTTATTCTCATAATAACAGTTCCGTAGTTACTTAGTCATTTCGTAGATTTCATGCACGAGGGCATGCTTAACGCCATAATCAGTATTCTAAGCCTAGTGTTCAATGTTCTCGGAGTCGTGCACGTGATGCACATCTCAATACTGTCTTTCAATGTTCTACTATCACTGCCCTACCGTGACCCGTACATTTGATGTACGTCGCTTCAATTGTTTAATGTTCTATTCTTAATATTCGACACACACTAAGACCTTTAATCGTTCGAGCCACGCTCGCTAGCTTGATAGCAACTTACGCATACAAGGATATATTTTATTAGACGTGAAGGAAAAGTAAGAGAGATTCAAGAACCCGCCTACCTTAAGCCGATATGTCTTGTCGTTTCGTCGAGCTGAAGCGGCTCGATTCCATAACTTGGTTGCACGGTTAACTCTCATGACTTAGCCATTCCGTTGAACTATTCGACTGATTTTGCCTACCGTACCCATGCCACAATCCGTTGCAAGGCGAAGATTTGGTTTTGCGGACATCATTTCGAATAAGGTAAAATATCGTTATAATATAGCGCAAAAGCAAAGCCTGCAAACCAGATCAACCGAAATTGATACTTTGTTTAAACCGGACTGATGCTTTGCATCAATTTGCATCGATACTTCATCGGTCAATGCAACTCTTCGAGTCAATGACTCATCGTAATGCACCGTACGGAGCGGGGCATTACAACCCCTCCGCGGCCATAATAAACCCCCTCGGCCCCCACCCACCCCCTCCTCCCCCACCCCCCCGATACAAATAATAAATACAAAGTATTATTTCACAAATAATAAATACAAAGTATCACAATACAATATTGTATATATTGTAATACTGCTAACATATGGCTTGCATTGATTATTACTAAAGAAAGAGAAAACCCTTTAGATAATACTAATAATAAAAATAAAAAATTTTGCATCAAAAGTATTATTTCACAGTATATAACAATAACAAGATAATAATAATAATAATAATATTAATAATAATAATACAATAACAATAACAATAACAATAATAATAATAATAATAATAATAATAATAATAATAATAATAATAATAATAATAATAATATCATGATAATATCAAAAGTATTTCTACCAAAAAAACCAAAGTATTTAAACAAACAAAAAGAAAAAATAATTAAAATAACAATCAAAACAAATAAAGGAGTTGCTGCTCCAAGGAGGAGAGAGAGTGAGAATGAGAAGAGAGGATCGGGAAGAGAGTCGGTGAAGAGAGAGAGAAAGGGCACGGAAGGAGCGAGGAGCTCGGCGATCAGACGGCGCCGGACGCTGCGGAGGCGCGGAGGAGAGAGGTAAGCAAGGCGGAGAGGGAAAGAGGAGGAGGGTGGCGGCGAGCGGCCGGGTAGTTGGATGCGGCGCACGCCGGTGGAGAAGGGGGTCGGGATGCCGGAGGGGACTTCGGCTGGGGCCAGGGCTGCCGCGCCCAGGCGTAGCTCGGAGGGGGGTGGCGGCTCGAAGAGGAGGGGTAGGAAATGGGCTTTGATGGCCACCGGAAGAGGGTCCATTCGGCCGGTACAGGGAGTGGCGCGGCCGAGATCCACGGCGGAAGGGAAGGGCTACGGCGGAGGTGCAGGCTCGGGCCGCCGCCGCGCTCGAAGGTCGAACGTTAGGCGGAGGCGCAGGGGGCAGCACTCGCAGAGGCGGAGACGGGTACGCCCGACTGCGGATGCGCGGTGCACACCAACCGAGGTCGGGGTGATGTGCTACGCAGGCAGATCTCGCCGACGGGGCGACACGCTGGAGGCGGAGTCGACGGGGTGCTGGTCGGCCGCTCAGGCGGAGACCGTAGCGGATGGCTCAGGTAGGGTTTTCCTTTACTGTTGATGGTGGCTGTGGTGTTTGTTCGATTTTTGGGGGTTTGCCGGGGGACGGGTTTCCGGTGGGGTTGGCGAGTCGGGCAAGGAGGAGAAGATGGCCGAAGGCTGTATCGGGACGGGCCGGGGTTGGTGTGTGGCTGCGGCTAGGTTGTCGGGTGTTCGGGATCGGCTATCGTGGCAGTGACCGCAGTAGTGGTGAAGATGACAAAATCGACGGTGGTTGGTCGAGGGTTCCGAAATTGGAGACAGTGGGGGTTCTATCGATGGATGGTCGGGACAGCGGTTCGCCGATAATTAGGGTTAGATGGGTTTTGGTGGTTCGTGTCGGGGAATGTCCTACACGGCCTAGAGGAACGTCCGAGATTGTCGGACGGAAGAGAAAATGTACTTGTACAAAGGATAATTAGTGGATGGGGGTAGGGGACACGGACACGATGTACAAACTATTGTGGATGGTGGAGAATTTTGTGGATGGTAGCAATTTATGGAGGATTACCTGCCTATTTATAGGATGTGGAAATTCCCAGTGGGATAAAGATTGGGAGGATTTAAATTCTCCCATAGATAATTCACTGCTTAAATTTAAATCAATCAATCTCAATCTAATCCAATTGAATTCAACCCACTTAGATATAGATAAATCACAGATTTAAATTAAACTATTTAAATAAAATAAAATCACCATTTAAATTATCACAATTAAATTTATAATATCTTTTTATAAATAATAATAATTAATTTCAAAAATTCACAATAAATATTTAAGCAATGAAATAATTCAAAAATACATTTTTAATAAGTTGAGATGAAATAGTTAAAAAAATTCAAAAATTCAAATTATCTATACGCGAATTAAATTTCACGTACTCGCATGCAAACAATATTTTATATAAAACTTATTTTTCTAGTATAGTTCATATTATTTAAAAGGAAAATATTATTTCTTAAACTATTACATATACTTGTATATATAAAGGCCTTTTTGAAATTTAAATATAAAAGCTTGACTTAAGCTTTTGCAGAAATATTTATATATAAAATATTCACTCTATGTTTTTTAAAAAATGAAACAAAAATTATTTATTCTTATATATTTGAATCCATAATAAAACATTTCATATATAGAAATACAAATATCTCGTATATGCGTATACGCACGTGGAGCCCAAATACCAACATAATAATAAATTTTTTTTTAAAATCTATAGTGAACTTTTAGGGGGTTTACATGATAGATGGAAGAGGAGGAGTGAAGAAATGGAGATGGTGATGGAGTTTTGGTGATGGTGAAAAGAAAATCTGTGAGAATAAGGAGGAGTGTGGTCTATGGGACAGTAGGTAGAGAGGAGTTGGTGAATGTATGGAAGAAAGGAGGAGGAGTGTTGTCGGCTGTTGGAGAGGGGTTGTGTGTGTGCTATTTGGAGAGGTGAAAACCCCCGTTCCGATTATTGTTATTTTATTCTCAGTATTTTTCGAAATAATAATTTTGTGTTTTACAGATATTTTTCTAATATATATATATATATATATATATATATATATATATATATATATATATATATTATAAAATAGTGTTTTATTATAAAGAGTAGATAATAATATAAAGAACTTGACTTCTAAAGTGAGTTTTGTAAATTAACATTCTTGGGGGGGCTTACTTGCAAAACCCCCAAAATTCAAAACCCGGCCAAGACATTTCCCTCTACTCGAATTTAGAACAGTTTGAGTAGATCATAACAAGCAATTTTGAAATCGGGTTATCCACATCTACTCTTCCCTACGAACCTATCCTTTCCCTTCGAATCCCCTGCTATCTATAAATATATAGAGGAGTCAGCCGACTCTTTCCTTCACCTTCAAACCCTAAAATCCCCGCGCTCCTGTGCTCGAGTAGGTGATCATCAGGTCCAGTCTCCTCACAGGTAAATCCTCCAATCCTATGAATGTAATTTCCTAGCTATAGTTATTCTTGGTCATAATCTCAATAGATTGATAGACGTTTGAGTTAATTCCTAGGAGAGCAATGTACCAACGAATAAAGGGTGTTGATTCGACTCAGTATTTGTTATAGAGCCCCTGTCGAACCCACAAACATATGAACAGATGAATGAGAGTTATTTGTGACCACAGGTACTCATATGGCAGACTTCAAATCAAGAGGGAGTTTGTATTGGAAGCCATGTTCCCTACGTACTGTACATTGCAGGGCAAGGATAGAAGGCTTATAGGTTGGGGTGTCCTTGTGTCTTTTGGGTAGGAGTATTAGATACATGACACTTGGCTGATATCTGGTTACACTTCTGCTAGTCCAAGAAACAACATATGAGTATGTAAGATTGGGTAATACAGGGAACATTCGTTCCAGCTACCATGTCTCTGACCATGATTTAGATTTTCTTGGACTGATTAGGAATACTGAATTCCTATAAAGCATATGCACTTGGGCTTGTTTCGGTATCAGTTCAAACACCTGTGTATTACCTACTGATGTCTATAGGCTTGTCCATGTAGATGCACGGGGACAACATGTCAGTAATGTCAAATAAGCATTGGAAGGGTTGTACTAGGAAGGAGTTGGCAAACCCAATTTCCCTGTATCTTATATTGTATCACTGATACATGCCATGTATCATAGCTTGGTATCCATTGCATATTGCATTTATGCAATATTAGCCACTGGCTAACTATATTTCACTACAAATTTACCACTGCTACACTTGGTTAGTCCTGCACCTGCTTTCTTTGGCACTGCACTTGCATTTGCTAGTTCATTTCACCTACGGCCTTCTATTAGCTATGCACATACCCTGTGTTGCAAATCTTGTACGATATGTTAGCAATTTGTTCCATACTCCAAGTGTAGACCAGCAACCCCATAAACCATAATCCCTTGTTCTGCACTTTCACCTGGTGTAGGCAAGACTATGGACAGACCAAGATATGCCTTGATCTTCAGGACAGACCACAGGCCTTCACTGACCTGGAGTACCAGGACATGTTTTGAATGCCTGCATATAGTTTTCAATGGGGTAGTAAGGATTTGTCATTTCCCTGCATTGTGTGCAGTCGAATGGCTCACTGCTAGCACCCAATCTTTCCATTAGGTTTATTTCTAGAATTCTCTAGATTATGTTAGATGAGGGTATGAGTAGAGGGAATGGATTATGTGTGATGTGTGGCTAAGATTCGTAAAGTTGGATGTATACTTAGTTTAGCCTCCCAGCCTTAGTTCAGCCCCTGGGTAGTCTTTTGGTCAGTTCTAAATGTTCAGTTGTGTAAAACCCCTAAATTTCTACTGTATTTTTTTAAAAATTTTTGGTACTGATTTAAAATTTTGTATTGTACGCCGCATAGTCGTATTGTACGTCATGCGCAAAATTTTATTTTTTCGAAAATGCTCGACGAGTGCGAATAAGTGCGAGCGTACATATATTTAGAAAAGCATTTTTTCTATTTTATATACTTTCAAAATATTATATATAATTATTATTCTTGCTATAAAAGCCTTTTTGTTTTTAGCAGTTATTAATAGTAAATAAAATTCTTTGTACATACACATATTTTATAAATATTTTATTAGTTTATTTTTAATAATATTTATTATTTTCGAAATTAATATTATAGGCATTTTTGGAAAATATATTTTTGAATTATTATGGCGATTTAAATCTTGATTTAATTCTATGGATTTATTTAAATAGTTAAAATAATATCTATATTTTGAAATTTGATTTACCTTATCTAATTTTAAGCTAAAGGTTGGAATTTAATTGGATTTAAATTGGATTTGGATTTGGATTGGATTTGGATTTGGATTTAAATTTATTAGTAGGTAATTATCTAATTGGGTTTAAACTACTCTTAATCCTTATCCAACTGGGAATTCTCACATCCTATAAATAGGCAGGTACTCCTCCACATTATTTTCTCTATATTATTCCTCCACAAACTCCACAACCAAACGTGCGTGCATCGTATCCATGTTTGTTCCCTCCCGTCTATCTTATTCCAATATTTTACATATACATTATTTCTCTTCCGTGTCGACAACTCCGACACAATACATCACAAATTCCTATCCCTAATCCTATTCTAAATCGTGTCCACCATCACCCCGACGAGAACCCGTCTTCCGACCAAGGCCCTGCCACTACCGTACTCCCTGTCCGAGACCTCACCCCCATCCACCGCGAGACTTAACCCCATCATCACCATCTCCACCCTGCTCACCGATAGCAAAAACCACAGCCACAGCCTTCACCACGCCCCCACCGCACACCTAAATTTCGACCACCTTGGCCGAGCGCCGCCACCAACACAGAATCACCATCACCACCACAGTACCAAAATCCAGCCATCACGCTTCCGTCCAAAAAGCCAACATCCAACACCACCACGCCAAAACCAAAAATACGGAAGAAAAACAATACCTAAACCCTTGGCGGCGGCGGCCCTGTATCTCCCGAGCACGCCTCCCGTCGAGCCGGGCGCATCTCCACCTGCTGTACTGCCGTCGAGGCCGTGCCCTCCAGCCGTGGCGGAGACCCTTACCGTCGCGTCCACTGGTCACGCGACGTGGAGACCCTGGCCCAAACCCCCACCTCCTTCCGCGCAGGCCGTCGAGCTCTCGCACGCATTCCCGGTGATCCGCCGTCGGATTTCCCCAACCGTCCGTGCGCCATCTGTTTTCTCCCGACCTGCCCCCGACTCCGGCAGCCGCCCGCGCCGGCTTGACCGCCCTACAGTGCGCATGCGCCTCTCCCACCTTCCTCCGGCGCCGCCCCGAGTGGCTCGCCGTCCTTCCTTTCGTTCCCGCAGCCCTCTGCGCGCCGCTCCCCTCGCCAAGCCGCCGTTCCTCCACCCCTTTCTCCTCCGCCGAGACGCTCTCCTCCGGTCCCGAGCGCCAACGCCGGCAATCGCCCGTCGCCTCGACCACTGTACGCGCCTAAACCCCCTCTCTGGCATGCCCTAGCCGCCCGCGACCGTAGCTCCCCGTCGCTCCGCCGCGCCGGACCTCCCGCTCCCGCGCCCGCGTCAGCCCCCGCGCCGCCTCCTCGGCATGCCACGCCCGACCGTCGCTTCCCGATCTGCTCAGCCCCGCTCGCCGTCCGCCTTTCTCCCTCTTGATCACCTCACCGCCTCCTCCCAACCCTCTTGCTCTACAGCCGCCCGCCGGACCGCCGGAGCTCCGCCGACCCAAAATTCACTCCGATCCCTCTCTCCATCTCAACCTCTCGTTCTCTCTTTGTCTAAAGAAAAGATTAAGTAAGGTTATTATTATTATTATTATTATTATTATTCTTTCTTTCTTTTCTTTTATCTGTTATTTATTATTATTATTATTATTATTGTTATTACTTTAGCTTTGTTGTTCTATTGTGTAGAGGGAATACTTTGAAATTATTATTATTATTATTATTATTATTATTATTATTATTATTATTATTATTGCTTCTACCACCAGTACCGTCCCTCCAATTGTATATAAATTTTATTTTTAGTAGAATTACTTTTGGTTACTTTAATTATAGTATATGCATTGTTATTATTAATATTATATTTTATTAATTAAATAGATAATTAATAGTTATCAAAATCCAATTTGATAAAAGTAGGAGTTTTAAGTCCAAAATAAAAAAATTCTAGTTTTCTGTCAAATCCATTCTTACAAACTTAAAGCAATTGTGGCAAAAAAATAAAATTTGTATTTTCAAGTATTTAAACTAGAAATATTTGTTGAACTAATGTAAATATAGTTTCTCTATCTAATCCATATCATTACAACTTAGAATTTTTGCCAAAACGATTTTCTTGACTTTAAATATTTTTCCTATGGATATTTTGACTCATGAAAAACTAGTTTTAAGTATTATAAATATCTTTCAAAATTGGTATATATGTTATTTTCTTCAACTTCTCAATTTTCCTACAGTCCATGACTAATTCCCTTTCTCATATTCCCCGCCAATCCCGTACCTCCCCTTATCGACCCTAGCTAACTTGATCATTCTGGACCCAATGGGACTATCCGTGCCATCATCAAAGGCTCCCATGCATAGTTGTAACACCGAAGTCGAACTTTGTGCCACATATATTGTACCACACCAGGCAGCTCACCAGGCGTCGCAACAGGCAAGTATACCTTGCTATTTTACTGTCACATTATTTATTTTCCGTATTATTTACTTTGTTTCATATTGTTAGTTTCCTTTGTTATAAATTGTGCGTCCAAGCCATACTTGGGTGCAAGCGACTCTATTAGTCGTTTACTTTACTATATGCATGTTAACTTAGTGTTAGCGGACTACCTTTTTGTTGGGGGATATTCTTATATCTCCTTTGGCTGTGACACTCACACTACACGGTTGGAGACATGTTGCTAGGGACACGACTTATTGACTAGCTATCTCTAAAGTCTTGTGACGGATAGATGATCGTAACTGCTATGACTAGGGTTTTAGAGACTCAAGCAGTTACAAAACTGGATGAGCCATGGACATGACTTGAACAGTATGGAAAATATTGGGGGAGGACAGTCACTAGTGCGTATGGGAATCCAAACAGGTAAACCACAGTCTCCGGATGGAACTGTGGCAATATATTTGCAGATATCCTCTGATGTTTTGGACGTTACAGACGGATACAGATGATTGGATGCCAGTTACGTACACATAGCCTAAAATCCCACCCATGCGCATGAAAATTGTCCTCTAAATTGCACATTAGGCGGTTAGAATCTCCTTTGCATATTTATGTCTAGTTTATATATCATTTTATTATTCTGACAGTTCATATTAGTTTGTTCTTCCTTTGCTACGTCCGTCTGAGGACCTGGTTTTTTCCCAGGTGTGTGTTCATATCTTCCGCAGGTATTCTAGTCAAGGCAGTGGTCTTCTCCATTCCTTCGAAGACGATTGCGCTCGGTTCGTCCTGCCATTTTATGGATCGATTCTTTTACATTTCTTTCATTGAGATAGTTGGTAGTGGACTTTGTCTCCGCCCAACGATTGTACCATAAATATTCAAGTTGATTTTTATATTATTATTCTTTTCATTGTGGATGAGATTTAGTTTGTCTTGGATTACTGCATTTTACAGCTTATGTATTCATACGAGACCTACGTACTTCGTATGAATACAGCTGGCATGTTTACGTACTTGGTCCTACGTATTTTAGGACTGGGCGTTACATGTTTTTGTGGTGGCCCATGCAGGTCTAGATAAATTGTTTGGTTACTTTACCGTACCAAGCAAGCCTGCGTATAGGATTAGAGTCTAGGATCTCATCCACAGACTTGACCGCCTTCTCCTCAAGTTGCATCTTGCTTGATCCCTTATATCGTGATTCGTGCCCTTCTTTCGTGCTTGATATAGATTAATAGGGTAACCCATACTAGGTGGACATGACCCATTGTTCCATCACCCTACTAGTTTAGCTCTTGTAAGTTGGGTAGAATGTCTCATGACCTAGCATAAGACTTCGCCCTTATGACTCACTGTAGTAGATACTAAGTGGATTGCCTAGACTATAAATTTTTAAAAGACCATACCTTATTGGTCGACCAAAGCCTTAGACAAGGAGACAATAGGTCGACTGTATAGGCACCAAACAAGACTTAGATTCTTAAGTAGTTCGAACAAGTTCTAGTCTATTTCAATAATAATCTCACGTACCTATATTTTTACCATCTTGACTAAATGTTGCTACTATAGCCTAGATTTGCAAGTTTAACCGTTATCAAACTTCTTCAAGACACATGCTATTGAGCGTGCGCTCACTAACATATTGTCTAGTCAGAACCGGTGCATGATGGTCTGATCAACCGAGTACACTTTGGTTCGCCTTTATTTATCATTCTACGTGGATGGGGATATAGCTAAACTTGCCCTCTAGAGTCCCATCCGCGACAGCCTTGGCAACTCTTTTCGAATTATTCAGTCGCCTTTGAACCACGTGTTCGTATTCAATAAACATCTCCTTCGAACTCTTATTCGTTTTTGTCTTTCACTTAATTTGGAAGGACAGAACCCTCGTACTTGATAGGTAGGAACCAAGTGTTCCCCTATGACCATTATCACTCAATGTTGCTATATCTCCATCCTAAACTACTCATCCTTTTTCTCGGCCCTATATTTACTATCATGACCTTCCAATCGTTTAATTTAGGCGTGCGCCTAATCGCTCTCATAATCGTGCCCTCAACCTATTTTCAAAACATAACTTTTAGGTCTTTCATTTATTCTCTTGATACCATATTACCCCCTTTGCATGTTATCATGACTAACTTTAACCCTTAACTTTTGATCGACGCTTTAAACTCGTGTCCCTCACTTATTATCCACGGCCATACCCGTATTATTTTTCCATGATCTAGATCATGATTCATTACGGCATAATTTTTGTTGAATATTGTAATTGATTGTTCCCCATCGATACCCTTGTACCTTCTCAACCCCCTACTTATTTTTAATTTCGAGGACAAAATTCTTGTAAGTTGGGTAGGATGTAAAACCCCTAAATTTCTACTGTATTTTTTTAAAAAAATTTGGTACTGATTTAAAATTTTGTATTATACGTCACATAGTCGTATTGTACGTCACACGCGAAATTTTATTTTTTCGAAAATGCTCGACGAGTGCGAATAAGTGCGAGCGTACATATATTTAGAAAAGTATTTTTTCTATTTTATATACTTTTAAAATATTATATATAATTATTATTCTTGCTATAAAAGCCTTTTTGTTTTTAGTAGTTATTAATAGTAAATAAAATCCTTTGTACATACATATATTTCATAAATATTTTATTAGTTTATTTTTAATAATATTTATTATTTTCAAAATTAATATTATAGGCATTTTTGGAAAATATATTTTTGAATTATTATGGCAATTTAAATCTTGATTTGATTCTATGGATTTATTTAAATAGTTAAAATAATATCTATATTTTAAAATTTGATTTACCTTATCTAATTTTAAGCTAAATGTTGGAATTAAATTGGATTTAGATTTGGATTGAATTTGGATTTGAATTTGGATTTAAATTTATTAGTAGGTAATTATCTAATTGGGTTTAAACTACTCTTAATCCTTATCCAACTGGAAATTCCCACATCCTATAAATAGGCAGGTACTCCTCCACATTATTTTCTCCATATTATTCCTCCACAAACTCCACAACCAAATGTGCGTGCATCGTGTCCATGTTTGTTCCCTCCCGTCTATCTTATTCCAATATTTTACATATACATTATTTCTCTTCCGTGTCGACAACTCCGACACAATACATCACAAATTCCTATCCCTAATCCTATTTTAAACCGTGTCCACCATCACCCCGACGAGAACCCATCTTTCGACCAAGGCCCTGCCACCACCGTACTCCCTGTCCGAGACCTCACCCCCATCCACCGCGAGACTTATCCCCACCCTGATCACCGATAGCAAAAACCACCGCCACAGCCTTCCCCACGCCCCCACCGCACACCCAAATTCCGACCACCTTGGCCGAGCGCCGCCACCAACACAGAATCACCATCACCACCACAGTACCAAAATCCAGCCATCACGCTTCCGCCCAAAAAGCCAACATCCAACACCACCACGCCAAAACCAAAAATACGGAAGAAAAATAATACCTAAACCCTTGGCGGCGGCGTCCTTGTGTCTCCCGAGCATGCCTCCCGTCGAGCCGGGCGCATCTCCACCTACTGTACCGCCGTCGAGACCGTGCCCTCCAGCCGTGGCGGAGACCTTTCCCGTCGCGTCCACTGGTCACGCGACGCGGAGACCCTGGCCCAAACCCCCACCTCCTTCCGCGCAGGCCGCCGAGCTCTCGCACGCCTCCCCGGCAATCCGTCGTCGGATTTCTCCAACCGCCCGTGCGCCATCTGTTTTCTTCCGACCTGTCCCCGACTCCGGCAGCCGCCCGCGCCGGCTTGACCGCCCTACAGTGCGCTTGCGCCTCCCCCATCCTTCCTCCGGCGTCGCCCCGAGTGGCTCGTCGTCCTTCCTTTCCTTCCTGCAGCCCTCTGCGCGCCGCTCCCCTTGCCAAGCCGCCGTTCCTCCGCCCCCTTCTCCTCCGTCGAGACGCTCGCCTCCGGTCCGGAGCGCCAACGCCGGCAATCGCCCGTCGCCCCGACCACTGTACGCTCCCAAACCCCCTCTCCGGCGTGCCCTAGCCGCCCGCGACCGTAGCTCCCCGTCGCTCCGCCGCGTCGGATCTCCCGCTCCTGCGCCGGCGTCAGCCCCCGTGCCGCCTCCTCGGTGTGCCACGCCCGACCGTCGCTTCCCGATCTGCTCAGCCCCGCTCGCTGTCCGCCTCTCTCCCTCTTGATCACCTCACCGCCTCCTCCTAACCCTCTTGCTCCACAGTCGCCCTCCGGACCGCCGGAGCTTCGCCGACCCAAAAACCCCCTTTCACTCCGATCCCTCTCTCCATCTCAACCTCTCGTTCTCTCTCTGTCTAAAGAAAAGATTAAGTAAGGTTATTATTATTATTATTATTCTTTCTTTCTTTCTTTCTTTCTTTTCTTTTATCTGTTATTTATTATTATTATTATTATTGTTGTTATTACTTTAGCTTTGTTGTTCTATTGTGTAGAGGGAATACTTTGAAATTATTATTATTATTATTATTATTATTATTATTATTATTATTGTTGTTGTTGCTACCAGCAGTACCGTTCCTCCAATTGTATATAAATTTTATTTTTAGTAGAATTACTTTTGGTTACTTTAATTATAGTATATGCATTGTTATTATTAATATTCTATTTTATTAATTAAATAGATAATTAATAGTTATCAAAATCCGATTTGATAAAAGTAGGAGTTTTAAGTCCAAAATAAAAAAAATTCTAGTTTTCTGTCAAATCCATTCTTACAAACTTAAAGCAATTGTGGCAAAAAATAAATTTTGTATTTTCAAGTATTTAAACTAGAAATATTTGTTGAACTAATGTAAATATAGTTTCTCTATCTAATCCATATCATTACAACTTAGAATTTTTGCCAAAACGATTTTTTTGACTTTAAATATTTTTCCTGTGGATATTTTGACTCATGAAAAACTAGTTTTACGTATTATAAATATCTTTCAAAATTGGTATATATGTTATTTTCTTCAACTTCTCGATTTTCCTACAGTCCATGACTAATTCCCTTTCTCATATTCCCCGCCAATCCCGTACCTCCCCTTATCGACCCTAGCTAACTTGATCATTCTGGACCCAATGGGACTATCCGTGCCATCATCAGAGGCTCCCATGCATAGTTGTAACACCGAAGTCGAACTTTGTGCCACATGTATTGTACCACACCAGGCAGCTCACCAGGCGTCGTAACAGGCAAGTATACCTTGCTAATTTACTGTCACATTATTTATTTTCCGTATTATTTACTTTGTTTCATATTGTTAGTTTCCTTTGTTATAAATTGCGCGTCCAAGCCATACTTGGGTGCAAGCGACTCTATTAGTCGTTTACTTTACTATATGCATGTTAACTTAGTGTTAGCGGACTACCTTTTTGTTGGGGGATATTCTTATATCTCCTTTGGATGTGACACTCACACTACACGGTTGGAGACATGTTGCTAGGGGCACGACTTATTGACTAGCTATCTCTAAAGTCGTGTGACGGATAGATGATCGTAACTGCTATGACTAGGGTTTTAGAGACTCAAGCAGTTACAAAACTGGACGAGCCATAGACATGACTTGAACAGTGTGGGAAATATTGGGGGAGGATAGTCGCTAGTGCGTATAGGAACCCAAACAGGTAAACCACAGTCTTCGGATGGAACTGTGGCGATATATTTACAGATGCCCTCTGACGTTTTGGACGTTACGGACGGATACAGATGACT
The DNA here is from genome assembly GCA_029216955.1 of Iris pallida. Lineage (NCBI taxonomy): Eukaryota > Viridiplantae > Streptophyta > Magnoliopsida > Asparagales > Iridaceae > Iris > Iris pallida. The sequence continues at coordinate 2,266,563 of JANAVB010044419.1, forward strand.
GGATGCCAGTTACGTACATATAGCCTAAAATCCCACCCATACGCATGAAAGTTGTCCTCTAAATTGCACATTAGGCGGTTAGAATCTCTTTTGCATATTTATGTCTAGTTTATATATTATTTTATTATTCTGACAGTTCATATTAGCTTGTTCTTTCTGTATTTTGCTATGTCCGTCTGAGGACCTGGTTTTTTTCCAGGTGTGTGTTCATGTCTTCCGCAGGTATTCTAGTCAAGGCAGTGGTCTTCTCCGTTCCTTCGAAGACGATTGTGCTCGATTCGTGTTGCCATTTTATGGATCGATTCTTTTACATTTCTTTCATTGAGATAGTTGGTAGTGGACTTTGTCTCTGCCCAACGATTGTACCATAAATATTCAAGTTGATTTTTATATTATTATTTTTTTCATTGTGGATGAGATTTAGTTTGTCTTGGATTACTGCATTTTATAGCTTATGTATTCATACGAGACCTACGTACTTCGTATGAATACAGCTGGCATGTTTACGTACTTGGTCCTACGTATTTTGGGACTGGGGCGTTACAAGTTGTTATATTGTTTCAAGCCCATACCCTTTAAAGCTTCAGTCCACATTAGGTGGAATATTTGCCTCAGTTCAGTTCATTTGATGTTTAGTCCCATATGTGTTGTTCACACTTTACTTAGCATTCAGTCCATTATTCTTTAGTATCTCCTTCTCAGGTGTAGAAAGTAACAGTATCCTTCCCTTTAGAGCTTGGCTCAGATAAGCAATGGGCCTTCCCTCCTGTATGAGTACATACCTATACCCTTGTCCATCTTTAATTTGTTTGATATCAGTTGGATCCATCAGAACAGGCCTTGCTGCAACTGTGCATAAGAGGTTAATAGAAGCAAGCTTGATAGCTGTCCAAAATTAGTCCATGACTGATTGATCACATCATTGGGACTTCCCTCCTTGCATACACTAATGGTTAGAATTGTATAGTATCCTATTTGACATCTGTGTAGTCCTAGTAAGTAACCAAAGTGCATCCTGGACCATCCTATTACCAATTGGTACCATTCCTGTGATACACTTACTAGACTGAACATCAGGTCACCTGGATACCTAGTGTACCAGGAAAGACTTGCCCTGTTTTGGGTATCAGTAGTTGGGGGTTCATATATCTATTGGTTAGATTGTCATGTTAGAGGCCTTCTTGAATCAAATGGATGCTGTTATGTCTAGATCCTCTCGTGTATCAAGTGGTAGTGTCAAGATTACACTTCCTCTTGGATTATCTTGATACTGTTATGTAGTAAATCCTATGAATGCCTCATTTCAGAGTTAAGTTGTTGAGTATAGTTAATAGTGTAAGTGGTCTAGGCTTTAGGGTAAAACTGAGCAGCAGTTGTTCTGCTTTATGAGAACTGATAAGTCGTCTAATGTGCGGTATAGGTGGACCTTGTTATAGGAGACTCGATGGAAACGAGTGTGTTTCCTACATATCCAGGATATAGGTGTCTTAGTGACAAAGTAAGAGAAAGGTAGTCCCTATGTAATGCCTGTGGTTCGTATCACGTATTCTTGGAATACGTGTACGTATTTTTTTACATGATTTCCTGACTTGGCATTTCCTTCTTGGCTTGGTCTATTCCTGGTTCGGGTTGGTTGGTTCGGCCTGGCTTAGTTTTGCTTGGGTTCATGATGAACCCTTGGATGAACCCCCTACCTACCACCACCATTTGTATTTATTAGCCCATTCTTTTCTCTCTCTTCATTAATCTCATCTTCTTCTTCCTCATTACTTCTTATCTACCAGAGAGAAGAGAGAGGTCTAGGCAAGTGCAACTTGCTTCATGGAGGAACTCCAATTTTATTACTTCATTCTCTTCCTTACTACATTCTAAAGCACTTTAGTACTTGGCATTTTCACTTTCCATGGCTAGATTCTTGTAGATCTATGTTTATTTTATTTTTGGATTTCTTGGATTTTGATCTACTTAATCTTGTTATTTCTATGTTTTGATGGTTCCATGTTGTAGAGAATTTTGTTCTACCCCATTTTGACCTATGGAAGTTCGGATTTGGGCCCCGGATGAAAGTTTTATGAAGCTTGGAAGGCATGGGTTCCTAGTGTTCTTCTCCTCGGAATTTTGGAGAAGAAGAACAGTTCCCTGGCGCATGGCTGTACTTGACCGCATGAGTATTCATGCGGCAAATCGCTATCAGCCGCATGAGACCCTTGTACTTCTAAACCGCATGAAACTTAGTCCCAGCCGCATGAGGCTGAGTCTCATACTCAGCCGCATGGGCTCATTTCCCATCAACCGTATGAGTCTACATGGACTTAGTCGCAGGGCTGGGAACGAACTCTTCTCGAGCCGCATATGCAACTGTTTCCCCCTAGCCGCATAAGCCATCGCATTGACCCAGCCTCATGCGCCCTCACTTCTTCCGGGCCGCATGGGTTTTGCTATGGAAGCCGCATGGACTTGAGTTCGCCATCAGCCGCATGAAGACCCTTTTTAATTCGAGCCGCATATGCGCTCACCTCCCTGAACCGCATAAACTCAAGCACTTGCCAGCCGCATAGGCCCTGATCCCCGAGCCGCATGAGAACCCTAGACCCTGGCTGCATGGACTTCTGAGTCCGGGCCGCATGATCCCGATTTATTCCAGCCGTATGCGCCTTTGCATTTCCAGCCGCTGGCGCCCTTGTACTTCCAGCCGCATGCGCCCCCTCCTTTCCTAGCCGCATATGACTGAACCGCATGACTTTCTCATGGTCCTGTGTACTATTATTTATCATTATTTGCCCATGTTTCGTAACTCCTTTATTAGATATTTTACGCCCATTTTATATCCTTACGCCTTTTGTCATGAACTTGATTTTACTTAATATGTTTGGAATGATTATTGTACTTGACATGGTATAACAAGGGACTAGCACAACATGACAGTGACCCGTCGTGGTACACTGTTGACAGAAAACCTGACATAACCTGATAGTGGCCCGTCATGGCGCACTCCGGACTAGTACACTTGATATGATAAACCTGACATGATTATCTTGAACAGCTGTTGCGACGGCTACCTGACATGACATGACCTGTATAATTACCTGGACACCGTGGGCGATTGTGCTTGTACAAATAAACCAGTCCTGTCTTGCATCATGTCTAGGACAGGGACTCCTGAGTACCACGGTCAGGAGTACCTATTGAAATGGACTAAGGCTAATAACTAGATTAATACATTAGTCATGAAGAGATCTCCCAGCTACAGGCAATCCCGTTACCTGGGCGCGCCTGAGATCTGTAGCCTGTCGTCGAGTAGGGCACATTTCCAGCACACTGTCATGTGTTGCACCCTTCAAGCTACTTAAGGGTACATGCGTTTCCTGGACGATGTACCCACCTGAATTCAACCCTAATCTTTCGTCCTGGGTAACCTGGATGGTCTGCAGGGCTTGTGGCTGTGGAATAATCTCACTGCATCTTGTTAGTAATTAGGCTTGTGACAACCCTAGTTAGTTAAAGTATCAAGCCGTAATTCTTGCTTGGCCGTGAAATGATTGGATGGAGTCTAACCGGTCTAGTCTTGCCCTGATCCTGTTCCAGATTATTGAATGACCAGAATGCTTATAATTATTTTACCGATAAATGGTGAGAATTCCAAGTTCTGTTCAGACGAAGGGTTACAACCCCGGTCCTTGTTTGGTTTACGGGTTGTAACCTGGTTGTCTGAATAGTTCCATGGTTATCTCGTCGTATATCATCCTGATGTATTTTCTTTATTTCCAGTTCTTACGTTTATTTATATCTTGTGCTGATTGCTGGTTTTAGTTCCTAAGTGAAGCTTCCTTTGTGGCACTTGCTCTTTCTGGGATCTGACCCAGCTGGTTTTGTATGGCCAGATTTCGGAGCAGCTCCAGAGGATCTACCGACTATCCAGCCCGATGGTGGCGACTAGACATAACCCGGGCAACGATTGGATTTATTTTTGATCTCCCACTTTATTATAAAAATATTCTTTTGAGGCGTTTAGCCGACGAGCACCTGTTTAGCTCGATTGCACTTTACTTACTGTCTGCCTACGGGCTGTAACATGATTGACAGATCCTAGGGTTGATCATGTATGACTAAACTCTTGCTAGTCCTCACATTTTGTAACGACTAGCTTCATGATCAGCTGAATATGTAATATTTGGGATACCTTATTATTGTATATTTAATGATCATGCATCTTGTAACATTTACTTACTTGCTTGTGATTGAGACACTAGGCTTATTCATGACCATAGGAGACTGTTGGCTTGTAGTAAACCCTCATGTATCTAGACAGCCATGACCGTATAGCGAGATGGAATCCATTTCGATATACGTAGCTGGCTATGTCTGCCCTCGCTCTCCAGTATTCTGGTTCTGGGGCGTGACACCCTAAACTCAGGGTAGAGCAGTATGCAAGGGTGTACTGTTGTGCTAGAATAGAGCTAATAGAGGACCAATACCAGTTTGTATAGGAAGGTAGAAAGGTAGGTTCAGTAACAGATGTGAATATGCAAAACAAAAAGGTTTAGCATCAAACCATTAGTGCTACGGGACAACTTAGTAAAAGCCCATCTTAAGGAGGCACTAAGTATAGAGGTCACAATGTTAGAAATCTTATAAATAATTAGATAGAAGTGGTATTGATTTATATTTTCTATTGACATTGTAATTCATAAACAATAGGCTACTTGGACATCGATACGGATTGTAACCGTGCAGCAGCTCAGGACCACAGGCAAGTATACCTTGCCTTTCGTTACAGTTTTATTTACATGCTACTCTGCTTTCATTATTCAGTTGACCGCTGACATGTGCTTTACCATTGCTCACAGTTAGCCTTATAGCTTTATTGGACCTGCTTTTCACTTGTACTGGTTTGAGTTGTATCATAGGACGATCACGTTATAGATTGAACTGCTATTTTTCTTATTTTGTTTGTTTACAACGTGCGAGTCCACACACGGGGCGAGGGTTGTCCATTGCACCTGCGAGTCCACATACGGGGCGAGGGTGACTTGTCTTGAAACTGACCTGCGAGTTCACATTTCGGGGCGAGGGTTGGTATTACCTTGATTTTCTTGTTTACTTATTTTCCAGCAGTTCATTTATACGTAGTTGTTCCTACATTCATGTCTCGCGCTTGTTTAGTTTTCCTGCTTATATCCTGGATTTCTTTCATACATGTTAAACTGTAGAAAGGCTTGTATATTATGTATCTTGCTAGTCCTCTGAGGACCTGATGATCTCTTCAGGTTAGTCGCACTTGAGCCAGGTGCACACGAGCAGGTTCGAGCTATCATTGGACCACGGTGCCACTGTAGACGAGAGTAGTGGATGATTAGTAGTTTGACTCAGTTATTTCCATTTCATGTACTATTTTATTTTCGTCTATTGGTAGTGGATTTGTGTCCACGGACGTGACCTGAATTCATATTGAGCTTGATATTTTATTTTATTCATTCTATATTCAGTTGATTGTGTCATATTTTTGTGGATGAGATCTAGATTACCTTGTTGAACATAGTTTCTGTGACTTGTATATGTACTAGACAGCATTCTACCGCCGACACTGCGGCGTAGGCTGGACTTGGACACGTCTCGTATCCGAAAAATCGGGTGCGGGTCGTGACAAGAGGTGAGAGAGTGTGAGAGGGATGAGAAAAAGAGTTGGTTGAGTGTAAGAAAGTAGAGAAAGAAAATTGTGGGTGTGTGAGTGTGTTGTCATGAAGGGATAAGTGGAGTAAATTGATGGAGGATAAACCAATGGCTAGGATTGAGCGTAGCTATTTTAGGCCATACCTTTGGAATTTGATCAAGAGAGTTGTCCATGAATATTTTGAGTGGGTACACTAGGTGTTTGGTATTTTGTAGGGCGGATGAGTGTGTTGGTATCCATGAGGGGATAACATGAAGCTTGGGTTGGGTCCTGCTGAGTCGGGTCAGACCAAAATCGGACTTGGTGCAGTAAATAATTTAATTTAGTCATTTATGATCACGGATAAATAAGTAGCATGCGGGTCTCAATTGAATGGGACACAAGAGTCATGTAGGTAGTAAGCTTAATATGGGTCGTGTCCATATTTTAGGTTGAAGAAAGTTTCAAGAGATTGACATTTCTGACGCTCCAGAAATCAAAGTCGCGAAAAAGAGCATTTAATGATCAAAATAATTAAATAAAAATGAATTACCGAAAATAATTCATTTAGAAAATTTGAAAAAAAATTCCTAAAATTCAGGGGGCTCACATCCTACCCACCTTACAAGAATTTTATCCTCGAAATTAAAGGTTGGTAGTGGGGTTAAAAACATGATAGAAAGTTTAGGCAATATGTTAGGCACGATCAAAGAACGACGAGTTTTTGCATGATTAAGATAATCAGTTCAGAATTACTTAGGCACAACTAGTGATTTTGGCACGATAGAATCACGAAAGTTTCAGATAAGATTCGAGGAATCAAATCATGGTCAGAAAAGATTTTTGGCACGATAAAAAAAACCAACGTGATCAAAATCGTAATTCGACATGATTATAGATAAGGTCAGTCTAACCTTGGTCGATAGTATTAGATATGATAAAGAGTATGATAAAAGCATAAGCATGACCAAACATAAAATTTTGGTATGATCAAGGATAGTATGAAGCTTAAACGTGATTGGAACAGAACTTAGTCATTGGTAAAAATTAAATCGAAAGTTAAAGCACGAGTGGTAATAGCATTAAAATCCAATCACAATTAAAATTTAAGTCTCGATACGATCTAAGTTGATCATCAAAACATGATTTAGGCAAGATGAAGAACAGGGTCATCGAAGTCTGAGCACAAGCATCCAAGGATGGAAATCCAGGTCACAATTGAATTTGAAGTCATTTAAGTCTAGTCAGCAATCAAGACTCTTTGGCACGATAAATAAGACGACCAAAATCGATTAGTCATAATCAAAGGGGATCAAAATCTTAATGATATTGAAATTTAAGAAACAATTCAAGGGTAAGGAATTGAATTTCTTCCGTTATGATAGAAAACCAAAATGTAGGATTTGTAGAAGGAAGTCGGGATAATCATCTCGTTCTGCTCAACTACTACCAAGATCCAAATATTTTTGTCATAAAGATGACCACTCATGAAGCATATTCTTGTCATAATTCCTCGATTAATTTTTTCTTTCTTTTTCACCAGATTTGTTATCCTTTCGACTTAATCATCTTGAAAGTCCAAATTCTTCTACATCGTCCTAAGTTTTAATTTAATCCATGTATCAGAATTTATAAAATTCTTGGACATTGTCCAAATCTACACTTCTCCTATTAATGCCACTACAACTTAAAATTTTTTCCTCATTATATAAATCAACCTCCACATATCTTTCAATTGTACCTTCAGATATCACTCTTCTTAAATTTGGTAATCTAACAAAATCTCTAGATTTTCTTATAACTCAATTTTTTTCCACCAGTTCTCAATCATTTTCTACCATACTTATTTAATTTAGCATCATCACTGCATGTAATCATAATATCCTTTCCATGTATCTTGAATCCCTAAATTTAGTGCTTTGCCTTAGTTCAAAATGAAACATATCAAGAAACAGTAACTTAAAAATATTTAGGTTCTCAAAATCCAGTCATCCTTGAATATCCTCCTTAGCTGTAATAACAACTATGAAATATTATAGTTTCATGCACATTCCGATTCTTGAAATCATTCTTCGTTCCTCCTAAAACAATCCATACTCAAAATAATTCTCTAAGTGTAATCGTTTTTTCCAATTGATAATACCGGCCTGTTGATTTTATTTGCAATCTCAATCATATATTTATCCTATTTTTTTTTCTAAATGTCCAACATCTCATATTCCTTCCAAGATACCACTTGATAACAAATCCGTCTTCTACGAGATAGATGATTACGATACTTCTTTGACTTTTTTTTCTTCCAAGGTACAGAGATATGAGAATTTTATTTTTTTCGAAGTGTAGATGACATATGTAGATACGAGATAGTTGATAATTAAGACAAGGGAATAATGGTAAGATGAGGAAATTATCATACGATAAGGAAAAATGATAAGAAAAAAATAATAGTCGGAATTGTTCTTGCTCATTTGGTCAAAAGAAGTGAATCAATTTAAGATATGATCTGATAACCATACACGTCTATCCGAAATCATGTTGCCAAAATTTTGCCATGCCAGTAAGCATAGCTGCAATAAACGATAGAGTCCATAACTACGGTATACACCCTATAATCATGCTATCTAGATTCCTTACTACGCCAACCGGTATGGCTGTAAGAAAATCTAAATTCCATAACTAGGATAGTATATCCAAAATAAGGCTCCATGTCCTCGACATGCTAGCTTGTATGACTGCAATAAATTCTAAAATCCATAAATAAAGTAGACATTTACCCTTCTCATCGTACTCATCAAATATGTTATCAGAATATATCTTAACTCAATTCATAAAAACTTATTTAGAAACAAAATCAAAGTCAACAACGAACATCAAGATTCAAATTTTTTATCAACAAATCATGGATAAGTAAATGGAAACAAGCGAAAACAGATTCCGAGGTAGGATTTAGAAGGAGGTTCTCAGGGGATGTCCCAAAGGTACTATCTAGGGCAAGATTCCTGGAATATAATCTAAAACAAATCTTATCTTTATATAAGATTGGCTAATCATATTATCTTCTCAACCTAGATGATATATAAGTTCAACTTATACATTCTAGTTCCCTCTGGGATCCATAAACTCATCCTAATGCAAGAATAGGGTTCGATAATGGACATATATTTCAAAATTAGGACGAATAGAAGCAAGTGGGAAATAGACTCGAAAACTTTCGAAATAAAACTTCCAGGGGTCATCCCTAGAATCTATCAAGAGTTCCTAATATGTGGCTGAGTACCAAAATCCTAAAATATTCTATAACTCAATCTTAATCCTAGGCAGGCTCGCAGTAGTACAGATAAGCTTAAGTACTACCACGACTTCGCATTAATCGCAAAGACTGACCTGCGTGGGCCACCACTAAAAATGTGTCACGACCCATACCTGAATATACGTGTACGAATACGTGAGCCACGTCTAGCCTACGCCGCAGTATCGACGGTAGAGCGCTGTCAAGTACCCGATACTAACTATAACATCTAAAAGATCCATAACTATAATGGTACTCATATCACATCACAAATGCTAAGGAAGATAAGACAAAAAAGATAACCATATCACTAGAACAACTAGAATCTACAAAAGTATCATATGAGACAAGAATGAAACATAGGAAAAACAATAACAAAACTAAAATAACTACCAGACCTAGAACTCCTGGAAGACAACTCACGGTGAAAGAATATCGAGAACCGCCTCAGCTAGAATCACTCTGTAGTCCAATAATGAGGGCATAACAACTCCTAAAATATTGTCAACGTATCCAGTCAGGATGGAAACGAGTACATAAACTAACAACAATTCCATGTGAATTGACAAATTCTATAGGAGACAATTATAATGAAATACAAGATAAAATATCAAGACTGGAATATAAACAGGATATGTAAAACTGGATATCATATCAGGGTATAAAATATAAGAATGAAAAACAATACAGGAGTATTTGATGTATAATGTAAACATAAAACGGTGCCTTGAGATATTAGAGCGTTATGTGATCGGCTTAGAAAATTACACAAGAATATGGCCTGGCTAGTCATATGTGAGATGTATGACTAACACTTGGCTAATCATACATAGGTTGTATGTTTAACACTCACATAAAACATGAATGGTGGGATATGGTGACATAACCTCTAATAACTCCCCATCTCCGAATAGTATAATGGATCCGGACATGTCATGTCATGATGCAGGATTTGTCACGACCCGCACCCAGAGTAAGGGCACAAGTGTGAAACAACGTCCCAGCCTACGCCGCAGAAACGGCGTAGAATGCTGTCTAGGTCTACTATCTATCAATAGTTATAATATCAAAACCTGTCGAGAATGGTCAACTCCGAACGGAGGACAAGCAATGACAATATAATATACTCAATCACAAACTCTAAGAATGACGATAGATAATACTGAAAGATAAAGACAACAAGATTTAAAAATATTATCCTGAAAATCCAACACAGAATAATACAAGTCCAAAATCTCTGAGTCAACAATCTCAATACAAACAACTAACAATAATAACAAGCCAAGGTAATCTGGAGACCGAGTCCAGTACTATACTAAAACCAGCTAAACTATCCCAAGGCCTCATCTGCTAGAGCTAGCCCCTGCTGTACTAGGGTATCCAACTCTATACCAACCACATCATAAGGACCGTAATAGGTAGGGCACTCCTCCTCATCATTTGTAATATTTTCAACAGGTCCAGTCAGGACGGGAACGAGTACAAAATCTCAAACAACGGTTCTAGTTATACAATATTAAAAATATAGCAGTAGATAGAGAGAATATACTAGGTAAAGTAGAGCGTACATGTATCCTGACAGGGTATATCAAAACTATAATGAGATAAGGTAAAAGAACAGTGTATGACATGTACGAAAATCTGGAATTGCTATCTATGTGAGTTTAGTACTAGTTTTAACATGTGATCGACTTAGAACTTGATACAATGTTTGGCCTGGCTAATCATACATGAGTGTATAATTAATACTATACAGTGAGGATACAATGGTGATACAATGCTGATATAATACTGGTATTGTGGGATATTGATCACATATCTACGCTAACACTCCCATCCCTGACTAATATAGTGGAAACAACCATGACACGTCATGATACATGATTCTCTGAGAAGGTAGTTAGCCTTCGCAGGAATCCTGTCTATATAATGCACAAGGAACTAGGAAAGACTTGCTCAGGATATACCAAAAAATACAAGGAATAACATCTCATGATGGAATCCAGACAATACCAATCCGTGTGAACAATGTGTCAAAAGAACAAAGATATCTACACTAAATACAAGAAACATAGACGATATCGTAAAACAGAAATATTATCAGAGAATGTACTTGCCTGGTACTCTAAATGACTGAAGAAAACAGATGCCTGAACTGGAGTCTCAAAATCCTAGTTAAGGCAATACAGGTTATGACGTATTCAGATATAAGGTAAATAAAATATATGATGCAGTCTACATGATTCTAAGTCAAATCTAGGTCAAAGTCAACTCTAAGTCAAACCTGGTCAACTGTCTAGGTCAAACTAGGTCAAACAAAGTCAAACAAAGTCATATTAGGTCATACTAGGTCATACTAGGTCATAGTAAGTCAAAGCAAGTCAAACTAGGTCAAGGATTGACTTATAGTTGACTTTTGGTCAACTGGTCAACTCTGGTCAAATTTGGTCAACTGGGAGTCCAACTTGGGCACCCTCTCGTCTATCTAGGTATTACCCTATATCACATCTATATATCTACCATAATATATACCTACATCTAAATACTTATATAATACATTGCATATATATCACTATAATTTTTGAGGGTAACCCTCAACCTAATCCATAACCTACACCAAACCCTCACACACTCATACTCTTACTAACTCTCTAACATATTACACAACTAAATTATTAGTCTAACTCTCACCTCATACCACTTCCTATAACACACACTTATCTAACAAGTTCACAAGTAAAATATCTATACAACCTTACACCTCATTCTAATCTCACACTCTAACATAATATTCTAACTTAACTCTAACTCACATATCTAACCCAACTCTAACTCATTCACTCCACTCCCACACTCAAAAGGCAACCAAACCAAAGCCTAAAGCCAAGGCACACTCTCATACTCAAAATCAACCAATCCAAGGCCTGCCTTGCTCACTGCTGTTGCTGCACTGGCCTGCAGGCAGCTCACAGCAGCACTGTGAGCAGTCCCCACGGGGAGCTGCTACTGCTTGTAACTGTTGCAAAACCTCCCCTTCCAACCTCTTATTTTCCTGAGAACAAATCACCCCTGTAAATCCTAACCTTTCTAACCTACACACAGGTAGATACAACATAGAGATAATTTTCCAACTCTCTTACTACCAACAACCAATATACATATACTTACACTCATTCATATATGAGATACTCAATATATACATATATTATACATATAGATAACCTCTGAACTAAACTTGAGAAATCAACCTAACCCTCACCATATCTCAAGATAACTCTAATCCTCCACCTAGTATTCAGTCGAATACAAACAACAATACATATATAGATTTACACCATATAGGTATATACTCACGAACATAAATCCATATGGAAACCAAATTGAAATTAAAATCAAACCCAGGTAATAACAGGGAAACTCATTTGGAAAACTGATTTGAATTTAACCTTTTGAAGTCGGTTGAAAACATCACATTCTCAAGTATCAGAAAATCCATTTTTTTAATCCCAAAATCCAAATCGATAACCAAAACAAATTAGGAAACCCAAGTTTTTAGAAACACAATGAACCTAGGTAAGTCATATGAAACTCATTTGAAAATCGAATTCGAAATCCCCCTTTTTAAACTCATATGAAAACTGTAACAGTAGTATCATAGAATTCTTTTTTTTGAAACTAAAACCAAATTGAAAACCTAATACACATTCGAATTAGGGGGGTTTGATGTGTGCCAGTATAAGGGGTCTAGTCGTGTCCTACAGTGTTACAATCGTGTCCAATTCGTGTCCCAGTACGGGTCAAACTGGTGTCAGAGACAGTACAGTGCACTGTCTCGTACACGCGTGCCGAACTCAATAGGACACGACGTGTCCTATCCTAGGTCTCGTGGTCGAGTCCAGAGCTAGGTCAAGTCTAGGGGTTCGTGTCTAACACCCTGAAATAGGCCAAAGTGTCATCGTGTCCAAGAAATGAACCCGTGTCATTGGGCTCATACGTGCGCGTGTGTGTGTGTATGCGACCCGTGCAGATCGAATATCTCTCAAACCACTCAATAGTTTCTCCCCAAATTTTGTGTGCATAGTATCAGTGATTGCCCGTACCCACACACCAATGTTATGTGTCGGGGTGCCGTGTCCTGTCCACTGGACACCCGAGCAGCAGGGGAGCACAGTACTCCCCTGTGCAGTGTCCAAACAGTAGGTTCATATAGGGGTGAGTATTCGGTTTATTCGGTTCCAACCGAATCGAATAACCAAAAACTGAATTGGACCGAAATCGAATAATCAAAACCGAAACCGAACTGAATTGGTCAATAACCGAACCAATCCGAACCGAATTAAATTGGTTCGGTTTTCGTTTTATTCGGTTTTTGGGCTTATTTGTGTTTTTTTGTTAATATATATAATATCTAAATATATAGATATATATATATATATATATATATATATATATATATATATATATATATATATATATATATTTATATATATATATATTTATATATTAAATTTTCTTATTCGGTTTTCGATTTTGGACCGAAACTGAGATCCAAAACCGAAACCGAAACCGAATAAGAATATTTAGTATTTTTAAAATCGAAACCGAAAAGACGAATAGTTAGTTGTCCCAAAACACCATTAGTTTAATTATTTAAGTTGGGTAGAATACCTTATGAACTAGCAACCCCTTTGACCTAGTGACCTATATTAGCAAGCTTATTTAGATCCTAGAATCTAGAGGACCTAACCCGTCTAGCCAACCAAGGACTTGGACAAGAAGAATATAGGACGACTGTATGACTTAAAATCATTCTGCCTTCTTTTAACCTTAATCTCTCGTGCCTATGTAATTACCATTTTGACTAATGATGCTAAATGTAGCCTAGTTTTTGCAAGCTTGTTCCTTATCGAGCTTGTCCAAGACATATGTTAATTGGGTCGCTCCCACTAACATATTGTCTAATCAGAATCGGTACATGATGGTCTGATCAACCGAGTGCACTTTGGTTCGCTTATATTTATCGTTCTACGTGGATGGGGACATAACTAAACTTGTCCTTCAGAGTCCTATCCACGACTGCCTTGAAAATTCTTTTTGAAATTTTCGGTCGCCTTTGAGCCACGTATTCGTATTCGGTAAATTCACCTTTGGAACCCTTTATCGCTTTCGTCTTCCTCATATTTTAAAAGGACGAAATCCCTCGTGCCGAGTATCCCTTTTAGTCGCCCGATCACTTATGACCACTGTAATTAGCCGTTACCAACCCGTGGCTATATCCTCATCCTAAAACTATGCGTCTTTTCCTTTGATCCAAAACCTACCATCATGACCTACTAAATGCTTGTTTAGGTTTAAGCGTTATTTCTTTGCCTCGCCCGAAGACTTGTCATACCCCCTTGTGTCTTCTCACCCCTACTAATTCTTAATTTCGAGGACGAAATTCTTTTAAGTTGGATAGGATGTAAAACCCCTAAATTTTTACTTTTTTTATTGATTTTGGTACTGATTAATTTTTTTTTGTATTGTACGTCGCGTAGTCATATTGTACGTCGCGCACGAAATTTTATTTTCTTGCTCGTCGAATGCGAATATGTGCGAGCGTACATATTTTAGAAAAACATTTTTTTATTTTATGATACACTTTCAAAATATTATATATAATTTCTATTCTTGCTATAAAAGGCATTTTATTTTTAGCAGTTATTAATTATAAATAATATTTTATTGTATACTAGGAAAAACATAATTATGAAAACATTATTTGTGCATATATATATATTTATAATTTTTAATGTAATTTTCGAAATTAATATTATTAGTATTTTAGAAAATATATTCTGAAATTATTGTGGCATTTAAATCTTGATTTAAATTTATGGAATAAATTAAATAGTTAAATATTTACAATTTGATTTATTCCATTTGATTTTTAAACTAAAAATTTAATTAGATTTAAATTTGATTGTATTTGGATTTGGATTGATTTTAAATTAAATTAGAAAATATCTAAATTGGGTTTAAAGGAAGCCTAATTCTTATCCAATTGAGAATTTCCACATCCTATAAATAGGCAGGTACTCCTCCAATATTTTCTTCACGATATTCATACAAACTCCTCAACCAAAAGTGAGTACATCGTGTCCATGACCGTGTCCGTGTCCCATCCACTATTTATCTTCCTTTACATATACATTGCTCCTCCTCCGTGCCGACAACCCCGGCACGATACATCAAATTCCAATTCCTAACCTAGCTCTAACCCTAACCCCGTCCCCGCCTGCTGCTCGAACCCGGCTGCATCTCCTTCGTCGTACCCGACCTTCACTCCCGACACAACCCGACAGCTCCTATCATCAACCACATCCTCCGTAGTCGCCAGTACAACCCTACTGCCACCACCACCTCCAACATCACGCCATCATCGTTCCCCCTTCACCACCTAAACCACCACCATCACCATTATCGACACCCGCCACCACACCGGAGCCCCAGCCAACCCGACCGTCCAGCCGACTACCACCCAAACCAGCCAAAATTTCCCAAACCACCTCGACCATTCCCCGTCATCACAACCCCCGACCACGGCCACTGTCCGGAAACCCAATCACCACCACCACCACCGTCACCTGCGCAAACAGCCGACGACCAAAGGAAAACCCACAGCAAAAAAATAGAAAAAGGAAAAGAAAGTAAAAACCAAGACCAACCCCGCTGAACTCACCTCCGAGCTCCGTCCGGCGATCCGCTAGCCCATCCCGGCCAGACCCGTCTGGCCATCAGCGCCGGTGCGCCTCCCCCTTCGCCGCGTGCGCCTTCCCCTTCGCTGCGTGCGCCGCCCCCTTCTTCCTCTTTTTTTCCGCTCGCGCGCTCGAAGACCCCGACGTCCGCCCAGATCCGGCGATCGCCGCACGCGACCGCCGCTGCCTCATTCGATCGACAAGCCCGACCGAAACCCCCTTTCTCTTGCTTCTCTCTCCGACTTCCTTCCTCCTTCCGTGCGCCGCGTCCTCACCCACGCGTCCGATCCCTTCCGACCAAAACCTCCGTACTCCCCTCCGTCGCGTGCCCGCCGGCGAGCCGCCGTGCGAGTCACCGCCTACCGCCGCTGACTTCTCCCGCATCCGCCGAGTCTCTCTTCCCGAACGCCTCTCTCTCGCTCACTCTCTCCTCACTTTCTCTTTTCTCTCTCTCCCTCTCCAACTCTAATTCCCTCCTCTCTCAGTCTCTTATTTCTTCCTTTGCGTTTTGGTTGACTGATATTTTCTTTGCGTTTCTGTTGACTGATATTTTCTTTGCGTCTTGTTGACTGATATTTTTGGAGAGAGAACTAGTACAGTAGTTCTAGTTGTCTTAATTATTACTACTACTATTATTATTATTATTATTATTATTATTATTATTATTATTAGTTGTTTTCATTAACAGAATATTTTGTAAGTACATTAATAATAATAATATTATTATTATTATTATTCTCATTATTATTATTATTTGTCATTATTATTATTATTATTTGTTAAAGATAGTTATTATTATTATTATTCTCATTATTTTTATTATGATTATTGTTGTTGTTACTTGCAAAACTATCTATTTGCTAAATATTATTATTTATAAAAGTTTTAGAAAAATATTATTTTCTGACTAAAAGGAAACAACTATTTTGATTTTAAGTTTGTATTTATATAAATATTTTGGCAAAAAAATATATATATATTTTTCTATCTAGAGTCATATCTTTACAAACTTAGAGTTTTTGCCGAAAACGATTTTTCTTGACTCTAGGTTTTTTTAGTATTTTCCTTATAAATATTTTGACTCATGAAAACTAGTTTTAGGAATATTCTCTAAAATTCGTATATATTATATTTATTCATTATTTTTTGATATTTCTCCTGTCCGTAACCAATCCTCTTATTCCTATCATGTTACCAAATTCGTACTACCTTATGTCAAACCTAACTAACTTGACCCTTCTGGACCCAATGGAACCGTCCGTGCCACCATCCGAGGTTACTTTGTATAGTTGTTGCACCGAAGTCGCAGTTCATGCCACCTTGATCATCGCAGCACACCAGGCGTCCTACCAGGCAAGACACCTTGTCATTTGCTGTTTATTTATTTTAGCTCATATTTCATGCATTGTTCATTATTTTCTTTATGCAAAATAAACTGTGATACATGGCATAACCTGTTAGAACTTACTGTTCATTTATATTTCCTGCTATGTATTATTTTTCTTACACATTAAACCTAGAATTAAGGGACCACCTTTGTGTGTTGCATTCATGGCCTTGACACGTTATACCATGAAGTTGTGTGTCGCATGTAGAACACGAAAGTGCGTGATTGGCTGGCCACAAGTACGTACAAGCCATGCGATAGGAATAACCGCTAATAGAATTGCATGCTAGTTTGACTTAGCCGTTATAAAGGTTAATGTTGTGGATACAACATAGTAGGCATTGGGCGGGGAGGACAATTCCTTAGCGTATGGAATTCGATGCACTTTTCCTTTTGTAACCCGTGAGCTCCGTCGGAGACGCGGGTCAGCTTACCCAAGATTACTGACGGCCACTGACGTTTTGCGAAACGTTATGCTCTTATTGATCGGGCCTCTAGTACCCCAAGGGGGGACTATGTCGATCCTCTTTAGCCAGGGCCCATGCGTAGGAAGGATTGTTCTTAACTATATTTCACTTAGAACGGTTAGGCACCTTTATCCGTTAGGTACGAGTACTTTTGGTTTGGGTACTTGTATCTGACCGTGGCTTGGAATAATAACTTATCGCAGATTAGTTCGTCACATCTTGTCCTTGTTTGGTTGTAGGTGTGACTTACTGCTTCGATGAGAAGGTATTAAATCTTGTTGGGGTCCGGATACCATATTGGATTCATAGCATGGAAAGATACGTCATCGTGAATTGGTTTACCATCTCCTGTCCTTGTTTGGTTGGGGGGATGGTACGCTCGTTCAATAGGTGTGTATTGGACCATGTTATAATTCAATTGACTTATTTATTTGAGCAATATTTATTCAGTTTATATGGCATGATATTATGTGTCTTGTTACGTCCCTCTGAGGACCTGGTTATCTTCCCAGGTGTGTGCTCTTGTCTTTCGCAGGTGCTTTAGCTCTAGCCGTGACCATCTCCATTTCTTCGAGGATGATTGCACTTGGATCGTCTTCGCTTCGTTCGCCAAAAACTCACTCTTTTCTTATCTATTTTTCCTTTACTTGTTGGTAGTAGATTTGTCTCCGCCCAACATATTGTATCAAGACAATTCATTATCTTTATATGAGGTCTTTTATTCATTTATTTTGTGTGGATGAGATTAGTTATGGTTCTACTGCATTTTACAGCTTATGTATTCATACGAGGCTTCCATATATTGGAGTATACTTCATATGAGTACAGTTGGCATGTCTACGTTCCTAGTCCTACGTATTTTGGGACTGGAGCGTTACATCATCACATATGCAAACTAAAGGTACTAAGAAAGAAATCATCAATCAATGGGCGAAAAGAAATAGGTAAAAAAAAGAGTAAGACCTAACCTCCTAGTCCAAAGCCTGCAGGATCCTCAACTGCCATCGCAAAAGCCCTGTCCTGGCGGGGTATATCCCGCTGCTGGTGTGGGGCGTGATGGGGTGCCATAGGTGACCTACCCTGTGCTCTCTGAGCTGCACGACGATGGTTCGAAGGACAATCTCTCGCTTGATGTCCCTCGGTGCCACAGTATAGGCACACACCCAAACGTCTCCTTCAAACCTTCCAGAGATGTCCGAACCTCTTACAGTAGTGGCAAGTAGGTGCCTGCTACGTCGGTCCCTGCTGCTGCTACCGGGGCACCTGCTGAACTGGTGCCCTAACCGGAGCAGGAATCTGCTGCGGGCTTTGCGAAATAGAATGATGCTGGAGTTGAGGACGCTTAGCAGCCCTCACGCTGCTAGTAGTCCCCGAAAACAGATCATGGTCCCTCTTGGGCTTCAGGCCCCACTCCCGCTCTACCTTGCGTGCCTCCGCAAAGATCTCGGTATAGGTCGCATAGAAAGAGGGAATAAAGATCTTGATATCCCAGATCAATCCCTCTCTAAAGCGGCTTGCCCTGATCTCTGACTCACGCACCATATACTCTGCGTATCGGCTCAGTCTGCCGAACTCCGCAGCGTACTCCTCTACAGACAAACTACCCTGCTGGAGGTTCTGAAACTGCCTCGCCAAGTCGATCTTGTCTGTAGGAGAAAAGAACTTCTCCTTCAAGAGGACCTTGAACTCGGCCCAGGTATGGCCCTCCTCAGCAAGGTCTGGCTCGTTCCTGAACCAAGTGCGAGCAATGTCTAACAACTGTAGCCCCACCGCCTCGACCTTCAGGTCGTCTGCTAGGCGGGAAGCCCTCATCTGACGCTCGATATCCTCGAGCCAGTTGTCAGCATATACTACGCCCTCAGTCCCGCCAAAGTCACGAGGCCCCAGTTTCTTGAAGTCCTGGATATTGCCCGGCCTCGGATGTGCTCCCTGATACGGAGTCCTCTGCTCTACGGCTGATAGAGCCAACTGGTGTGCATCCCTTATGTCCTGACGTATCACGTCTGTCTGCCTCTGCTGAGTCTCAGTGTGGACTCGCTGGGCCTCCATCATCTGCCGAAAGAAGGCAAACATCTACCCCATATTGGTAGGTAGTGGAGGATGAGGAGACAAATCCTCGACTACAGACGAAGTAGTCCGATGTACAGGAGGAAGAACACCCACGACTGCTCCTGCCGCAGCGACCTCCGGGACAGTCCTCGCAACTGGTAGAGGAGCGCCCCCGACTGCTGCTGCAGATGCAATGACTGCAGGAGAAGTGACTGGCTCAGGTCCGCGAGATGTGGCGGACCTCTCAGTATCTACAGGCTCCAAATGCTGAGATCGAGTCATCACCATCCTGAAGACAGATCGAAAGAAAGAAGTCAATATGACACAAGATAGATAATATCAAAGGGAGACAATTAGAGTATAAGTAATCAGCATCAAGAAAGAACAGTTGTATAGAAGCAAATTAGAAGTTTCCTAATTGTGATTGAGTATCCTTAGCCTATATCTTCTAAAACTATAGCAGGCTCGTAGCAGCACTCTAAGTCGAGTACTACTACGACATCGCATTAATTGCGACTTTTGACCTGCATGGGCCACCACTAAAAACGTGTCACGACCCGCACCAGAGTAAGGGCACAAGTATGAAACAACGTCCCAGCCTACGCCGTAGAAATGGCATAGAATGCTGTCTAGGTCTTCTATCTATCAATAGTTATAATATCAAAACCTGTCGAGAATGATCAACTCCGAACGGAGGACAAGCAATGATAATATAATATACTCAATCACAAACTCTAAGAATGACGATAGATAATACTGAAAGATAAAGACAACAAGATTTAAAAATATCATCCTGAAAATCCAATACAGAATAATATAAGCCCAAAATCTCTGAGTCAACAATCTCAATACAAACAACTAACAATAATAACAAGCCAAGGTAATCTGGAGATAGAGTCCAGTACTATACTAAAACCAGCTAAACTATACCAATGCCTCATCTGCTAGAGCTAGCCCCTGCTGTACTAGGGTATCCAACTCTATACCAAGCACGTCATGAGGACCGTAATAGGTAGGGCACTCCTCCTCATTATCTATAATATTTTCAACAGGTCCAGTCAGGACGAAAACGAGTACAAAATCTCAAATAACAGTTCTAGTTATAGAATATTGAAAATATAGTAGTAGATAGAGAGAATATACTAGGTAAAGTATAGCGTACATTGTAACGCCCCAGTCCCAAAATACGTAGGACTAGGAACGTAGACATGCCAGCTGTATTCATACGAAGTATACTCCAATATATGAAAATCTCGTATGAATACATAAGCTGTGAAATGCAGTAGAAACCATAACAACTAATCTCATCCATAAAACAAAATAATAAAAGATATCATATAATAAGAATGAATGTCTTGATACAATATGTTGGGCTGAGACAAATCCACTACCAACAAGTAAAGAAAATACATGAGAAAAGAAATAAATTTGGCGAGCGAAGCGAAGACGATCCAAGTACAATCATCCTCGAAGAAATAGCGATGATCACGGCTAGAGCTAGAACACCTGCGAAAGACAATAGCACACACCTGGAGAGATAACCAGGTCCTCAGAGGGACGTAACAAGACACATAATATCATGCCAATAACTGAATAAATAAAGCTCAACAGAAAAGTATATGTCTAAACAGATAAAGGTCCTTAACCATTCTATGTGTTAATGCATTTTGAAGACAACGTTCCACACAAGGGCCTTCCGAAGCTAGAAACACGGCGCGTTAGCGTTTCAACCGAGACACTAGTGGCATCTAGAGAAAAGTAACAAATAAATACACGTCACACTAGCTCTCGGGTGAGTCACTAACGACAGCTAGAGGAAAGTAAATGTA
The DNA here is from genome assembly GCA_029216955.1 of Iris pallida. NCBI lineage: Eukaryota > Viridiplantae > Streptophyta > Magnoliopsida > Asparagales > Iridaceae > Iris > Iris pallida. The sequence goes on from JANAVB010044419.1 coordinate 2,287,971, forward strand.
CGGTCCATTAGCACTCGACTGAGTCACAAATGGCAGCTAGAGAAAAGTAAATGTGTGAAAGCCCCTGCACCTAATAACTGTCTTCACCCTCCCCATGCACTACTCATGCTGAATCCACATCACGACATTCCTAATAACTGCTAAGTCGCTAAGTCTTCTAGACAACCATAACTATTTAGCAGTTATTGCCTATCGTACGGCATGTGCGCACCGATGGCCAGTCGATACGTACGTCCGAGATCTATATGAGACTCGTGACTCATGATACACAAGTGTCGGACCAATGAATGCGGCACAAACAAAGGTGGTCCCTTAACTCTAGGCTAAATGCATAAAGAAAACTAAAATATAATAATTTGCAACTATATAGGATTTTGAAAGAACAACTTATAAGAAATAAAATATGCATGATATTGAGCAAGAAATTAAACAGTAAAGGCAAGGTGTCTTGTCTGGTAGGACGCCTGGTGTGCTGCGATAATCAAGCTGGCATGAACTATGACTTCGGTGCAACAACTATGCAAGGTGACCTCTGATGGTGGCACGGACAGTTCCATTGGGTCCAGAAGGGTCAAATTAGTTAGGGTGGACATAAGGTATGCTTGAATTGGCGAGGGAATAGGAAGGATGGGTTTGGTCTCGGACAGAAGGATAATCAAAGGAGTTTGATATATACGTTTTTAGAGAACTATTTATAAAACTCGAAAATATATTCCTATTAGCTAAAATAGTTTTTTTTAGGTAAATACTTGAAAAATAATAAAACCGTTTTTAGGCAGAAACTCCACTTTGTCCAAATAGGATTTCTAGGTAAAATACTATATCTTATTAGTAAAATAATAGTTATAATAAACATTTGAAAAGACTAGTAAATTATTTCTTAAATTTGGAAACTACCCTTTATGGGTCGAGAATACTTTTAACTAAATACTGAATAATCTAAAAAATTATTATATTTACAATATAGGTGTAGGCCAAGCCTCATGATATACCCATTTTAGAAAATATATAATTTACCTACAAATATTTTAATAACCATTATTATAATAAAAAATAACCATAATAAGGATAGGATAAACATGATGACCATATTAAGGCTACTAACAACTTATACCTAGTATAACAATATATAAAATAAGTCAATACCCAACATGTACAATAATATATATATATTTGAAATTTGTATATGTTGTTTTAAAATAGTAATAAAAATATCCACAATAATTATGATAGTACTTAAAAATACTTAGTAAATATTATGTAAAAGAAAATCCTAATTACTGTACAGTTGTTAAAAATAATAATAATAAACAAATAAATAAAACAAACAAACAAATAAAAAAAACAAAAAAAACAACCAGCACAGTGTTCCCCTCAACGAGGGGTCACAGCAGTTAAAGCAAGAGAAGGAGAGAGAGTGTTTAGGTATGAAAAATCATAACAAAAAAATTGGGAGGGGAAGAGAGAGGGAGGAACGGAGTGAGAGGTTCTCGGTGGCGCAGGCGGCGCGCTCGTCGACGCGGGCGGCAGGGACGCTGGCGCTCGTCGTAGGAGCTTAGGAACGGCGGCTAGGACAGCGAGCCGGCGGGTTTCTGGTGGCGGAGGGTGAGGGTTCGAGCGGAGGGGCGAGGCCAGCACGGAGGGGACCGATGGCTCGGCGCACGGAGGGTTTCAGCAGAGCTGCGGAGGCGAAGGGGTGCAGGCGGCGGCTTGCTTACGGGAGCGGCGCTGTTAGGCGCGACGGACGGAGGAAAAAAGGGGAAGTCGGCCGGGCGCTCGGATCTGGCCGGTCGGCCACGGTGGAGATGGGCTGCAGCGGCTAGGGCAGCCGGAGACGCGCCGCGGGGTCTCGGCCATGTGTTGTCGAGAGGGGGTAGCCGGAGGGAGCGGAAAGGGGGTCGGTTGGCACGCGGCGGAGCTCGCCGGTCGGGCGGTCACGGACAGGGACAAGGTTGCGGCGGCCAAGACGGAGGATTCTGAAGAAGATCCGGTCGGGGCTTCACCACTCCGGCGGCACATGAGCGGCGGTCGCCGGGACGCGGCCGAGGTCAGGTGAGAGTTTTTCCCCTCCTCCTCCGTGGTTTCTGTTTGGGTTGTGGTGTTTGGGATGTTGACCGGAGTCGGTGGTGGCTGTGATGGTCGGATTTGGGGTGGAGGTGGTGCTTGTGGTTGGTCGGGATGGATTGACGTTTGTGGCTGTGGTGATTTATAGTGGTGACGATGATGGAAGTTTTGGGAGAAGAGGAGGTGGTCGGCCAGACTGGGTTGGGTTGGGATGATGACGGCGTGCGATGATGTCGGGACGGCCAGGGGGTTTTGGAGGTTCTGGTAATGGCCGCGGGGGTTGGTGATTCCGGTCGGGCGGCCGGGGTGCGACTGGTGATCTGGCAGAGGGGAGGCCGGGGTAGCGAGGTCGGGACGGGGTGCTGGACAGGGAGAAGGAACGGGTTAGGTTTAGGATTTGGGATTGGATCGTGTCGGAGAATGTCTGACACGACATAGATGGACGTCCGGGATTGTCGGACGGGACGAAAAATATTGTACATGTAGAAAAAAGAGAATATAATGGATGAGTAGGGCACAGACACGATGCACGCACGTTTGTGGTAGAAATATTTGTGGAGAGTAGAAATTTGGATGGGTACCTGCCTATTTATAGGATGTAGAAATTCTCAATTAGATAAGAACTAGGAATATTTAAAACCCAATTATAGATAATTTGCTACTTAATTTGAAATCAATTAAATCCAAATCCAAATCAAAATCCAAATTTAAATCTAATTAAATTTTTAGTTTAAAAACAAGTGGGATAAATCAAATTTCAAATATCCACTATTTAAATCAATCCAAAAATTCAAATCACGATTTAAATCGTCACAAAAATTTTGAAATATATTTTCCAAAAATACTAATAATAATAATTTCAAAAATTACATTATTATTTAAAATAAACTAATAAATAATTATGAAAAATATATGTTTGTACAAATAATATTTACATAAATATACTTTTCTAATATACCATTTTATACTAAAAATTATTTATTATTGTAACTGTAAAACTGAAAGGTTTTTCATAATTAAAATTATAAACTTAAAAATGATGGCTAGAAATAATTATTATCTATATTACTTTGAAACAATAGAAAAATATTTTTCAAAAATATGTACGCTCGCAAATATTCGCACTCGTCGAGCAAAACGAAATTTCGCATACGACGTACAATACGACTACGTGACATACAATACAAAAATTTAAATCAGTACCAAAATCGATAAAAAAATATAGTAGAAATTTAGGGGTTTTACATACATGCATCCTGACAGGGTATATCAAAACTGTAATGAGATAAGGCAAGAGAACAGTGTATGACATGTACAAAAATCTGGAACTGCTATCTATGTGAGTTTACCACTAGTTTTAACATGTGATCGGCTTAGAACTGGATACAATGTTTAGCCTGGCTAATCATACGTGAGTGTATGATTAACACTATACAGTACGGATACAATGGTGATACAATGCTGATACAATGATGGTACTGTGGGGTATTGATCACATATCTACGCTAACACTGTCACGATCCGCACCCACTGTGAGGGTACGAGCACGTAACAACACCCAGCCTACGCTGCAGTATCGACGGTAGAACACTGTCCTAGGTTACTATCTAACCAACAACTCACGCAATTATAATGTACTTGTCAAATCTTAACTCCGAACGGAGGACAAGTATAGGATATTGTAACTCAATCACAGTCTAAGCACGATAAGATAATCACAGAAGAAATAACTAAGAAATAGAAAGACAACTACTAAAATAATAATAACTCTCAACAATCTCAAATACTACATAAGTCTCAAATCCATACAAAAGTTTGACATAAAAAACATATGCTAGTCTACTAAACTAAATCCCGATCACTCCTGAGTGTCGGGGCCAAAGGTAGCCATCCCGTCTCCGGGTCCATAATATGTAGGGCATGTGTCCTCAGGGCAATCATCTGTAAAAATTTTAACAGGTCCAGTCAGGACATGAACGAGTACAATCTTATCTTGAAAACCCAAGTAAATGACAGAGAACTATAAAACAGTTATAGACAGTTGTATTGATGAACATGGCAGTTTATATTCATGTGATGGTATAGAGAGACAGATAAGTACAAGGAAAGTAAGTAACTAAACAAGAGAAGAATCATGGCAATAAAGATTGTAAAATATAATCTAGCTGAACTAGAGTAGCATGATATAAGTCCAGACAGTAATGTAGACAAGTGTGACTCCAATGTAAGTCCAGTACAAGACGAATCGAATACAAGATGAATCCAGTACGAGACGATTCCAGTCATAGTCATCAACGATTCCAGGGTGAGTCCAGCCTATACTCTAACAATGTGTTTTAAAATATCGAGATCGACATGTAAACGACTGTATGCAATACAACACATCACCCACCTGGCCGGGTGTGAGATGGCTATCATTCCAGTAGATTCCAGTTGGGAGATTCCAGATTGGGGTATGTCTACATGTCTTACTCAAGTATTTTCCCTCCCAGCAAGTACAAGTGATTCCAGAATACGACACATAAATCGAGATGAGTCCAGCCAACATGGTGATACCAGCAAGTGATTCCAGGGTAATTCCAGTAGTAGAAGCCAGACATGATAATACCAGTAATAGAGGCCAGACAATATGGTATGTGTGTCGCATACATGAATCCAGAATATCCATACGTGTTGTAACAGAGAATCACATACAGCTAACTAGAACTGAAATACAGTAATTGACAAGTAAATGAGAGAACTATCAGAGAATGTACTCGCCTACTACTCTGAAAAGAGTAGTGTAATATCAGATATCTGCACCGGAGTTACAATATCCTAAACAAAGTAATATGGGTTATGACATGTTCAATACAAGGAAAAAATGAAAGCTACAATGCAACTACATGATTTCTAGGTCAATCTAGGTCAAGTCAACTCTAAGTCAAACTTGGTCAACTGTCTAGGTCAAACTAGGTCCAAGTCAAACTTGGTCAACTAGACTCAATGTTGACTTTTGGTCAACTCCAGTCAATCTTGAACTATTGGGTCAAACCTTGGTCAATTCTAGGGTTTTGGGTCAACTCTAGTCAAACCTCTAGTCAAACTAGGTCTAAGTCAGTCAACTCAAGTCTAAACAACCACCCATAGGTCACTCTAACACTAGGCTATATACCAAATAGATACAATATATAAATATATACATTTATTTTTACATACATGTTTACATAGATACCTACACAAAGGTGTACTTAGGCTTGTATAGACTATAGCCTAAACTTGAATAGCACATGTATATGTCACTCAATACTAGGCATCTCATGAATATATATATAGAGTGATAGGGGAAAATAATGGCACATGTGTGTGTGTGAGTCTAGGTGTACATGTGACCATGTGTGTGTGTGTAGACAGTTTAAGGAACTTAGTAAAACAAAAATGAACCATTGCAATGTATGTGTGTGGGTGTAATAGAGGACAGTAGAGTGTTGTGTCAGTAGAAAATCAGGAATTGGAAGAGTGTGGATACATGGCAGTTCAAATCAGTCATGTATGTGTGATAGGAACATTAGAGTGTGTGTGTGTGTTTCTAGGGGAAACAGTGAACAACTCAAGTATTAGTTTTTCATAAAATGAGAACCAAGTAAATGTGTCAATGTGACAATAAATTAATAGGCAACTGTGTAAATGGATGTGTGCATCTAGGACTGAATCCAGTGTATACAATCTCAGGTATTTGTGTTTAACCTCAGGAAATTATGAGAACAATGACAGTTTGCATTTGCTAACAGATCAACTCAAATCGAAACCCATTCGAAAACCAAAACCCTTGTTGCCTCAACCAATTCATGTGACCAATATTAAAATAAGCTAATACACCAGTGATCGAATCTAATATGGCAATTAACATTCAGAAATCAATTTTTAGGAAGAGAACTAAAATCAGAATTTAAAGTTCAAATGACATTCAAATAACAGTGAACATATTGAATAGTTACATAAATGCCCAAAACCAAATCGAAAACCTAAATTCTCAAACACAACCTTAAACTACCATTATCAGTGAACTATACATGTGTAAGTGAATCAAAAAAATGGCAATTAACATCAATAAAAATCGGGTTTAAACAGGAAATTAAAACAGAATTCAATTTCAGGAAATGGTGTGTCAATAACAGTGCTAACATATCAGTCCCTAAGCTAATTGAATCCCAATTTAACATGTAACTACCTAACAGTGAACTAGCATAAAGTAATTGAATTAAACATAGCAATAACATTCAAAAATAGTTTAAAAACTGGAATGAAAATTCAGAATTTTCAGCTAACAAGGCTGTTCAGTTCCAGTCGACCTTAAACAGCCCATCCCACATCAAAAATCCCATTCCACAATGCAAAACCTAATCTAACTTGAAAATCCGATTTAGCAGTAGTTAGTACACATGTAGGTGAATCAAATATGACAAATTAAACATCAATATTTAGTTTAAAAATAAGAATTAAACTCAGAATTCAAAAACAGGAAATAGGTATCAGTTGACAGTTTCAGGATGAGACAGTTCATTAAATCAAAACCCGATTCGACACCTAAAATCCCACACAAATCAATAACCAATCCTAGTGGTAATCTAATACACCTGTGGGTGAACTTAAACATGTAAATTAATATCAAGAAATTAGTACAAAATAGAATTAAAGCTTAGGAATGAAAACAGGAAAGCATGTATCAGTCGAGTATGGGAAACCCAAATTTTGAATCCAAAACTTGTTAATACACTAATTAATTGGTTGGTAATTAATACCCCACACGTGCACATGTCCCAGGAGTGTTTTCGTGTCACCCTAGAGCCGGACACGGCGTGTCTACGTCTAGAAACACACACAGACACGCTGCATGTGCACAGCTGCGTCGTGCACGCGTGTACGTGTGTCCAGTACACGACACAGGCCACGTGGTGACACGTGGCCGTGCACACGTGTACGCCTAGGGTAGGGGTACATGTCCACGTGCCTGAAATGTGTCCATGTCACGTGTCGTATCGGTTTTTAAGCCGTGTCAGTGGCGCAAAATTGTGCGTGCATAGCCCGCACGTGCGGCCAGTGCGGGGAGGAGAACTCCCCGCACACTGCACCATATGGGCTCAAATTTTGGGAGAGCCATGTCAGTCAATACCCTGACATCCTCCTAAAATTTAGCGTGCCCCCGTGTCCGACACAGTGAGTTATCCAGCCTGAGATGCAGGACAGTACACGTGTCCTCGTGCGCGCGTGTCCAACACCAAATCCGACACAAAAACGACACCAAAACACAAAACACTCTTCGCAAAAATTAATGTACATATTTAGATCTACAAATTCATGTAATTAGATTTACAAAAATTGAAAATAAATTTCTAAGTGACATTTAATCAAACACCTACGTACACTATAACACGTGTCCGATACGGACACCAAATGGACAGAAAATTGACCCAAACTTCAGGGACAGCTAGGGGACTCCTAGATCTAGCCCTAAATGCAAAGAAAATAGAATATTAGATCAATTTGTGGAATTTTACCTATAGGTGCAAAAAGCAAGAAAGAGCTTCAAATGGAGGGTGTTCTCCTTGATGGCCAAATGCTCTAAATTGATCCAAGGCTGAGATTACTCTCCATGAACAGCAAGAAGAGGTTAATTAGAACCTAATGCAAAAGATTTGAGTCAAAAAGGACTTGAAATGAGAAAGATATGGATTGGGAAAGATGGCTCTTTACCTCTTTCTTCAATTTGTTGAAATATTACAAAGAGGCAAGAACAATCAATGAGGAGATTATTTATAGGGATGGGGAGCCCTATGGGTGGTCATAAAGTAGAAATTAGGGTTAGGGTTTCCTAAATTGGCCCATGGGCTTTAGTCATGATCCTTTAAGTCATGAAGTCATAAGCCATTTCATAAAACCATAAGTCATGACTTAAAACTAGGGTTACCATAGCTAGGGTTAGGTTCTAGGCTAGTCTACAAAGCTAAATGAGTCAAAATCACAGATATCAATCACCAATTCAATAATTAATCAAATAATTCAAATAAGCCAAAATGACCAAATTATCCCTAGGTTAAAAATGATAATAAATCATCCTAATGACATGGTTAGGCTCTAGGTCTTGCAGTCTCTAGGATTTCACTAGCAGCACATCAAATCACAAGTCATGACTTAAAATAGTTTTTAAATAGTTTAAAAATGATTAAAAATGACCAAAAATCATAGTGTAAAATAAATATAAATAAATAATAATATAATTACAAAATTTCAAAATTATCCTCATCTGGAAAACTGGGTGTTACAATCCTACCCCCTTAGAAATATTTTGTCCTCGAAATTAAGATGATCGTACCCCTACTAGGTTAAACCCCCAATAATCAAGGTCAAGGAAACTATATCTATAACATGCAAATTGTGGTCCTACTGGTCGTAATTCCACAGTCTTGATCAGGGTAACTACGCTATCTAACATATCACAAGCATATCCTGGCAGGTACTAATGGAATCACACAACAAGATGGAAAGAAGAACAGGAAAGACAGACCTGCTAACCCGTCACCCGTAGCGTCGGTCTACTCGATTGTCAGCGCAAAGGCCCTGCCCCTCTGGGGTATATTCCTCTGATGGTGCGGAGCACGGTGCTGCGCTACAGGTGGCCTAGCTTCCTCTATCTAATCCATGACGCTCAAGTAATATCCATACTGATATTCTACTCAATTATACTAGGGCACCATCTACATGGTATCTATTCTGCAATCTGATAATCATACACGTCTATTCAGAATCATGTTACCATAATCCTCGTCACACTAATAAGTATGGCTATGATAATCCATAGAGTCCACAACTAATGTACATACCTCTAGAATCATGGTATTTAAAATTTTTGCATTGCCGCTAGCTTGGCTGTGAAAACTTTAAATTCCCACACTCGAGAAATATATCCAAAATCAGACTCTATCTTATCGCCAACCAGCTAATATGGCTGTAGAAGACTCTAGATTCCATGACTGAGGCAACCTAGCCCATAATGTTATCTTGGTAGAAAATCAAGTCAATAATGAATACCAAGAATCAAATTCAACGATGAATCAAGAAAGATAGACAGATACTGTTAGAATCGAATTTCGAGATAGTTTATAATGAGATTCTCAAGGGTCATCCCAGGAATCGTCTTAAGTAGTCCTAACTGTGATTGAGTACCTCTCCGTTATAGCCAATCTCTCAATCCTATCGTAGGCTCGCAGCAGTACAACTAAGTCGTCGTACTACCGTAATATCGTACTAATGGGACTCTCGACCTGCATGGGCCACCACTAAAAATGTGTCACGACCCGCACCCACTGTGAGGGTACGAGCACGTAACAACGCCCAGCCTATGCCGCAGTATCGGCGGTAGAACGTTGTCCTAGGTTACTATCTAACTAACAACTCATGCAATTATAATGTACTTGTCAAATCTCAACTCCGAACGGAGGACAAGTATAAGATATTGTAACTCAATCACAGTCTAAGCACGATAAGATAATCATAGAAGAAATAACTAAGAAATAGAAAGACAACTACTAAAATAATAATAACTCTCAACAATCTCAAATACTACACAAGTCTCAAATTCATACAAAAGTTCAACATGAAAAACAGATGGTAGTCTACTAAACTAAATCCCGATCACTCCTGAGTGTCGGGGCCAAAGGTAGCTATCCCGTCTTCGGGTCCATAATATTTAGGGCATGTGTCCTCAGGGCAATCATCTGTAAAATTTTCAACAGGTCTAGTCAGGACAGGAACGAGTACAATCTCATCTAGAAAACCCAAGTAAATGACAGAGAACTATAAAGCAGTTATAGACAGTTGTATTGATGAACATGGCAGTTTATATTCAGGTGATGGTATAGAGAGACATATAAGTACAAGGAAAGTAAGTAACTAAACAAGAGAAGAATCATGGAAATAAAGACTGTAAAGTATAATCTAGCTGAACTAGAGTAGCATGATATAAGTCCAGACAGTAATGTAGACAAGTGTGACTCCAATGTAAGTCCAGTACAAGACGAATCTAATACAAGATGAATCCAATACGAGACGATTCCAGTCATAGTGATCAATGATTTCAGGATGAGTCCAGCCTATACTCTAACAATGTGTTTTAAAATACCGAGATCGACATGTAAACGACTGTAGGTAATACGGCACATCACCCACCTGGCCGGGTGTGAGATGGCTATCATTTCAGTAGATTCCAGTTGGAAGATTCCCGATTGGGGTATGTCTACATGTCTTACTCAAGTATTTCCCCTTCCAGCAAGTACAAGTGATTCCAAAATATAATACATAAATCGAGATAAGTCCAACCAACATGGTGATACCAGCAAGTGATTCCAGGGTGATTCTAGTAGTAGAAGCCAGACATGATGATACCAGTAATAGAGGCCAGACAATATGGTATGTGTGTCGCATACATGAATCCAGAATATCCATACGTGTTGTAACAGAGAATCACATACAGCTAACTAGAACTGAAATACAGCAATTGACAAGTAAATGAGAGAACTATCAGAGAATGTACTCGCCTGCTACTCTGAAAAGAGTAGTGTAATATAAGATATCTGCACCGGAGTCACAATGTCCTAAATAAAGTAATATGGGTTATGACATGTTCAGTACAAGGAAAAAAATAAAAGCTACAATACAACTATATGATTTCTAGGTCAATCTAGGTCAAGTCAACTCTAAGTCAAACTTGGTCAACTGTCTAGGTCAAACTAGGTCCAAGTCAAACTTGGTCAACTACACTAGTCAAACTAGGTCAATTGGTCACATCTTTACTCAATGTTGACTTTTGGTCAACTCTAGTCAATCTTGAACTATTGGGTCAAACCTTGGTCAATTTTAGGGTTTTGGGTCAACTATAGTCAAACCTCTAGTCAAACTAGGTCTAAGTCAGTCAACTCAAGTCTAAACAACCACCCATAGGTCACTTTAACACTCTGGCCCATAAAGTAGAATGATATCCTGCAAGTGTACCTACAACATATCCAGTCAGGAGAGGAGCAAAGTACAGTTCTAGGTAATAAAACAAGAACATGATATGAACTGAGTACAGGAGTACAGGAAAATGAAATACAGGAATGAACATGAAAGTACAAGAAAGTAGTATAGAAAATAAGTACATGAACTACAGTACAGAAATGTAAAGTACAAGAACATGTAAAGTCCATGAATGAAACTATAATCCTGAAGTACCAGACATGATAAGTGCACAATATCGAAATACATCTAGTCCATGTGACCGGCTGGGGTGAGTACAAGAGCATGCACATGAGTACATGAATATGGTACGACTTAGGGCCTGCGTGTACGATGCGAGGCCTAAGCTAGGCACATGAATATAGTAATCGAAATTAGTAACATGGCTAGTGTATTTCACCACCCGACACTAATAAGTACTAGAACATGAGTACAAGAGTACATGATGTCGTACCATGTCGTGTCACAAGAAAGAGTAGAAGAATGTAAATGCACAAAACCGTAGAAAAGTACTTGCCTTGCTCTGGAAGATCGGTGATAGAACAATAATCTCTAAGTCCATCTGAAGTTAGGTACAAATTGGTTAGGGACAATTTATCATTGGCTAGATATTGCTAACTATCTATTTATCTAGGGATACCAAAGATCCAACTATATATATATATATATATATATATATATATATATATATATATATATATATATATATATATATAACTTATACAAAATACAAGATATAAAAGAGTTTATTTTAACAAAATAAGATTAGGTTATAAATGCGAATTAGAACTAGATTCATTATTTTAGAAACAACTCTATTATCCAGATAATACTTAGAAAAAAAAATGCTACTTGTCCTAACATATCAAAGTAGATATTAGTTAAACAAAATATAATGATTTTTGAAAATAATAATGAGCACCTTAGAAAATCATCAAATTCAACTCCATCCTATTCCAGACTCATCCCTAAAGGTTAACTCATCCCTAAAGGTTACACAACAACCACGCTATAATAGCTCAGCCTGCTAAGCCCAGTCCCTCTTTACACCAGCCTAGTGTTAGTAGTCATCAATTTGGTTATATATAATCAACCAACTCAATGCCCAACACAAAACTCAACTCAAAAATTTATGCACAAAAATCCAAATAGAACCTATTATAAGATAATGATTCACAAGGAGTTAGGTTCCTACTCAACCAAACCCAGCTGTATTATTGTACAACAAAGGCCGGCAAGTATTAAACTTAACCCAGCATCTAGCATCTCTACAGCCACCCAAAACATCTCTAACTCCAAAAGTCACATAGGGAGATGACTATACAAATACTAATATGAGCCAAAACTTCAAAAGTATACACTATTAAGGAAAAACAATCACATGCCTAGTAACCTCTATTCCTTTACTCAAGCATCTCAAACTCTAAGGACAACATTAGAGTAACCTAGCCTGTGAACATTGTATTAGCAATTGAAAAATAACACTCATAAAACTTAGCTAATACTCAAACAAGCCAGCTCCTCTCTCTCTCAAATACTGCTACATGCTTTCCTCCAGTCCTCCATAAATATAAATAGGAAAAAAAGTTTGGCAAAGTAAAATCTACACCCACAGTTCAATTCTAACAGTAAGCCAATCGGACTCAAGGTCCTCCCCAGTTGTAATTCGAAAATTTGAAAGGAAAAATACAAAATCAATGAGAGAATATACAACCAGATTGAATAGTATAAAATTAAAACAAAAAAAGACACTGCTATTGAATCGAAGGAAATTCCCGCCCGTATTCAGCATCGAACCCACACACCATGCTGGACATGGGACCAGCAAGACACGAACCAGACGCTGGACATGAACACAACCCCCGATCCCGATCTAACCCTGGCCATCACTACCATATTCAACTAAACATAACATAAATTTAATCAATACAGAAGGCAGATCAATACCTGAGGAAGATAAATCTGAACTGTCACGAAACTGAAGATCCTAAGAATTAGACACAGCTACAAATCGGACACGAATTCTTGGCAATATAACCAACATCAACTAGGTTCAAATGAATTGAGTCAAACAGAGGAGTGAAGCAAAAATTACCTGAAGGAAGTTCAACTCAGAATTGGGGACTCAATCCACGATGTTGTCATTCTCAATAGACGCAGGGAATCCTAATCGAGCCGTTCTCCCCCCTAGGATTTGCTCAGATAGAAAAAAAATAGAATAATTCGATCAAAATAATTAAATTGAATCAACAATTTGGATCTGCAGTACTAAGAAGATTGCTCAGCCCTACCGAGAATTTGCAGGCCCGAAGGAGGAAGACGATGGAATCGTCAAACAGATCGATGCGCCGCCGGGAAAACACTTTGTCGTCGTCGGGGACAAGTGCGGCCTTAGTCGCCGCCAAAAGGATCACCTCGCCGCGGAAGAAGCTGCGTCGCCGGAAAAACTGCTGGTTCTCCGCTGCTCCGATGATCGTACGCCGTTCGTCGAGGACCCCAGGCCGGAAGTGGCACCATTGCACGCCGGAGAAGGTTGCTCGCAGTCGTCGCCGGAAAGCCACACCGCCGTCGCTTCCATCAGCTACCGGTGGGGAAAGAATAGGGTTAGGGTTCGGAAGAATGGGGGAGAAATTTGAGAGCTCGAAAACAAATCAGAGAGAACTCTCTCTCTCTCTCTCTCTCTTTCTTCCATTCTTGGCTTAAAAGGAAATGAGTTTTTCCACTTAGGCCCTCCCACCAGTAGGAATTTTCCAGAGGGACCCCCTCCCTTTACGTTATTTACACAATCAAACAAAATTAGTTAGAAAATTTGTTTAAAAATAAGTGGAGACCATTAAAGTAGTTACAACAAACTTTTGAATTTGAAATTCTGCTCCTAAAATCATTTCCCTCCAAAAAATATAGATCACAACATTTATTATTTTAAAAATAAACTTTTTATTTGAAACTTAAATCAACCAATATTATTATTAGAAAATATTAATTCTCTAAAAATAGGAAAGTGGAGTTACAAATCACTTCCCTTGAAAAAATTTGTCCTCAAAATTCAAAGACCCACAAAATAAATCTCAAAATCACAAATAGATTCAATCACCAGTCATTTATTGAAAATAAAATTTTCGAACATTAAAATACAATCAAACAAACAAGCTAGGATAGCGCTCTCGCATCTCGTCCTCGCACTCCTATGTGGACTCTCCCGGAGAGGGGCGTCTCCACATGACGCGGACAAGTGGAATGGTCTGGTTCCGCAGTAGTTTCTCCTTCCTATCCAAGATCTCCACCGGCTGCTCCTTGTAGGTCAAGCTCGGACCCACCTCCAGCTCTGAATAGTCCCCCACATGGCTCAGATCTGGAATGTAGCGTCGAAGCTGGGATACGTGAAAATATCGTACACTTCCTCCAAGCTAGCTGGTAGTGCCAGTCGATATCTCACCTCGTCAATCTGCATGGTCACATCGAAAGGCCTGATAAATCTCGGACTGAGCTTCCCGCCTCTGCCAAAGCGAATGACGCCCCTAGTCGGTGAGATCTTCAGGAATACTCCTTCTCAAACCGCGAACTCCAGTGGTCGTCTGTTACTGTCCGTCCAGTGCTTTTGCCGATCCTTTGCAACTCTGAGACGCCCTGAGCCTTTGAGGTCAAATACAATAATTACACACAAGAAGTTGAAATAACACGATCTAACGACAATCAAGAATCAAATAAGCATAAAATAGAATGAAATTTCAATTACAACTTAGAGGAGCAAAATCCTGAAAACACAAAAAAATTCGATATTTTAACACAAGTGGATTAGGACAAGATAGAAAAATCATGGTCAGATAGTCATAATTTAAGATCGATGTTTAGACAAGACACAAATGAAGTATGGAATCAAACTCTGGCAATGTATAATTTTGAGGAATTCAATGATCTAACGATAAAATGCTAAAGGAAAGTTAGCAAGGGTTGATTGAGGAAACATATAAAATACTCAGGAGGTACAGTATCAAATCAGGATAACGTACAAGGATTTGTGATTCTCGAAAACCAATAATCATAGAAAAAGGAACATAGTTTCTATGGTATTCGAAAATATATAGATATTTGAAATTACTTTACTCAGAATCCCTACCCCGCCAGTATATATCTGACTGCAGTGGACTTTCGGCTCCGTGACTCAAATAACAATATGTCACCGGATACTCTGTCAACCTTATCCATGTTTCAACAATCATTGTCAAAACCACCCAAGATATCAAAGGTATAAAAAAGTCTCAATAATACTCGAAAACATATGAATGTCTAAAATTACTTCAACTTAGAGTTCATGCCTCGCCAGTGCACTGCTGGCTGCAGTGAACTTTCGGTCTCCGCAATCCAGATAACGGCTGCAGCGCGTACTGCCACACCCTAGGGTCATTGAATAGCCTTGAACTTTATCCAAAGAAAATTTCAAGGAATCAAAATAAGTTTCAATAGTCCAAGTCAAGAAGATGGTAAGGTTATCTGACTATTAGAATACAAGGGTTTATTAGGTACTAAGAGACGACAAGGGATCCAATCAGTGAGTACAAAAGGCAACTAGAAAGATTTAAAATTTCAGACAGGGAGCAAAGTTTCAAATTATGACAGAATTTCAACTGATATCTGGGATGGTAACAAGATTCCATATATGGGACATTATTCCGAAGGGATAACAGAGTCTGAAAGGATGAACTGAAGCAAGGTATCAGATAGGAGACAAGTTTTAAAATAAGAAATAAAATTTCGTACTGGAAACAAGTTTTAATAAAATTTCGAATAACAATAAAATCTCAAGCAAAAACTTGAATTGAAAACGAATTCTCCAATAAAGTACACCGTAAAAAATAGAATATCAAATATCAAAACAGTCGTAAATAAGAAGTAAAATCTTGAACAGAACCTCGAACAGGAAGCAAGATTACGAACAGTGATTTAGAAAACAGGGTATCAAATAGCGAATAAGAAATAGGTATCGAACCCTGATTATGAAACAAATAGAACTTTAATAGGGAACAAGGTCGAACAAGATTATGAACAAAAATAATTTTTTGAATAGGAACAAGTCTCAAATAGTAAACAAAATCTCATAGGGAATGAGCCAAAATTTTAAAATAGAAAACAAAATTTTCAAACGATGTCTCGAATAGGGGCTGAATCTCAAGCAAGTGTCAAGATAGGAGTAAAGATTCAAACAATATCACTACAATAGAAAAGTGTTTTAACGGCACTCAAAAAGTGTCGTCAATGAATTTCCATGGTACTTTTTTTGGTGCAGTCTAGAGGGGGTGTCATAGAAAGTTTTTAACTTTCAACGACACTCTGTAAGTGTCATATATTATCTTTACGATGACATTTATTTGATGTTGTGTAATGCTTATTCCACGACACTTTACTGATGTTATTTTAGTCTGCTTCAATGACAGTTCATAAATGTCATTGACTGTACGACACTTAATAGGTGTCATCTAAATCATTCTATGACATTTAATAAATGTCATTGATATTTTTACGACACCTTTTTTGTGCCATCTAAATGACAGAGGATAAACACTTTCATGACATTTTGCAGGTGTCATCTTAACGTGTTTCAATGTCATCTAATAAGTGTCATCGAAATTACTACACCTGAGAAATGTCATCTAAAATTACTCAATGACAATTAATAAATGTCATGAATATTATTTCATGGCACTTCTTATGTATCATATAAACCGAGTTCAATGACAGATTTCAAAACGTCATCAGTGTATATATATATATATATATATATATATATATATATATATATATATATTTTTATATATATATATATATATATATATATATATATATATATATATATATATATATATATATATACCAACACCAAAACCAACCATGTTCACATATAATTAAACCATATTCACGTACAAATAAGTAACCAAAACCAACTATGTTCCAAATAAGTAACCAAAATCAACCATGTTCACAAATAGGTAACCGAATCACACTTTCCGTATATTACTTGCCAAAATGAACAATTATGACAAGTTTGTGACTAGATCATGCATGCTACAATGCACTGTACAAAACTATTTCAAACACACTTGCTGAAAGGTATAAGATTATTAATGAGATCAGTACCGATAGAAGGCTTTTACTCAAAGGAAGAGAGTCATTGATAGTCATAGTACACAACATGCTCATAGAATGATTAAAGAATTATCTTATTGTAAAGAGGAGGATCATGTGTAAATAAAACTGCCTCATTTGGTTTTAGTTACTGATGAGCTTCTTTTCTGCAAGCTGATGTTGATACTCATATATCAGTTGAAAAGGTGTTTATTGCTTTTGTTGAACTCACTGGTTTGGATATTAGTTAGAATACCAAACTCATACTTGAAAGGCACAAGTACAAACAAAGCCAGATTATGTGAATCCTTGGGTCAGATGAAGAAATTGTACTGGTTTCAAAACCAGGACCAAAATTGGTTACAGACAAGCTGAAATACTCACATTACTCTTCACTGCTTAATGGATGGGAAGGAACGATCAGCAGAAATTAAGATTGATGACACTGTATAGAACTAGAAAACATATGTAACACATATATTGGTCACAGGCAAGCTGAAATTAAAATTGGTCACAGGTAAGCTGAAATACTCGCGTTACTCTTCACTGCTTGATGGATGGGAAAGGAACGATCAACATATGCAATCACATTGAGCTGGTAGACATTGATGCAAGATAACTACACATAAAAGTTTAACCTCTCTTCATCATAGAAAATTACCCACAACTTCAGCACATGACAAGTTGTTTGTCATTTCCTTATCCAGTATTCAAAAATACATCTTAATTTAGTGACAGCCACCTCAGCCTAAAGAGTAAAATCAATTAGACTAACAGTAAGGATAGGCCAATTAGCATGGCATTGAAATTTCATCAATCTATGCTACTTTGTTCAGATGATCTGGAAAGTAAGGCTTACCTTGTCTTCAAATGGTAGGACAACAAATTTTTTAAAAATGAAGCCTTTATCCGATATTTTTCAGGTCTACTTTCCAATGTTTTAAATGCCGATATCTAGAAATATAATAAATGTGGAAGACTTGAGCTTCTATAAAGCTGGGAAAAGATACAGACTTGCCAAATAAGATCAAAGAGTAAAGGCAATATTATCATGTTCAATTGGGTCCCTACAAAGCAGCCAAATAAGATAAAGATCAAAGAGTGAAAGATTTTATCTTTTCACTTAATCTGGGAAAGACGAGTCTTGAGGCATTAGAGCAGTTATTTCTTATTTCAGAAATAAATCCACAGACTTGCCAAATTCAGACATGATGGCAGAGGAAGAGCTAAGTGTGGTGGGTCCATGAAGCATAAAGCATAAATCACCGTCCATGACATCATCCACTACTAAAAAGAGCATCTAACAGACGGCAAAAGTTGGCAAAGACAAGAGATCAAATGCTGAAGAAGCTTTATCCTCAAAATCTGAGTCTCAACCAAGACTTAAATACCATATCAAATACCGATAACCGACACGATAATTCTCAGTTTGAATTGTTAGTTACGCCATTTGAATTGGTACCATATCCGTGTCGCACTATCCAAAATGTGTCATGTCCGTGTCCATGCAACATAGTTAATTCCAATAAATGTGTCAAAATAGTTTGACACCAATAACTTTTTGCAGCCAAGTAGACTAATGGGGCTTAAGATGGGTTCAGGATTGCTTATTAAGTATCAGTAGACAAAATTTAAACTAAGTATCAGTACCCCTCTATATAAATATAATAGAATTGAGTTAATGTTAAACATACATATTAATAATTCAATTACCTGAATCTCTTCAAAACTAATATACTTATGTGGCCACACAATTGTACTTCCTATAGCATCTTTGTAACACCCAGTTTTTCAGATGAGGATAATTTTGAAATTTTGTAATTATAATTATTATTTATTGATAATTATTTTATATTATGATTTTTGGTGATTTTTAATCATTTTTAAACTATCTAAAATTATGACTTGTGATTTTGACATTTTACTATTGTTTGGTTTTAATTTCGAGGAATTTATCACTCCAGTTTTCAGAAACAGGGATATTTTTATTATTTTATATTTTAAAATACTTTTGAAATTTAATTTATTATTTATGATATTATTTTGTGGTTAAAATTTATTTTATTATTTATGATATTGTTTTGGGGTTATTGAGTCAGGTTCGAATTTCAGCTCAATCCGACTTGAAACGGGGACCCGGGGGTAGTGTTGACTTTAGTGGACCCACACATTCGTTAGCCATGGCCCACATGATAGAAATATTTTAGTTAGAGGTTAGACTAATTATTATGGATAAGGTTAGTGTGATTAGAGACTTTAGAATGACTAATTTAGCCCCAACCAATTAGCCCTTTCCTAATACTCATAGAATAGGTTAGTGGGGGCATTTTGGACCTTACCATAATAGGACAAATAGCCCTATATGGCCAGCCACTTTGGGAGAGGATAGGCTCAAGTTCATTTCATTATTCTTATCCACACTCTCTCTCTTGTTCTTCCCCAAATTCCTAGAGAGCAATCCCTAGCAATTTTTCCACCAAATCCTTCCATTTTGCCACCAAATCTTCTTCTTTCCTTCTCCATTCTAGCCAAGGAGGAAGCTACCCAAGTTTGGGAGGATTCAGAGCTCGTTCGTGTCCTTTTGGAATCTCTACGTGTCGGTGTCGCTCCGGGAAGGCTTTTCTTCGATTCGATCTATCGGGAGGTATAAATCCCTTCTTCTTTTCATTTCCTCATGCATATAGGTCTATTTTGAACCCATAGGAATGACCCCCATGGTTGTATCTCCATTTGTGTCTATTTCGTGTCCATTTGGAGGTCATAGGAGTGTCCTTTGTGTTGTGGTTGTGTCCATGTGGGAAAATCCCAAATTTGGACACACTATGTGTTGTTGTTATGTATGAATGAATTATTACATGTTTAATCTCATATTTTTGTATTGGAGATGTGTTCTATAGTGTCTCATATATATATATTAGTGTAGAGAGTGAGTTCTTGATATATTATGTTATATACTTGTGTTCTTTTGTCTCAAACTACCCAAATCCATCATGATTTTTATCCACGTTTTTAATTTAAGCCCTAACATAGAAATATCATAACTTCTAGCTCAAAGCTCGGTTTAATCTCCCGTTTTTTTTGAAAAGAAGCGTATTGAAGTTAGATTTCCAAAAACATGTATTAACAGGCCTAATTCTTTCTGTAACTTTCTGGAGAATTATTTGAGTGTCAGCTGTACGAAAGACGAACGCGTTTCGGTATTTTTGCAATTCCGGGAGCTTCCGGACACGAAAATGCGATCCGTTTGAAGTTTCGGAAAGCTAACATGAAGTACTACAATATACTTTAATCCTAGAATTTAGTGAATGTCCAATTGGTACAGTATTGGTTTTAAGTAAAAGAGTGACTATACGATATATGCATTTTGTGTAACCTATGAGCCTATGTAGTATGGATATTAAATAAATAAAGAGTATGTAATGCATGATATGTTAGATGAATGAAATGATATATATATGATATATATCCTATTTACATTAATGTAATATATGTAAGCAATGCATAATTGCATGAATGAAAGAATGATATACAATGCATGCATGAAAGTATATAATGAATGCTAGATATAAATGCAAGGTATATGTGTAATGATAGATATGAATGCATAATGTATAAATATTGTAAATGCAATATCAAATTTCATATGTAGACATAGAACGAATGCATAGCTGATATTTAGATTGAATGTTAGTTCATTTTAGGTTGTTCGAACACTGAACTGTCCATGTAAGCATATATACCTTCCTTTTCCTATTGTCAAGCCAATTTTAGTTTTCAATATAGTGAAATGTCTATGAATGTAATGTTAACCTTCAACCCCTTAATTCGAAATGTTAGTTAATTTCAGTATTAGACAATGCATGAGCTGTATGCATATGGGATGTTGGCTTAATGGCAGATTTCAGATAACATGGTTCATTTTATGTGGTTAGTTACACCAGTTTATGGGATAGCTCACTTTAGTTTATATGTAAATGTGGAACTAAACTGAGAATGAACTTCATCCTCTGCACAAGGACACCCCACTCTATATTAACCACCATGCCATGTAACCCTTCTCTAAATGATTGCTATAATATATATAGATTTATGTAAAGTATAGATGCATGTTAGTTATAACTTAAATAGTCTCTACTCTAATGTATATAGATGTATACTTGTAGCCATGCATGTTAAGTATAATACATGTGTAATGTAGATGGGTTAGCTTTGTGCCATGTGTAGTGTAAACTAATAACTAGTGTTGATTTCTCTTTTCATGTACACCTCCATGTTCACACACACACACATAGCTTACATGTTAGTTTCTTCCTCTTTTTATATATATATAATGTTGAATATGCATGAATAGGATGTGCCTTGATATGTGCTTGTGTTTGGCTTGTATAGCCTTGTGATTGGTGTGTGATTGCTAGACTAGGCTTGGTTAGGCCTAGTGAGACTTGTTAGGCTTGTTTGGGCTAGGACTTGACCTAGTTTGACTAGTGCAGTTGACTAGAGTTGACCAAGTATCGACTTTAGCCTAGTTTGACCTAGACAGCATGCAGATGCATTGTACATTTCATATATCACCCTCTGTATACATCTTGACTTGTGTTGCTCTAACTAGGAGTCAGGTACCTCATCTCGGACAGTACATTTACTTCAGACATTCAGATACGAGGCGAGTACATTCTCTGATCGTTTCATACTTGTCACGATTTATATTCTCGCTCTAGATTACTTTTACTTGATGTTGTCACGCTATCATCACGGATTGGTACTATACGGATCTCTTCTTGGAATGTTATCCCCCTTAGCGGGCACATCAGATACTTTATGACATGTGTTTCATGTACATCATGTATTCCTTGCTTCTGCGTTATTCATGTACACTCATGTTCTCTCATGTTCTTACATGTACGTTCATGTACTCTCATGTTCTTTCATATACGCTCATGTTTGCTCATGTGTCTCTTGTATAACCAAAACATCATGTTCGTAACGTAACTTGAATAGATCCTTGTGTACTGATTGTGGGTAGGGGTGAGTATAAATGGTCATGTGATTTATCCATCATGTTCACTCTGTTACTTTTCATGTTTTAGCATGTACAACACAGCCTTATTAGCTGGTGTCCTATATGTTCACTCATGTACATCATGTTCAACCTAAGCCAATTACATGCCATCTCGTACTCTAAATCACTAGTCACTTACAGTTCTTACTTATCATGTATATATTTCCAGTTATCAAATATCTCTTCTGTTTTATGTACATCTTCTTACAGCGTTTCATGTATCTTACTCTATTGCTTGCTTTATATTTCCTGCCATGATATGAACTGCATGAGATGTACTGTGCTCGCTCCCGTCCTGACTAGACCTGTTGAAAATTTTACAGAGGATGATGAGGAACCTTGCACCCCCTTACTTGGAGCTTGCCTAGATGACACTCACGACCTAGACCCCTGGAGAGGTTCAGGCAGCTGCTCAGGATGATACCTTGTATAGTGTAGATAGCTTAGACTATTTCCTTTCATGTTTAGCTTTTGTCATTGTTTCGGAGTTGTATATTATAGAGATGTTGAGACTTGTATATCATTTCTGTTGTATCTCAGTTGAGGTTTTCCTTATCTATTTCATTGTGCCATTTTCTATCTATAGATTATGATTGAGTTATACCTCTGTGTTGGCCTCCTTATGGAGGGTATTCATATTATGTTAGTTATAGTTCATGACCTAGAACAGCGTTCTACCGCCGACACTGCGGCGTAGGCTGGACGTTGTTGCATTCTCGTACCCAAACAGTGGGTGCGGGTCGTGACACATTTTTAGTGGTAGCCCATGCAGGTCGAGTTTATGTAGTGGTATTCGAACTAGAGTATCACTACAGCCTGCAGTAGGATTAGGATTATTTTTGGAGGTACTCAATCACATTAGGAAAAACTCTTAATCAGATTCTTTTTGTCTAAAATTGTTGCTTATTGACTTCTCTTTGAGTATAAACTGTCCCCCTTTGAAATTTTGCTTCATTCTCAGAAATTGCTTCTTGTTTTGATCTATTTTTATGATGGTTATGAAGACACGATCTCATCGCTTCGGTTCGGGGAATACTATCGAGAGGCTGGCCACCTCTCGTCTTGTTCATCAGGGCCTCGAGACCGCAGTTTCTGTTGTGCCGACTCAGGTTGGCGTTTCTGCTACATAGGAGGTGCACCTTTATCTGTACAGAGATTTTCTCCTGTCATTTCTGATTTCTCTCAGCAGCGGTGATTCATGCAGCATCAGCAGCAGACCAGGAAAAACTAACAGGACGAGCTATCGTCAGAATAGTCAAGGATGCGCAGACCATTGGAGATCTTGCTGCAAGTTCCGTTCTTCTCAATTCCATTCCCACAATTGTCTTTTATAATTACCTTGAAATCCGATTCCATCTGTTCCTTGTTGATTGATTAATTTTGTCATGTTACTCTTTTGTTGTGTTTGTTTTTTTTCTTCTGAAAAAATCATATGGGCTAGGTCGCCTAAATCATGGAATCTAGAATCCTCGATAGTCGTGTTAGTTGGCATAGTAAGGACATGTAGTCAAATTTTGGATGTATTCTCGGGTATGGAAATTTAAGATTTTCGCCGTCGCATGCGGCAGTGTAAAAATTTTAAATACCATGAACCTAGAGGTACGTACCTTAGTCAAGGACTCTGTGATTATCGTAGCCTTGCTCACTAGCATGATGAAGACTCTGGACAACATGATTTTGGACAGACGCATATGATTAACAGATTGTATCTTAAGAAGGTTTAAACATCATACCCTTTTGATTGTTATAAATGACTTAGGAGTAGGGATATTTAGTTTTGTAGAGCTTATTCATAGGTAGTTCCTTCATAGTATAATAGTATGATGACTTGTAGAGTGTCTGTACCCTAGAGGTGATAGTTAGCATTGGTATTAGAATAGTAACCCATTGCAGATAATTCTCATGTTATCTATAATACCAACCAGTTACACATAGGATGTTAGTATGCCTTACATCCTTGATGATTATTACTACTTTCTCTTACCTTTTCCAGTGAGGCACCCATGACCAGAGCCTGCCTTTGAGTATAGTTGTAGTTTCACCTAAGACCGAGAGGTCTATTTGCATAGATAGATTGCAGATGATATTGGCATATGGGATATAGGTTAGTTGGTATCTATAGGCCATTATTGTATAGGGTTATAAACATGTTGTTTAGCCTATACTTGGTTCAGTTTTCCATTTTAGTTAAGTTCCCTTCGTGTTGAGTTCCTTTGTGTTGATCACCTTTATAGGCAGTGTGCAGACCCTTCACTAGATACCATGTCTCCTTGATTCAGACCATTCATCCTTAGCCTAGTTCTAAGTATTGTTTCAGACCCTTATAAGTTTAGTCTGCCTTAACCCTTGGTTGATCAGTCATGTATATATATAGATGATATACTTAGGATATATGTGATGGGTTGTTGTTCTTGAGCATATATATATATATGTGTGGTATTTGGTATTCATGTGCTTAGCTTGTAGGTATTAGTTATAGGTGACTTGATAGGATTGGGAAGTTAAGAGCTAGTCTATTATAGAGTTTCTCTTTTGCTAAATTTTAGTTGCCAACACCTAAATAGCTAGCATAGGTAAAACTCTAAGAAGTTGACCAGTTGATGACCAAGTACTTGGATGTTGAGAATTTGACTAGTAATTGACCCTTGACTATGTTTGACCTAGAAGGGGGTGCGATCATCTTAATTTCGAGGACGAAATTTTTATAAGGTGGGTAGGATTGTAACACCCAGTTTTTCAGATGAGGATAATTTTGAAATTTTGTAATTATAATTATTATTTATTGATAATTATTTCATATTATAATTTTTGGTGATTTTTAATCATTTTTAAACTATCTAAAATTATGACTTGTGATTTTGACATTTTACTATTGTTTGGTTTTAATTTCGAGGAATTTGTCACCCCCAGTTTTCAGAAACAGGGATATTTTTGTTATTTTATATTTTAAAATACTTTTGAAATTCATTTTATTATTTATGATATTATTTTGTGGTTAAAATTTATTTTATTATTTATGATATTATTTTGGGGTTATTGAGTCAGGTTCGAATTTCAGCTCAATCCGACTTGAAACGGGGACCCGGGGGTAGTGTTGACTTTAGTGGACCCACACATTAGTTAGCCATGGCCCACATGATAGAAATATTTTAGTTAGAGGTTAGACTAATTATTATGGATAAGGTTAGTGTGATTAGAGACTTTAAAATGACTAATTTAGCCCCAACCAATTAGCCATTTCCTAATACTCATAGAATAGGTTAGTGGGGGCATTTTGGACCTTACCATAATAGGACAAATAGCCCCATATGGCCAGCCACTTTGGGAGAGGATAGGCTCAAGTTCATTTCATTATTCTTATCCACACTCTCTCTCTTGTTCTTCCCCAAATTCCTAGAGAGCAATTCCTAGCAATTTTTCCACCAAATCCTTCCATTTTGCCACCAAATCTTCTTCCTTCCTTCTCCATTCTAGCCAAGGAGGAAGCTACCCAAGTTTGGGAGGATTCGGAGCTCGTTCGTGTCCTTTTGGAATCTCTACGTGTCGGTGTTGCTCCGGGAAGACTTTTCTTCGATTCGATCTACCGGGAGGTATAAATCCCTTCTCCTTTTCATTTCCTCATGCATATAGGTCTATTTTGAACCCATAGGAATGACCCCCATGGTTGTATCTCCATTTGTATCCATTTCGTGTCCATTTGGAGGTCATAGGAGTGTCCTTTGTGTTGTGGTTGTGTCCTTGTGGGAAAATCCCAAATTTGGACACACTATGTGTTGTTGTTATGTATGAATGAATTATTACATGTTTAATCTCATATTTTTGTATTGGAGATGTGTTCTATAGTGTCTCATATATATATATTAGTGTAGAGAGTGAGTTCTTGATATATTATGTTATATACTTGTGTTCTTTTGTCTCAAACTACCCAAATCCGTCATGATTTTTATTCACGTTTTTAATTTCAGCCCTAACTTAGAAATATCATAACTTCTAGCTCAAAGCTCGGTTTAATCTCTTATTTTTTTTAAAAGAAGCGTATTGAAGTTAGCTTTCCAAAAACATGTATTAATAGGCCTAATTCTTTATGTAACTTTCTGGAGAATTATTTGAGTGTCAGCTGTACGAAAGACGAATGCGTTTCGGTATTTTCGCGATTCCGGGAGCTTCCGGATACGAAAATGCGATCCGTTTGAAGTTTCGGAAAGCTAACATGAAGTACTACAACATACTTTAATCCTAGAATTTAGTGAATGTCCAATTGGTACAGTATTGATTTTAAGTAAAAGAGTGACTATACGATATATGCATTTTGTGTAACCTATGATCCTATGTAGTATGGATATTAAATAAATATAGAGTATGTAATGCATGATATATTAGATGAATAAAATGATATATATATGATATATATCCTATTTACATTAATGTAATATATGTAAGCAATGCATAAATGTATGAATGAAAGAATGATATACAATGTATGCATGAAAGTATATAATGAATGCTAGATATAAATGCAAGGTATATGTGTAATGATAGATATGAATGCATAATGTATAAATATTGTAAATGCAATATCAGATTTCATATGTAGACATAGAACCAATGCATAGCTGATATTTAGATTGAATGTTAGTTCATTTTAGGTTGTTCGAACATTGAACTGTCCATGTAAGCATATATACCTTCTTTTTCCTATTGTCAAGCCAATTTTAGTTTTCAATATAGTGGAATGTCTATGAATGTAATGTTAACCTTCAACCCCTTAATTCGAAATGTTAGTTAATTTCAGTATTAGACAATGCATGAGCTGTATGCATATGGGATGTTGGCTTAATGGCATATTTCAGATAACATGGTTCATTTTATGTGGTTAGTTACATCAGTTTATGGGATAGCTCACTTTAGTTTATATGTAAATGTAGAACTAAACTGAGAATGAACTTCACCCTCTGCACAAGGACACCCCACTCTATATCAACCACCATGCCATGTAACCCTTCTCTAAATGATTGCTATAATATATATAGATTTATGTAAAGTATAGATGCATGTTAGTTATAACTTAAATAGTCTCTACTCTAATGTATATAAATGTATACTTGTAGCCATGCATGTTAAGTATAATACATGTGTAATGTAGATGGGTTAGCTTTGTGCCATGTGTAGTGTAAACTCATAACTAGTGTTGATTTCTCTTTTCATGTACACCTCCATGTTCACACACACACACATAGCTTACATGTTAGTTCCTTCCTCTTTTTATATATATATATATATAATGTTGAATATGCATGAATAGGATGTGCCTTGATATGTGCTTGTGTTTGGCTTGTATAGCCTTGTGATTGGTGTGTGATTGCTAGACTAGGCTTGGTTAGGCCTAGTGAGACTTGTTAGGCTTGTTTGGGCTAGGACTTGACCTAGTTTGACTAGTGCGGTTGACTAGAGTTGACCAAGTATCGACTTTAGCCTAGTTTGACCTAGACAGCATGCAGATGCATTGTACATTTCATATATCACCCTCCATATACATCTTGACTTGTGTTGCTCTAATTAGGAGTCAGGTACCTCATCTCGGACAGTACATTTACTTCAGACATTCAGATACGAGGTGAGTACATTCTCTGATCGTTTCATACTTGTCACGATTTATATTCTCGCTCTAGATTACTTTTACTTGATGCTGTCACGTTATCATCACGGATTGGTACTATACGGATCTCTTCTTGGGATGTTTTCCCCCTTAGCGGGCGCATCGGATACTTTATGACATGTGTTTCATGTACATCATGTATTCCTTGCTTCTGCGTTATTCATGTACACTCATGTTCTCTCATGTTCTTACATGTACGTTCATGTACTCTCATGTTCTTTCATGTACGCTCATGTTTGCTCATGTGTCTCTTGTATATCCAAAACATCATGTCCGTAACGTAACTTGAATAGATCCTTGTGTACTGATTGTGGGTAGAGGTGAGTATAAATGGTCATGTGATTTATCCATCATGTTCACTTTGTTACTTTTTATGTTTTAGCATGTACAACACAGCCTTATTGGCTGGTGTCCTACATGTTCACTCGTGTATATCATGTTCAACCTAAGCCAATTACATGCCATCTCGTACTCTAAATCACTAGTCACTTACAGTTCTTACTTATCATGTATATATTTCCAGTTATCAAATATCTCTTCTGTTTTATGTACATCTTCTTACAGCGTTTCATGTATCTTACTCTATTGCTTGCTTTATATTTCCTGCCATGATATGAACTGCATGAGATGTACTGTGCTCGCTCCCGTCCTGACTGGACCTGTTGAAAATTTTACAGAGGATGATGAGGAACCTTGCACCCCCTTACTTGGAGCTTGCCTAGATGACACTCGCGACTTGGACCCCTGGGGAGGTACAGGCAGCTGCTCAGGATGATACCTTGTATAGTGTAGATAGCTTAGACAATTTCCTTTCATGTTTAGCTTTTGTCATTGTTTCAGAGTTGTATATTGTAGAGATGTTGAGACTTGTATATCATTTCTGTTGTATCTCAGTTGAGGTTTTCCTTATCTATTTCATCGTGCCATTTTCTAACTATAGATTATGATTGAGTTATACCTCTGTGTTGGCCTCCTTATGGAGGGTATTCATATTATGTTAGTTATAGTTCATGACCTAGAACAGCGTTCTATCGCCGACACTGCGGCGTAGGCTGGGCGTTGTTACGTTCTCGTACCCAAACAGTGGGTGCGGGTCGTGACAATCTTCAAGGGTGAAAAATTCTCTTGAGGCTCGAAACAAAGTAACTTCTGGAACTAAAACTTCCTTAACCCAAACTTTGTAGCAATTAGGTCCAATTATAACATGATGTACCATTGATTTAGAATCTGTAGCTGTAATTTTTGCCTTTGCCACCACTTGCCCTGAGGCAGTCCAATTTAACAGGTTACACTTTGCATTCATAAGGTTTGTAGTAGCACTAGCATTCATACTCTCAGGACGGGACTATAATGAAACAAGAAGATAAAAGTAAATTTAATGTTTCAGTATTAAATTTCAATAGCATTACCACAGTATATGTAGCACCCCGTTCCGTAAAGTCAATCGGAGGAATCGAAATGCCGACGGCGTTCGGACTTAGCCTTATAACGGCTTGCTCGGAGACATCGCTCAGGTGGGGTAGTTTCGGTGAACTTGCCTCATCTTTACCTTCACATAATAAAATGCATGTTTTCAACTTGCACAAGTGGGCATAGTAATAAAATAGATGAATCCACATAGCTAAAGGAATAATCCCGACGGGTCGAAATGAGTTAGAATATGGAAAAAGGTCCAACGATCGGCTTAGAGTTGGTGCACGGTGTGCTTTGAAAATGACACTCGGTCCTTCGTCCCGTGGCTTGGGAGAAGAAAAGTTGGTCTTTGACACAAAACTATGAAATTGTCTAAGTCATAGGCGTCGCCCGCGTAAATGCTCGATAAAGCATGCACGCTTCCACTGTGTAAGGATTGGTATAGCCTTTGCTCGTCCCTCGGCTTAAGTTGTAGGCTTGAGTAAGTTAGGCAAAGTTATGCCGGTCGACCTAAGTCATTCCAAGTGCTGTCCCGGTCATTCTGCGGTTGTCAAGTTAAATAGTCCCACGATCCCAATGTCCGTCATATGAGGTATGACTTGGGCGATAGCGTTGCGTAGAACACGAGTCGATTTAAGGCACGAGCCACGGTTGGTTCAGTAGAAAGTTAGCCACGGTCTGTCGATACTTAAGGAAACAGGTTATGTTAAAAGTTAAGTTAGAAGGCTATGCAGTAGCCGTTCCCTGAGTTCAAAGAATGTTAAGTCTAAGCGATGGTTAGTCGCCGAGAGGAAATATGTCGGGACTGTGGTTCAGTCGCCGAGGCAATCCTGGTTTGGGGCTCTGCAAAAGAAGTGTGAAAAGTAAAAAGAGTAAAGCAAAGGAACTGATTGATGAAGATGAGACCATACAATTACGTTAAGTCTAGAAGTTAGCGTAGGCGTGTGGTCATGGACAACTTGTCGACAAGGGCGATTGTTCTTCGGATTGGCAACCTTGGGCCAGGGACCGATCCGACCTAGGAAGAACAGATTATAGCCGAGCTGGGTAATAGGCAATCGGTAGGTCGGGGACTTGCATCGGGGATCGCCACCTGCGGTACAATGGTCCCGAATGACAGGCTATGTCCACGATGGCTAGTTAATGCCAGTGACCAATTCATGTAGATGTGTCGGCGCGGGCGGCAATCCGCATGTGTGCCTTTGGACTGAGTTGAGTTGAATGTGTATGCAGTTAGAACACAAATGTTTGGGCCTAAGATTTGGCTACAACGAAGGCGACGTGCTTCGGCACGAGGTATGGCGTCGAGTGTGTAAAGTTGTTGGCATAGAGTTGCATGAGTTAGACTTGAGCTATTGCGGGTTAAGTCGAGAAGGGCCGTAGGGCAAGTAGGGTGAAGTTACGTTGAGTTTCAGGGCACGACCTCGAAATATGAGGCACGACCGCGTTGTCACAACACAAGTATAGGTAAGAATAAGCGAGGAGACGCTGCCTCAGAGATATTAAAGCACGAATCGAGATCATGGCACGATCGAGTCGTTACGTTATAGAGTACGGCACAAAAGACAAGTATAAGTCAGTACGTCGACAATGCAAGCACGAGAATGGTCTAGAGGCAAAGGAAATAGAGTCTATCGTGTAGTTGCGTCCCTGATTATGGCCGTAAAGCAAACATGACTTGATAGGTTAACGTTGTTGGCACGAGAAGGGTCTAGAGACAAGGTATGAGTTAACGTCGTTGTGCAAGCACGGGATGGTCCTCAGACATAAGTATGCCAAGGCGTCTGTCATAAAACTGATCCTAAGACAAGACTAGAAAGACAATTGATAAGAATGGACTATGTTGCACAAAGTAAATTAAACGTGTCAGTTTTGTGTGGGTGGGCGAGGAGCTCACTTCACCAGTACAGTTGAGTACTGACACCCACATAGTTTCTATGTACAGGCACATGTAGAGGCTCGTGACATGGAGCTCGCTTGGATACGTCGAGGCACGGAGTTCCTTGGCGATTCAAAGCGTACCGCCGTATGGAGTAAAGACTTATACGGGACATAATGTATGAACATCGCCTTCCGAATCTTCCGCTGGATCGACAAATATGTATCGAGAGATGAGAGAGAGCTGAGTGATTGTAATGTGAGATGAATGGATTTGAGTGATTATAATCTTGGCCTTGTACCCCCATTGTAACCTTTATTTCAATATCAATAAAGAGCTTCTTTTGAATGACTTGTGTTTTCTTTAAAATTTTCGCTGCATATTCAATGTCTCTGCATGGGACTTCTGTGCGACGACCCCGTCGCAGCCGCTGGAATCGGCCGTTATGGATCCCGTCTTGTACGAGCACAATCTAGGCTCGTGCGGCATCACGCCTTAGCGAGGACGATCGCTCCTATAGGAGCGGGGCGTGACATAATGGTATCAGAGCACGGCTTTACGTCCTTGGACCCTCGATTGAATTATTTAACTTCGATGTTTTCGCAAAACTCTATTGCTTTCGCAAGTTGTTATCGTTGGCGCGCTCTCTCTCAAATGTCCTGCAGCATGTCCATACAATAAGTCTATATATTTTCAAAAGCTCGTACAAGCGTTCACTCGAATGCAACGGTAGGCCTTTGTACCGAACGGTGTCAAACTTGTCTTGATAGAAGACCCATGCTAAAGTCAGCAAGTCGCGTGCGTGCCTAACGAGTCCTAAATCAACATTTGTAAATGAGCGTACAAACTCGGAGGATAGTCCATACGTGATGGCTATGCACACGGCCTTTTGGCTAAGTTGTGCCGCGTGTCGCGCACCTCGACCTTTGGTGCAAACGAGTAGCGAGCGATATTAAGTATCGTTCGGTCAGGAACGGAGATGCACTTAGAGTGTATATCGATAGGAATGCTATCGAACTAACACGTAGGCATGCATGGAAGATTGATTTGGATTTTGAGAAATAGTACGAATGACTTGGTACGTCGAGACGACGTGAGCGATTACGCTAGAGATTCGTCGAACGAATCTGAAGAATGTCTTAGCGAGTGGTACGAATGAAATTGAGGACTAGATAGGGTGGCTCGAATCCGAGTGGTGTATGGTTTGTCTTGGAAATTATTCAAGCGAAATTGAGGATTAAAGGGTAACAGCGAGTATGTTGGCGAGGCAATGCGATCGCACAAAGACTTAGAACGCGTCACGCTTAGTTGGTCGTGACTTCGATTGTTCCGAACGAACATCTCGTTCGGACAACTTGTGAATGAGCAACGTGAGTTAGAAAACGATTCAAAGTGATGAATACAAGTGAATGTCTTGATCGAGGAAACCTAGAGGATCGTGCTTATGATTTCGGATTTTAATCGAATGAGATTGTGGAATATCCATTCGGACAACAGCATCAATACACGACTCGAAATTGGTTGCAAAGGAAGATCGTCAGGTTACGCATATCGTCGATGGTATTGAGGCGTATCAAAGATCGATATGCGATAACTCGGGGGTACTCTGACTCGGCGAATGACGATCGTGCAAATGTTATTGTTTCGATGGACGCTATACTTGGGATGTTGAAACGTGTCGAGGAAATGATAGACTTGGCTCGAAGATTTTTCTAGTTGAACGAATGACAAACGGACTATCAAATTGAAATCTTGACTTGGATAAAAATGAGACATTTGGATTTGCTTCGTCGATAACCACAACTTCGACATTCTTGTCTTATGCGAGCGCAACTCCAGCCTCGCACATGCATCACACCGATTGGGACAATCACTCCGCGTGAGCGCTGGTATGGTGATTTATACAGCAGGGGTGATCGGCACTTGCATGGCGTGGCAAATTGTATGCTTCGACTTGTGGTTTGACGCGAAGGTGGACTTGAGAATGACTTAGTATGCTTGATGATCGAATTTGAGTATTGAGTAGGTCCAATCAGCATATCAGGAATGAATTAGTCTAGACTCAAACAAGAGTTATACGCCGATGAGAACGATTATTCCGCGTGAGCGTTGCATGGTGATTCATGAACCACCGTAGATAATCAGACTCGCGTGAGATTGGGGCGTAACATATTGTCAAAGTTAGACGACATCGTGATCGAATACATGAATTGGTTAGAATTGGTGATTTGAATGGATTCGAATACATGCAACGAATGCATTGATGCAAATAGGTGATCGTGCTCGATGTTTAGAAATCTGAGTGACGCGAGCTTGGGTAGAAAATCCCGTACTACCGACTTTGGTTTGACCCTAGGATTGGGGTCAGTGTTGGCATTATTGTTGGGGAACTATGATTCCAATCCTGACATTGACTTAGCCTTGAGAAATTGGCCTAGCGGTTAGGCGAGACGCCCCTGTTACAAGAGTTAGCAATCGAAAGATTGATCTTGAGGATTGGCATCGATGGATAGTGTGAAATCAAGAATATAGGAATGACCCTCACGAGATTCGGCTGACATGCATATATTTCAGGGACGCCTGAGTATGTGCACGATGCGACTCGAGTGAGAATGTCGAACTCTCTATCATGCGGCTTGGCTGAATACATATATTTTAGGGATGCTTGGAATGCGTGCACGACCCAGCCAAGAGATATGTTGAGTTCAAGCAAGACTTAAGGAATAGAAGAGTGTCGAGAAATTGAAATCGTGTTAAGGGGAAAGAATGATAGTGGTGCGAGCGTGGCTCAAAATCAAAGAAACGCATAGGCGAAGTATGTACGATAGTCCCGTGTCTGGGCACGATTAAGTCTTGGCCATAGAAATGGTATGATGGCTTGCCTTCAGGAAAGTCTCGAGGACGAGACTTGTTCTGAGTGGTGTATGTTGTAGTGCCCCGTTCCGCAAAGTCAATCGGAGGAATCGAAACGCCGACGGCGTTCAGACTTAGCCTTGTAACGGCTTGCTCGGAGACGTCGCTCAGGTGGGATAGTTTCAGTGAACTTGTCTTATCTTTGCCTTCACATAATGAAATGCATGTTTTCAACTTGCACAAGTAGGCTTAATAATAAAAGAAATGAATCCACATAGCTAAGAGAATAATCCCGACGGGTCGAAATGAGTTAGAATATGGAAAAAGGTCCAACGGTCGGCATAGAGTTGGTACACGGTGTGCTTTGAAAATGACACTCGGTCCTTCGTCCCGTGGCTTGGGAGGAGGAAAGTTGGTCTTTGACACAAAACTATGAAATTGCCTAAGTTATAGGGGTCGCCCGCGTAAATACTCGATAAAGCATGCACGCTACTACTGCGCAAGGCTTGGTATAGCCTTTGCTCATCCCTCGGGTTAAGTTGTAGGGTTGAGTAAGTTAAACAAAGTTATGCCGGTCGACCTAAGTCATTCCAAGTGTTGTCCTGCTCATTCTGCGGTTGTCAAGTTAAATAGTCCCACGATCCCAAGGCCCGTCATATGAGGTATGACTTGGGCGATAGCGTTGCGTAGAATACGAGTCGATTTAAGGCACGAGCCACGGTTGGTTCAGTGGAAAGTTTGCCACGGTCTGTCGATACTTAAGGAAACAGGTTATGTTAAAAGTTAAGTTGGAAGGCTATGCAGTAGCCGTTCCCTGAGTTCAAAGAATGTTAAGTCTACGCGATGGTTAGTCGCCGAAAGAAAATATGTCGGGACTGTGGTTCAGTCGTCGAGACAACCCTGGTTTGGGACTCTGTAAAAGAAGTGTGAAAAGTGAAAAGAGTAAAGCAAAGGAACTGATTGATGAAGATGAGACCATGCAATTATGTTAAGTCTAGAAGTAAGCGTAGGCGCATGGTCATGGACAACTTGTCGACAAGGGCGATGGTTCTTCGGATCGGCAACCTTGGGCCAGGGACCGATTCGGCCTAGGAAGAACAGATTATAGCCGAGCTGGGTAATAGGCAATCGGTAGGTCGGGGACTTGCATCGGGGATCGCCACCTGCGGTACAATGGTCCCGAATGACAGGCTATGTCCACGATGGCTAGTTAATGCCAGTGACCAATTCATGTAGATGTGTCGGCACGGGCGGCAATCCGCATGTGTGCCTTTGGATTGAGTTGAGTTGAATATGTATGCAGTTAGAACACAAATGTTTGGGCCTAAGATTTGGCTACAACGAAGGCGACATACTTTGGCATGAGGTATGGCGTCGAGTGTATAAAGTCGTTGGCATAGAGTTGCATGAGTTAGACTTGAGCTGTTGCGAGTTAAGTCGAGAAGGGACGTAGGGCAAGTTGGATAAAGTTACATTGTGTTTCAGGGCACGACTTCGAAATATGAGGCACAGCCGCGTTGTTACAACACAAGTATAGGTAAGAATAAGCGAGGAGGCGCTGCCTCAGAGATATTGAAGCACGAATCGAGATCATGGCACGACCGAGTCGTTACGTCACAGAGTATGGCACAAAAGACAAGTATAAGTCGGTGCGTCGACAATGCAAGCACGAGAAAGGTCTAGAGGTAAAGGAAATAGAGTCTATCATGTAGTTGTGTCCCTGATTATGGCCGTAAGGCAAACACGACTTGATAGGTTAACATTGTTGGCACGAGAAGGGTCTAGAGACAATGTATGAGTTACTGTCGTTGTGCAAGCACGGGATGGTCCTCAGACACAAGTATGCCAAGGCGTCTGTCATAAAACTGATCCTAAGACAAGACTAGAAAGACAATTGATAAGAATGGACTATGTTGCACAAAGTAAATCAAACGTGTCGATTTTGTATGGGTGGGCGAGGAGCTCACTCCACCAGTACAGTTGAGTACTGACACCCACATAGTTTCTATGTGTAGGTACAGGTAGAAGCTCGTGGCGCAGAGCTCGCTTGGATGCGTCAAGGCACGGAGTTCCTTGGCGATTCGAAGCGTACGGCCGCATGGAGTAAAGACTTATACGAGACATAATGTATGGACATCGCCTTCCGAAGCTTCCGCTGGATCGATAAATATGTATCGAGAGATGAGAGAGAGCTGAGTGATTGTAATGTGAGATGAGTGGATTTGAGTGATTGTAATCTTGGCCTTGTACCCCCATTGTAACCTTTGTTTCAATATCAATAAAGAGCTTCTTTTGAATGACTTGTATTTTATTCTAAATTTTTGCTGAATATTCAATGTCTCTGCATGGGACTTTTGTACGACGTCCCCGTCGCAGCCGCTGGAATCGGCCGTTATGGAACCCGTCTTGCACGAGCGCAATCTAGGCTCGTGCTGCATCACGTCTTAGCGAGGACGATCGCTCCTATGGGAGCAGGGCGTGACAGTATACCTGTCGACTTGAGGGAGATGGCAACGCTCTTCCTTTACTAGACTCTCCTGGAAACTGTACAACAATTTCATGACTTTAGTTTTTTGAATCTCAAGACTGCATAGTTTTTAGAAAAACAATAGAGTTGATGATGGCATTATACAACTTACCATGTCTGGCCTAAGCTTTCTAAGAATTTTGTACGTAAGTTCTTGAGTTTTGCGAACTTCACTTAACTCATTCATAACAGATTGCATCAACAATTTATTTTGTAAATGGCCCTCTACCTTAGATGGGGTAACTCCAAATCCAAGACCTCTAACAGAACCTAAGTGTTCTGGACCAAAATATTTGCTCACTGGATCCCCATTTATGGAGATCGAATTCCCACCATCTAGAGCCTCCTTATATTTTTCCATTTCCGACTAGAAAATAAATGTTATTAGCATATTTAGAAAATTATTAAAAATACAATATAATAATGAATTTTAAATAAATAAATTTTAATCACATACAATTGCCTTCTCTGCATCAGTATTGATCGGTTCTCCACTCTTCTCTCCCTTCCTTTTCTTATGTCCTTCAATCCATAAGTCCACCCTCGATATAGATTTTCCTTTGTTCTTATTTTTCTAACAAAAATCGAATGACAAAATGATCAAAATCTATCATGTTTATTACATGCAAGAGAATTTTAAAGATACGTGAATTAAAAACAAGCACAAGTTATACCCATTCATGCTCATATCTTGCATAACCTTTCCGGCTCAGAGTGTAAGGCATCGTTTGTTTTGCCCTTGCAGTCTGCTTTGTTTGACTTAATTCCTACACAAAATTTGTCATAAACATACATATAATTTAAAGTTTGTCACCCCTTTATCCTTGGTTCCACAAATTAAAAAAATGCTTACAACTCCAATATAATGCATATCTAAAAACACTTAACCATAAAATTTACCTTAAATTCATCTGAGGTGCGAATTTTTACAAATTCATCCCACTGGCGGTCTGTAGGTTCATTCGGTTTGAGGAAGGTGATACGTTGAGATACATCCACACCAGCATCTACAACTTTCCTTATACTTTGAGATAGAGATGATTTCCAATTTTGCCACAACTTTCCCATCAACCGCAGGATGAACTTCTTGTAACAATCCTCAATAACATATTTTTGCTACGTTTACAAGTAAATTCAAAGATAAGTAATTTTACTAAATGTTTTACAAGAAGCAACAATAATAAAATACATAAACAAAGTACATACCATCATCAAATCCCACAACTTTTCTTTGATTCTCTTATCCACGTTGTGCCAGGTATTCATATTTATTGGAACATTCTCTCGAGCAAGACATTCAACAGTTGTACTGAATCTAACTGATTGTTTTCCCACAGGTTGCCCATATTCATTCCACTCAATCATCGTACGGTTCTTTTCACCAACTACAACAACTAGGACCTTTGTTTTTCCTCTGGTTCTTTTCTTTTTACCTCCAGTATTATTTTCTTCTGATGAAGAATCAGCATTCTCATCAGAACTATCATAAGGTAACCTAGATAAAGGAGGGCTATCATAAATGACACGTGATGTTTTCCTCGACATATCTCTGTAATTAAAAAAAAGATGAATTAAATCAGTATCAACATTAAGTATTATGCAGTTTATGTAAAAAAGAAGGTAACATGTGAATACATTCAATAGCAGGTTAAACACAGACCCTTCAAGTTGTAAAATCACAATGTACCATAATTATATGTAAATGTTGATTGTTGACACTTAAACACGACATATGCCAGTCAAGTTTGTGAACAAATGAGCAAACATTTTAACTATACTTCACTGCAATTGTTTATATGAGACGTTCTTATTACGCAATAAAGTATTTACAAGTTTGTATCCACATTAATATTGTCACGCCCCAGAACCAGAATACTGGAGAGCGGGGGCAGACATAGCCAGCTACGTATAATGAAATGGAATCCATCTCACCATACGGTCACGGCTGTCTAGATATATGAGGGTTTATCTACAAGCCATCAGTCTCTTAGGGTCAATAACAAGCCTAGTGTCTCAATCTCAACAAGTAATGACAGTAATAAGATACCAGATCACCAAATATACAATTTTAAGGCGTCCCAAACATTACATATCCAGATGATCTTGAAGCTAGTCGTACAAAATGTAAGGACTAGCAAGAGTTAAGTCATACATGATCAACCTCGAGTTGCCAATCATGTTTACAGCCCGTAGGCAGACAGAAGGTAAAGTGCATCGAGCTAACAAGTGCTCGTCGGCTAAATGCCTCAAAAGAATAATGTACAATTACAGTGGGAGAACAAAAGAAACCCACTCGTTGACAGAATTCCCTCTAGTGGTCACCATCTGGCTGGAAAGTAGGTAGATCCTTTGCTGCTGCTCCGGTATCTAGCCATACAAAACCAGCTGGGTCAGACCCCAGAAAGAGCAAGTGCCACAAGGGAGGCTTCACTTAGGAACTAAAACCAGCAATTAGCACAAGAGTATAATTACATAATAAGAGACAGTAATTTAACAAAAGCATGAAAGGTGAATATAAAAGATAATCTTGTACAAAATTAATAAAAGACAGGACATATGGAAAAGCAAGACAGGATGATATACGATGAGATAACTATAGGACTATTCAGATAACCAGGATACAACCCATAAACCAAAAAAGGACCGGGGTTGTAACCCTTCGTCTGAACAGAACTTGGTTTCTCCCACCATTTATCGGCAAGGTAAAGATAAAAAATCTGGTCAGGTAACAATCTTGTACAAGATCAAGACGAGACTAGACTGATTGAACCCCATCCAACATTCACGGCCAGACAATAAGTACGGCTTGCTACTTTAACTAACTAGGGTTATCACAGGCCTAGTTACTAGCAAATGCAATGAGAATTCCAAGTTCGGTTACCTGTTTGTTACTACCTGAGTGATCCCAGCAAGAAAAGGAAAAGATAGCTGGATATAGCAGACACACTGTAGTAAGATACATGTGTCCTAAGGTACCATACTCGACGGCGGGCTGGAAGTGCGCTCATCTCGACGGATAGCAACAACTCCATTTATATATATATATATATAAGGCCGGGACCAAAGGGGCAACAGGTAACTGGGAAATGCTCCATGAACTATTTGATCAATCTAGTCATTAACCTAGCCAGATTCAGTATGAATCCTAGATCGTGGTACTCAGGGATCATGCCCTAGACATGATGCAAGACACACAGGACTCATAGTTTATACAAGCACAATCCATGCAAACAACCACGGTGTCCAGGCTAATTAATTAATTTGTCAAGAGTGCGCCACGACGGGCCACTATCATGCATTGTCAGGGTACTTGTCAAGAGTGCACCACCACGGGCCACTGTCATGTCATATGTAGCAGGTCAAGTTATCAAGTCAGGAGTACACCACGGTGGGCCACTATCAAGCATTGTTCAATTATCATACCAAACATAATAAATAAATTCGGGATTATCAAGTTCATGACAAAAGGCGTAAGGATATAAAATGGGTGCAAAAATCATAAAAAGGGGAATATGGGGACATAATGCGCCCAAGGGGGGAGCAAGAGGTACTATGGCCAACAAGTGGCATTAGCCAAGTTGTGCCAGGGTAAGTAGGGTCAGGTCCAGTTGCGCCTAAACATCAGGCTGCGCTCAAGTCAGGCTGCGCTCAAGTCAGGCTACGCTCAGGTCAGGCTACGCTCAGGTCAGGCTATGCAAGACATACGTCTCCAAAAGACAGCATATGTACTCCATACGACTCCTCTTCAAGGCAGCGTATGAGGTCCATACAACTCCTCATCAAGGCAGCGTATGTACTCCATACGACTCCTTATCAAGACAGCATATGAGGTCCATACGACTCCTTATCAAGGCAGCATATGAGGTCCATACGACTCCTCATCAAGGCAGCGTATGTACTCCATACGACTCCTTATCAAGACAGCGTATGAGGTCCATACGACTCCTTATCAAGGCAGCATATGAGGTCCATACGACTCCTCATCAAGGCAGCGTATGTACTCCATACGACTCCTTATCAAGGCAGCGTATGAGTCAGACTGCGCTGCGCTAAAGAGCGCGTGCAGCTCAGTGACGCAAGCTAAAAAGCTCGCACACTACTCACTGTCTTCTCCAAATCAGCAAGAACTCCATGGTTTGAACCCAAAGCTTCAAAAGTCCATAACTTGGTCAAAACAAGTCCAAATCCAACTTTTTAAAGGTCAAAATTGGGTAGAATAAAATTCTCTACAACATGGAACCATCAAAACTCAAAAATAACAAGATTAAATAGATCAAAACCCAAGAATTCCGAAAATAAAGTAAATTTAGATCTACAAGAATCTAGCCATAAAAATTAGAAATGCGAAGTACTAAAGTGTTTTAGAATGTAGTAAAGAAGAGAATGGAGCAATAAAATTAGAGTTCCTCCATGAAGCAAGTTGTACTTGCCTAGACCTCTCTCTTCTCTCTCTGGTAGGTGAAGGGAGTAAATGGAAGAAGAAGAAGAGATTAATAAAGAGAGAGAAGAAGAATAGGTAATAAATATGAGTGGTGGTGGTAGGTAGGGAGTTCACCCCTTGGTTCATGATAAACCAAGAGCAATCCCAAACCGAACCAAGCCAACCCAAACCAAGAATAAACCAAGCCCAGGGAGGAAATTAACCAAGAAAATCATGCAATACAAGAATAAATACATACACGTATTCCAGAAATACGTAATACGAACCACATGCATTACAAATATAATAAGCAGGTTAAGTTCTCAAGTTTTGGGAGAGAAAATGCTGTAGTACAATGATGGATTCCAAAATGCTTGATGTGATAGTCATAACCCAGATTTTCTAAAAAAATAATTTATTATCATAATATATATATATATTCTTCCATTGGAATAGGGTTGGGCCGGTTGGCTATGAAACATGAGAAAGCACCACAAAACAGTTGTCAATTTTTTTTGCCAAGCAAGATGATGTCAACCCTCTATGCCACACTCTAGGAAAGGTGGCAATTAACAAGATAGGGGCATGTCATAAAACCTAAAACACTAGTTGGTAGGCATGTACAATCTCCATACTCTATTTATTATGCTAAATATATACCTAGTACTAGTGGATATATCACCAAATCGAGAGGGTTTAATGATTAAAAATGCAAAGGAACCACAGTAGAAAAGCTACTAGAATAATAGATAATGATCGTACCGTTGGAAAGATGTTGCAGCTCTAAATGTGGTTGATTGGTAATAGAAACTCAGCAGGTTTGCAGCTGAAAATCATGCAAAGATAGCAACCTACAAAAATCATGTGATGGGGAGTCATCTGTCACGCCCCAGAACCAGAATACTGGAGAGCGGGGGCAGACATAGCCAGCTACGTATAACGGAATGGAATCCACACCGCTATACGGTCACGGCTGTCTAGATATGTGAGGGTTTCACTACAATCCATCAGTCTTTTAAGGTCATAAAATAGCCTATTGTCTCAATCTCAACCAACTAATAATAATCACAAGATATCAGATCACCAAATATATAATTGTAAGGCGTCCCAAACATTACATATCCAGATGATCATGAAGCTAGTCGTACAAAATGTAAGGACTAGCAAGATTTAAGTCATACATGATCAACCTCGAGTTGCCAATCATGCTTACAGCCCGTAGGCAGACAGTAAATAAAGTTGCAAACGAGCTAACACTTGCTCGGCGGCTAAATGCCTTAAAAGAATAATTTTACAATAGAGTGGGAGAGCAAAAATAAACCCACTCGTTGCCCTGGTTACGCCTGGTGACCACCATCGGGCTGAAATGCAGGGAGATCCTTTGGTGCTGCTCCGGTATCTGGCCATACAAAACCAGCTGGGTCAGATCCCAGAAAGAGCAAGTGCCACAAAGGAGGCTTCACTTAAGAACTAAAACCAGCAATTAGCACAAGAGTAAAATTACATAATAAAAGGCAGTAGTTTAAGAAAAAGCATGATGGGTAATTATAAAAGACAATCTTGTATAGAATCACTAAAAGACAGGACATATGGAAAGAAAACATGACAGGATGATATACGATGAGATAACCATGGGACTATTCAGATAGCCAGGTTACAACCCATAAACCAAACAAGGACCGGGGTTGTAATCCTTCGTCTGAACGGAACTTGGTTTCTCTCACCATTTATCGGCCAGATAAATATAAGAAATCAGGCCAAGTAACATTCTGGAGTGACAATCATTATGGTGACAATCTGGAGAGTACAAGGCATTAGAGTGACAATCATTATAGTGACAATCTGGAGTGACAATCATTATAGTGACAATCTGGAGTGACAATCATTATAGTGACAATCTGGAGTGACAATCATTATAGTGACAATCTGGAGTAACAATCATTATAGTGACAATCTGGAGTGACAATCATTATAGTGACAATCTGGAGTGACAATCATTATAGTGACAATCTGGAGTGACAATCTTTATAGTGACAATCTGGAGTGACAATCATTCAATCATTCTGGTACAATCTTACAATTAATCAATTCTAGACAATACTATACTGGACTAGACTCCATCCAAGCAATCACGGCCAATCATTGCCTACGGCTTTCTACATTAACTAACTAGGGTTATCACAATCCTAGTTACTAGCAAGATGCAATGAGATGCTCCAAATAGTCACAGGCCCTGCAGCTATCCAGGTTATCCAGGCAATCATTATAGTGACAATTCAGAGAGTACAATGCATTAGAGTGACAATAGAGTTCAATTATTTAAGTGACAATCAAGAGTGCCCTACATGATAGTGGGCTAGAAATGTGCCCTACTCGTCGGCAGGCTACAAGTCCAAACATTTGCGGCCGGGATAACGGGATCGCCTGTAACTGGGGAACATCTCTTCATGTCTAGTGAATTATACTAGTCATTAACCTTAGTCCATTTCAGTAGGTACTCCTGACCGTGGTACTCAGGAGTCCCCTCCTAGACATGATGCAAGACAGGACTGGATTATTTGTACAAGCACAATCGCCCACGGTGTCAGGATCAATTATACAGGTCATGTCATGTCAGGTAGCCGTCGCAACAGCTATTCGAGAAATCATGTCAGGTTATCATGTCAGGTGTACTTTGTCAGGAGTGCGCCACGACGGGCCACTATCAGGTCATGCCAGGTTATCATGTCAGGTGTGCACCACTACGGGTCACTATCACGTCGTGTTCAATTATCAATTCCAAACATACAAATGAATTCATGATTTTCAAGTTCAGGACAAAAGGCGTAAGGATATAAAATGGACGTTAAATATCTAATAAAATATCAATATACAGGGCTATAGGAGAGCCATGCGGCTAAGGCACATGCGGCCAGGAAATGGTAGACTCATGCGGCCCAATTAGGAGAGCACACGCGGCCAGGGTCACTGGATCCCATGCGGCTAAGACAAGGGGCACACGCTGTCAGGAAGATAGGAAACTCATGCGGCTGAGGGAATAGGTCTTATGCGGCTAGCTGGCCAATCAGGTACATACGGTCGGAGGGGAGTGTGGTTCCATGCGGCTCGAGAAGAAGCAACCCATGCGGCTGCGGGGGAAGGGAACCATATGCGGCTCAGAAGGGAAGAGTACTCATACGGCTGCGGGGGAGCAATGCCTATGCGGCTGGGAGCAAGTGTGCATATGCGGCTCGCGAGTGTTGAGTTCATGCGGCTCAGGATGAAGTCCTCATGCGGTTGGGTCAAGCAAGTCTCATGCGGCCAGCGGGAAGGGCGCATGCAGCTGCAGAGTTTAGAACTTATGCGGCTGAAAATTGAGCGAGTTATGCGGCCAGATGAGTCCGGCCCTCATGCGGCTCAAGTACTTCCAGCCATGCGGCTGAAGAGAACACTTGCCGTATGAATATTTATGCGGTCAAGTCAAGCACTGTTCATCTTCTCCAAAATTTCAGAGAAGAAGAACACCATGAGAGCCAAGTCCTCAAGCTCCATAACTCCATCATCCGGAGCCTAAATCCGAACTTCGATAGGTCAAAATGGGGTAGAACGAGATTCTCTACAACATGGAACCATCAGAACTTAAAAATAACAATGTTAACTAGATCAAAACCCAAGAATTCGGAAAGTACTATAAACTTAGATCTATACAAATTTAACCATGGAAATTAAAAACACCAAGTACTAAAGAGTGCTAAAATCGCATGAGGAAAAGAATGGACAATTAAAAGGTGGGTTCCTTCATGAAGCAAGATGCACTTGCCTAGACCTCTCTCTCCTCACTCTGGTAGGTAAGGAAGTAAATGAGGAAGAAGAAGATGATAAATGA
The DNA here is from genome assembly GCA_029216955.1 of Iris pallida. Lineage (NCBI taxonomy): Eukaryota > Viridiplantae > Streptophyta > Magnoliopsida > Asparagales > Iridaceae > Iris > Iris pallida. The sequence continues at coordinate 2,332,857 of JANAVB010044419.1, forward strand.
AGAGAGAGAATGAAGAAATGGCAATAAATACAAATGGTGGTGGTAGGTAGGGGGTTCACCTTGGGTTCATCATGAACCCAATCAAAACCAAGCCAAGCCGAACCAACCAACCCGAACCAGGAATAAACCAAGCCAAGAAGGAAATCATGCAATACAAGAATAAAATACGTACACGTATTCCAAGAAATACGTAATACGAACCACATGCATTACATCATCAGGATAAGCAATTTAACTCTGCTTAGACATAAATATAGGATGTTAATATGTTGAAGCCTTGAAGATGATGGTTGGCAACAGAATAAAGGCAAGCAATACATAAAATACTTGAAGTTATTCTTGGATAATAGGGGTAAGGGTATTCCACTATTCTGATCAAACTATATCTAAAACGTTCTATACTGCATCTAGAATAAATGAACGACGATGACCCAAGCTAGAAATTTTGCAGGCTGGAGTTCTGTTAGCAGCAAACAAATCAATATGGATCCCATGTAACATGTAAATTAATTTCAATCATACATCAGATTAAGCAAATCCTCTCCACCCAAACATTTTTCACAATCATCTGTAACATCATCAAAAGAAGAGGGGAAAAACATGTAACCTCATAGATCCAGTAGTATGATATTTGAAAAAGATAGATTGCATTCAACATATATGTGCCGAGCACAATAATGGCATATATATTGTTATGTACCAGATATAATGAATGTAACCATAACTTACCGACAGGTTATACTAACTGATCGGTATTACCATATTGGTATAACATTTTATAACAAACTATATAACAACTTAAATCCAAGTAAGAAAAGCCAATATTTTAATAATGATAATATATTTACACATTGCTACATGTAGTGTTGTCCCTAAACTACATGCAACAGTGCCCATGTAAAGACTATTAAGGAAAAAAAACCCTTGACCTTGACAAAAGAGATGAATACGACCTCTAGCATCCTAGTTTTATATTCTTAAATAAAATAGAAAAAAATTATTGCAGTTATCCTTAAAATCCGATATCAGTAAATGGAAGGGCTCTTCTCTTTTGTCATTCTGCAACCCCTTAAAGAGTTGTTGCTGCAGCAAATCCTTAAATGATGTAGGGGCAACTGCACATGATCCATTTATTCATCCCAACCGACCTAGTCCAATAGCAGGCCAGTGTACTTTCTCTTGTGCAAGCAAGTACATGAACTTCCCATTCATTGCCACATTATAACATAAATAGAAATTGTGACAACAAACGAAATCGCTAGATAATCCCCAAATTGTGCACCCAAATTTCCATCAAATTATAAGAAAATAAGCACTCGAACAACAAAAAAAAGACTCAAAATCTGACCTTAAGATTGGGGAATCACTTGTTTTGCAACATAATTCTATAGCAGTTAGAAATTTGGACATTCTACTTCTGCCATATCATTACTGAAACATTAACAAAGGTAAATATAACTATTAACATATCTCTTTGGGTGTTTCTCTCGACAAAATAGTACATTTGGGATGTATGACTCAAAGAGGTATCTAGAGGAAGGTGTAGTAAAACAAAGAATTTCTAATGTAAACAAGAACTAGATAGGAAACATATAGTACACACAGTATCAGGAAGGAAAAAAGAAACATATAGTGATGTCCAACATGTGACACAAGAAGTCCTCTTTGAGTACTCGCGACAACTGTTTAATACCCTTAGTCACAAAATGTTCAAAGTTGGCTCAGTACAGATATAATGCTAGGGTAAACATAATAATATGTGCATTATATTCAAGTATGTGACATGCACAACATTATTTCAAAGAGAGATACGGAGACTATGAAATAACCTCAGGAAGGTGTAACTGGGGATTGTTTAGACTCCTTCCTACATTAATATTGCAATCAAAGTTTGATGATATGATTACTAGACACAGTGTAACAATCATATAAGATGAAACTAAATAGCTTTATTTACATTATTG